>JAJIBD010025069.1:0-329668 GCA_021461705.1 Cryptotis parvus
AAAAAAAAAGTTAATATGTTACAAATAAATGTTTTACAAACAATAACTTAAATAAAACCTATAACTATCAGATATTTGTTCAAGCATATAATTTTACATGTTGTATACAAATTATTTCCCTTATCTCTGAAGTTTTTTATACATATTAATACTATTTTATTTTTTTAAAGTAATCAGAAATAAAACTTGATAACTTGATTAAAGACATATTTTTTTCTTTCCATTTTTTAGTTCTAGGAGTCAAAGTCAAAATCTAACAAATGCCACCTAAATGTTCCACCACTCAGCCCTAGCCCCAGACCGATGAGCAGCCTAATGCTTATAAACCACAAATCTCTTATCAATTTAATGCCTCATGGAGAAACTACAGCTTTAATATGTTTGAGTTGTAAACAATTGCTTTTTGAAAAGCACTAAATATTTTAAATGCACTAAACATAATTATTTCTATAAGTTGTAGGATTTTTTGGCAGGACCCCTGGTCATCTGTTTTAATTATTTAATTTTTAAATATTTATTTAATCTATTTCATTTATATTTATTATTTTATAAGGCAAATAAAATATTACTTTAAATAAATGTAATTCCTGATTTACTTATTTGTACTACTTTTGTAATTTAGTTTTCTATAATCCATAAATCAACGCTCATTTATTTAAAAGAAAGCCTTTGATTCTGTTGAGACTGAAGCAGTCATCGAAGCCCTAGCCAAACAGGGCATTCAAACCCAATACATCAAGATCCTTCGTGATCTGTATTATGGATTCACCACCAGGATCTCACCATTCTACAAACAAGTGATCATCAATGTCAAAAGAGGTATGTGGCAGGGTGATACCATTTCACCAAAACTCTTTAGCGCCACCCTCGAAACATCATGCAAACCATGAGAATGGGAAGGAATGGGGAGTGAAGATAGACGGTAGGCAACTACACCACCTCTGCTTCGCTGATGACATCGTTCTAATAACACCAAACATTAGCCAAGCATCACAAACGCTGGCTGACTTTGACCGAGAATGTGGAATGATAGGTCTACAGCTGAATCTCAACAAAACTATGTTTATGAAAAATGAACTAGTTCCAGAGACCCCATTCACTCTCAATGGAATGCTTTCAAAAGCATCAAAGAAATAGCAAAAAAGACAAAGAACCTCTGGCTCTGGGCACATCTCTTCAACTCCACTGTTCTCCCCGCCATTTACATATGCCTCCAGAGACCTGGGCCCCACGAAAGCAGGTTGAGAATGCTATATTGGTCTCCCAAAGAGGAACTGAAAGAGCTATACTTGGAATATCATGCCTCACTCAAGTGAGAGAAGGAATCCGGAGTTCTGACCTCCGTCACTGTTCCAGAGTCAGGGACGCTGTCTGTGTGCCAAGGCATCGAAAATCAGATGGGCTGGACATGTAATGCGATTTGGAGACGACCTCTGAACTAGAGCCATTAAGGACTGGATCCCATGGGATGTCAAGAAGAATATGAAATTAAATACTTCCTGGCCTTGTCCCCACAGAAACTTCTTAATAAATAGGTCTCATTTTATTGTGGTATTTTCTAAATTTAAATTTTAAAATCAGTAGACATCAGTAACATATGTTCATATAAGCAAATCTTGAGGGATAATCACTACTATAAATAAAGAGTCCTGATCCAAAACATCTCATGACCCATTTTCTAATTCCATCTCTATCAAACAGCCAAGAAAAATGGTGACCGAAGCTACACTTCTGATGGCTGAATTTACAGTCTGTCTCATTTCACCTTGTTTTCTTGTTTCGTTTTTCAACCTTTACGTGTTATATTTTTCTTAATCTACAGTATCGCCATACCAAATAAACGTCCCAAATTGATTCTCTTTTCTGGATTTCCTATGTATTGGATATTTGATATGGGATAGTTTTGCATAGGAATTTTCTACCAGTCCAGTCCATGGTTTGCTGATAGTCTGCTGACCACTATTCTAGATGGATTTACGAGTCCAAAACCTACTATCACAATTCTCAGCGACTTGTCATAACTACAGTCTGTAAAATAGCGTATTTTTTGGTCTGGATAATTGAACGTTGGTTGCATTAGTAAATCTTGGATTATAATATCAATCCAATTTTTGTACTGTTTTTTAAATTATAGACTAATATATATGTATGAACATATCATGCACGGTTTCAACCCAGATTCAATCCCGACACCTCAACATACCCAGAGTTCCAACAGGAGTGATCACTGAGCACAGAGCCAAAAGTAAGCTCTGACTATCATCAGGTGTGGCCCCCAAACAAAAAATTAATAATTAAAATATATTACATGGGAAATATCCTCATATAGAAATAGACATTTCAGATTTGTGTCCAAAGAGTGTTATTTATTAGTAGAAGTGATGCAAATGGGTTGCTTCCACGCAGGGCCGGGAGGCGCAGCTGTGGGTCTCGGGTGCTGAGTCTGGATCTCTTCCAGGGTTGCCGACCGAGCTATGGGTCTGACATGTCTCTCTTCGGGTAGCCGGCATGGAGGTGGAGGAAAGGGATGAGAAGCCTAAATCCCCATTCCAACTCTGACCATTGGCCCCTCCCCGAACATGGGAGCAAACCCTTGGAGTGATGTTGGAATTGGCCAGGGGCTGGCCAAGCCCCTTTACTGCCCCTCTGGAGGTTGGCTCCATGGGTTACTTCCACATGTGGCCAAGCAGCGCAGCTATGGGTCTGGAGTGGTTGGGTCTGGATGCTCTTCCGGGGTTGCCTATGGAGCTGTGGGTCTGGCATGCTCTCTCTTCTGGGGTAGCTGGCATGGAGGTGGAGAAAAGGCGCAGAGTAACCAAAATTTCCGCTCCAAGTCCCACCAGCGTGGCCCCTCCCCACACGTGTGAGCAAACCCTTGAGCGAACCCACAGCTGCGCTGCTCAGCCCCACATGGAAGCAACCCATGTAGCTAACTTCCGGTGGTTGGAAAAGGGGCTCGGTCAGTCCCTGGCCAAGTCCAACATTGCTCCAAGGGTTCGCTACATGTGCGTGAGAGGGCCCAGGCTGAGTCGGACTTGGAGCAGGGATTTGGGCTCCTCTGCCCTTTCCTCCACCTCCATGCTAGCTATCCCGAAAGAGAGACACTCCAGAACCACAGCTCCATTGGCAACCCTGGAAGAGAGCCAGACCCAAACCACTCCAGACCCACAACTGTGCCACTTGGCCCCACATGGAAGCAACCCTTGGGGCCGACCTGACCTCGGGAGGGTGGTAAGGGGCCTCGGCCAGCCCCACAGCTCTGTCAAAGACAGTTTTAGATAGTACTACATGTTAGGATCAGGTCCTTCCCAGGATCTTTCACATTTGTACACTGTATACTGTAGTAGACAGTTTCTAGTTGTGACCCATCATCCCAGTGAGCCTAGCAGGAAGCCAGAGCAAACCCCACACTGTGAGGTCAGCCATTTTCAACATCAAGACTCCACAGCTCCTCAGAGCTCCACCCAAGAGAAAACCTGATATTTTCCCTTTGAATTTCATCAGTAAATGCTTGAGATGAGAGCCTTCTACTGAGAGTATGCCACCTACACAGCAGAGCCTGGCAAGCTACACCGTGTTTTATTTGATATGCCAAAGAGCAGTAACAATTATGGACCTCATTCCCATGACCTGAAGTAATGGTTTCAATCTGTTACCCTGGAGCAAGCAGATGCCCCGGAGGTACACTTGCTTGCAACAGGATGTATGGAGATGTTACTGGTGCCCGCTCCAGATGCAAATAACTAGTAAATTATGTAAATAATTTGCTTCTTATATTTGCTTCTTATTCTGAATCTTATCTTAAGATTTTTGGATTCTTCCATTAACATGCAATCTTCACAAAATTATTTTTTGTGGTCACTATACCTAAATTTCGTGGCCATAATACTAGAAGCCCTGTTCAAAGAAATAGCTGGTGGTCATGTAGAGTTATGACCTGTACACAATCCCCTAAGAGTCTGTCAATTACACGTGGTGACAGTCTAGGCTACTTAATTACAGTGAGTATACAAATATAGCATGATACATTCTTCCTAACAATATAACCAGTTTTCCAGAAGATGACCCTTAAACTTCTCAAAGAGTCATTTAAAGTTGTGAAACTTGCAATTTGGGAACTTCACTCTATATATATCATTAGTACCAGTAAAGGAGCTTCATTTATCCTCAGCATTTATTCAATTTACAGTTGTCTTTTCTATTTACTCCTTAACTTTTCCTTCACAAATATTAGAAGGAAAACACAAATTTTTATTGCTTTTGAGTCACACCCAGCAGTACTCAGAGTTGTTCCTTGCTCAGGGATTGCTCCTGTAGTGACCAGGGACATATATGGTGCTATGGATCAAAGGAGGGGATATACTGTACCCTATATAGGTCAGTTATACTATACCCTATATAGGGCAGTAGCCATAACCTCTCTACCTTAGCTCTCTCGAGATATAGTAGAGAAAACTAAAACAAAAAATTACATTCCGAAGCAGTCATAGAGGACAAGAGGTCTGAGTTGTCACAAGAGAACAACTCATAATTGCTGTAACTGTGAAGATAAAAAATCTATGTGTATATATGCATCCATGTATATTTGAGTATACTATAACTGATAAAGCAGGAGAACAAAACTAAGTAGTTCAAATGGTTACTAAGCCATTTACTAAATGTTCCTGGTTATTAAACAGCTGCTAAACCTTCCTGGCCTTACTCAGTATACATTAACACACAGACATTCTAAAAGAAATAAGTTATTCAAATGCAATTTATTTATAATGCTGCATTGGATTATATTGCAAAATAATGCTCTGGAAATATCACAGTTTTTGCAGTGTAGCTAAGAGAAATATTTATAGTAATTAGTCCTTTCACCTCAAATGAAATAATTTAATACTATCACCTGTCCTCTTATTCCAATTGTAATATATAACACTTGCTGTGAAAAGATCATATTGGTGAT
Source organism: Cryptotis parvus (assembly GCA_021461705.1). Taxonomy (NCBI): domain Eukaryota; kingdom Metazoa; phylum Chordata; class Mammalia; order Eulipotyphla; family Soricidae; genus Cryptotis; species Cryptotis parvus. The sequence continues at coordinate 4,952 of JAJIBD010025069.1, forward strand.
CAGATTTCTTATTCTGCCTAAAAAATACATTAGGCACCTAGACAAATATATGTTTGGTGTTGTGTTAAATTATGCCAATATACATAGTTTATGAAGAAGGTGAGTTCAATCCTGACAGGAAAACTATAGTTAACTTTAATTTACTAAACATTACATTCCACTTTCAGTGGATAAAGGAATTTGCAGTTAACTTATTGTGTTGTAGGGAAGAGCAATGATTAAACACAAACAGAAATTAATGAAGACAAGAGGTGCAAAGGATTACAAAAAACATGTTTTAGCCCCAAGACTCTTTATACCCTCCATTCTACTTGAATCAATAAAAGCAGCCTTGAAATGAAAATTAGTTGAGAATATAGTTGCTTTGTTTTCAGTGTCCATTAGTCATTGATACAGATGCTTACAAATAAAAATCTGGAACCCCCTTGAGGACAGAAGCAACCTGGTTAAATTCTCAAGTTAGGAGGCAAAGGGCCAAGAGAAAAGAAACTGCCAAGAGTAGAGAAACTGCTACTACTTTTGTTCACTTAGTGTAAAACTTTTGGTTAATTTTTTTTCTATTTTATAAACTTTTTTTTGCCTTTTTTGGGTCACACCCAGTGATGCTCAGTGTTGGTAACTACTGGCTCTGCACTCATGAATTACGCCTGGCGGTGCTTGGGGGACCAGAGGGGATTGAACCTGGATCAACTGCATGCAAGGCAAATGCCCTACATGCTGTGCTATCGTTCTGCCCCCAATTTTACTGTTATTGAGGAGTCCCAAGACAGAGTCTGGCAAGCTACTGTGGTGTGCTCCATATGCCAAAAACAGTAACAATAATGGGCCTCGGTCCCAATGAATGCAGACATTACTGGCATCTGCTCGAGCAAATCGATGAACAATGGGAAGACAAGTGACAAGTGAGAAGTGACACTCTCTCATTCATACTTAGAGTTTTTTCCTGGCTCTGCACTCTGGAATCACTCCTGGCAGTGCTCAGGGGGACCATGTGGGATGCTGCAGCTGAACCTGCATTGGCCGTGTGCAAGGCAAATGCCGTACTGGCTGTACTATCACTACAGACTTAAATTTATTTTATTTTTTATACTTGGACAATTCTGGCTTATGATACAGTACTTGTTTCAGGATGCAATTTCACAATGCTTTAAACTAAATGTTATAACATAGTAACCACCACAAAAGTATGAGGCTAACTTTACTGCACTTTGATACTCCCTTTTACCTCTTTCATAAACTTAGTTCCTACTAATGCTTCTTTTCTCTAATAAAAATGTTAAAGTAAAAACAAGAATTTTTTGAACATTTATTTGAACAATACCATTCTCCCTCGAAGATACATTGCTTTTGAGGAATTTTTTACTATCAGTTGTTTTTCTTTGTCAAATACAATTAGGACATAGAAATTCAATGAGCATTTGAGGTTTCAAACTCACCAACCTTTGTATTTCCCCAAGAAAAATGACAAACAGCTTCTCTTAAAGTCCTGTGTTTGCTTTTGGTACCTATTGTGTATATCTAACACAACTCAGTGACTTCCAAATAGATGGCATCATCTGGAATCTAGTGATAAATTAAGGCCTGCACCCCCTAAGAGAGCACCAAACTAAGATCCATCTGTATTACAATTCCAGGTGACTAAAGAAACTTCCAGGAAAGCAGTGGTATCTCAAAAGAGTAATCTTGGGTTTCGTATTTTACACAAATCACTAGACCATTCAGATAGGAAACTGTAAACAATGCTTTCATTTTCCTAAAAATAAATAAAATCAAATTATATAAGTAATCAGTTAGTTTAACAGAAAAAATACAAAAAAATAATTGCTTAAAAATCATCCACATTACTAAAGTTAAATAAGAAATGACTGTCCAGATTTTAATTCACTACTTTTCATTATAAGTTACTGATCCTAGGCAACAACCCCCGCCCATGTGTCTCCAGATAGAAACCTGCTGGTTCAACACTGAGTATAACAGTCTAACAGTAACTTAATATGCATAATCTATGTCCACAATCTGTTTTCTTTACACATACAGCCACCTAGAAAAGGGAAAGAAGCCATTAAATAAAAAATATTTTATACTCCCAAGCAAAACAGCCTGGCAGAGATGCTGAGCAACCTGATTATGTCTTTGCTGTATTCCTGCTTAGAACATGTTTATTAATGCATTCCTGTTTTAAACTTTTTCCTTCTAGTGTCTGGAAAAGTGACATCAACAAATTTCACACATTAAGAGATATATTAAACTGTAACCACTACTAGAAAATGTAAATCACAGCTACCTGAAGATTTTATAAACTACAAATCTAATTCCCATTTATAAAGTGGATGTAAGAAATTTATGTTTTAAATAATATGTCCTTTTTAAATTTTGTGCTTTTAATTTAGCTTATCTTGCTTGTGTTCACAGTATTTAGTTCCGATTCCTCAGGGATAGATGTTTCCTTAAGACAGTTGAAAATGCTAAAATATCATACAGAGCTTCTAATGGATTCAAACTCTAGAAGATTGTTTTTGAATCTCACATTTAACCATAATTCTGTTAACAACTGATCTTAAAAACAGCATTATTTGGGCGACAGAGAGATATTACCAAGGGGTATAGCATATACCTTCCATGTAACTGACCTTAATTCAATCTCGGGCATCCCATATGGTCCCCAGAACCCTCCAGAAATGATTCCTGTACAGTCAGGAATAAATCCTGAGCACTGCCAGGTGTACTCCAAAAACCAAAACAAGAAAACCCATTATTCTGTATTAATATTTCTGTTGTGATATATTATGTATGCGCTGTCAGAACTCAACCCAGCAGAGGAGCCTATCACAGCCTGGCTTGCGTGGCCGCAAGCAGCCACGCCGGTTCATCAATAAATGCTGGAGATCAGAGGTGACTACAAGACTATGCCACCCGCACGGCAGAGCCTGGCAAGCTACCCGTGTCGTATTTGATATGCCAAATACCAGTAACAATTATAGACCTCATTCCCATGACCTGTTGGAATGGTTTGAGGCTCTTTTTGTTCCTGGAGCAAGCAGGCGCTGTTGGACTCTACTTGCATGAGACAGGTCATATGGAGATGTTACTGGTGCCCGCTAGAGCAAATCAATGATTAACGGGGAAAACAGTGACAGTGACAGTGATGTAAGGACCTTCCTGTGATCAACAGTCTATTCAAAAGTTATATGAAACTTTTTCATTTTATTGGAAACCACAAATTCTATTTCTGAATTCATTTCAATTGCATTTTATAAGCAAATTCAATAAATGCAAACAGTTTTTATAATTTTCTACAGCATCAAAAATACAACAAATATTATTAAAACTAAAGTCTATAAACATGACAACACCTGGTTGTATTTGCCAAATTACAAACCAAACTAAAATTCCTAACTGAAATGACTTGAAGTATGGGAGAGCATTTCTGTAACAATCTATCAAGAAATGCGGGAAGGACACATGTCCCCCTGCCACTCCACAGAAGTTCATCTAATGACCTTCCTCCAGAAACTCATAAATAAATATTGAAGATATCAACAATATGAGAAAGTTTCTCAAATGTTCCCTCCCAGGTGAGACCTCCCATGCGCTCCCAGAGGATTATGGGCCAGATCCTGCCCTAACAAAGCCCCTGCTCCCCATATCCATGCCTCCAGGCATTCTGCCCAGTTAAATATTCTGAATTTTCTAGAGCGACATCTTCAAATTCTACAACACTGTCATCCAGTAGTACCATGACAGATTGGATGGGATGTAATGCAGAAACCAACCAATCTAGAGTAAGAAAAATGATAACACAGAAGTCTTCATTTGCAACAACAGACACTTCGGATAAAGTGTAAACACTCAAATACTTAATGTTCCAATAATTTTCATATATATTATTTCAAAATAATTTTCATATATGGAAAACATTTTGATCATTTCGTTATCTATTCAGCGGTAACAAATAATTTAAAAATAAATTATTGTGGGCCTGTTATGGAGGCCTGAGAGGTGACTGGGAAAATGGAGACAATGGTGAAGGGAAAGTGCCAGAGGTGGTAGGATTGGTGTCGGAATAGTGAATGCTTGTAACAAATTATCCTGAACAACTTTGTGAACCACCGTGTTTAATAAAGTGGGGGTAGAAAGAAATGCAAAAAGGACACATGATGAGTTGAAAGGATCATTCTTGCAGCATTCACTTCCTAGACACACTAAGTAATGTGAAAGATGCCAGCAAATGTAAAACTTGGAGAAAATCAGCAAAAAAAGGTAGAATATAAGGTATCATTTTTATGCATCTGGTTATCATAAGTTTTTTGCATTTGTGTGTTTTGGGCCACACCCGGTGGTGATCAGGACTTCTATTGGCTTGCAATAAGGGATTACTCCTGGCTCAGAGGACCATAAATGATACTACAAATCAACCCAGGTCAGCCTTGTACTAAGCAAGTACTCTACCCACTGTATTATGGCTCCATCCCTACAGACTTTATATACATATAAAGAATATATGTGTGTATATATTTATTATAGATATATATTCATACATATATTAAGGCTTTATATATAATGTGTATATGTACACATTATATACATATATTCCTATATATGCATAGTAATAACTATTCATATAATAATTATATACATATATGCATATATAGGAATATATGTATACACACATATATATCTGTGTGTGTATATATATATACATATATATATAGTGTTTTAAAAATTGGTAATGGAATTTTGGAAATGAAGGGTAAAGACCACAAAAGAGAGAAGAAAAAATGTAGGGAAATGCTTATTCTACAATGGAAATTTCAACACTGAACAGGTACATTTTTTCTGTATCAAATAAAGATAAAGTAGAATGTTACTTTAAGACCTGAAAAAACATAATTTTCAAGGATAAAGTGCATTTTCTAATACCACATAATTTTACTGCATTTTCCTCTAGGATGAAAGGACCATATTTAGATTTATCTGAGGCTCCCTCCATGTGGTGAGCAAAAATGCACATAGTGTTCAGTCCTTTGACTTTGAATTACAATCCACACAAAGATAAAACATTTCAATCTAATATTCATTAGAGAGTGAATTGTTATCATTCATCTTGATGCTATTCATGTTTAGGGATTGTTTGATTTGCTAAAAGCTTAGTATGGTGCTGAGAACTTGCATTCATATTGAAAAGACAGAATAAATTACCTCAAGTGTAGACTATTACCATAAAAAGATGCTATAGACTTGGAAAAGCACGTTACTTCCATCTGGTAAATGGCAACTACTAAAATATTTACAAATATCACATAATAATTCACATCCCACACATGGTGGCAATATTTAATTTTCATCTCTCAATTAAAATCTGTCGTATATAATATGAAAAATATTTGTGAATCTAACAGAAAAAAATCCTTAATATTCCCATAGGGATTATTTCTCATATAGCTGTACAATTAATATAAATATATTATTGATGGTCATAATGCCACAGATTGTTGAAGTTTGTGTTTATTTTTAATAAGATGAGCATCATAATTTTTAAAACATTCTATCAACTGAATTGCTGGAGACATTGCAGCTTTCATATATTTTCTAAAATAAAGTATATTATTAAACAATTTCCAGAAAATAATCCATTTTTTATAAATACTTTAAATTAAAATATTCATCATGTGACTCAAATGGAAGTCACATATGTTTCAACTCCACTGGATTGAAGTTAATTTATGGTGAAGTTCATTTGACTGAACTAAATTAAGTATGAGTACAACTACACTTTTAACTTAACCCAGTAGCTTTTATCAGAATAGAACATATAAAGGCATGGCCAGGATATAATTGCAGTACTGAGTTCTTCTTAAGTTATCGTCTATATTATAAAAGTATTGAGATATTCTTCAGCTATTCTGGCTCCAGATAAGTAAATTTAAATTCCTTCTGAAATGTACTATTTTGAACTTTACTCATTTTTTGCACTGGTCAAACAATAAATTGAAAATGTTTTAAGTATTTTACCTAAAGTCTAAAGGTACAGTAATTCAAGACAGAATCAAACACTGAGAACATTCTTCCCAACATTTTTGAAGCCAGTATGTCTTCCCATGTAAAGTTTCCCCAAGCAATCTCCTTTGAAGATTTTCTTTTGAAGATGCTTTATCCTTCCCTGCTCTGCAGCTTCTTCCTCTCCTAGCCCACTGACATATTACATTACCTCCCTTTATGGTGGGACTACATTGCACCACTCTGAAGCACATAAAATCTTTCAGCCAAATCATTTCAATGTCTTCATAGAATCAACTTAAAATTAATACTATTTATATTCTTGACTTTAAAAATATACATTACTATACCTTACACTATGTGGTTCCTCTTTATTCTTTGTTTCTAACTGTATGCTAATAGATACTGTTCCAACACCCTTTACTTTGAGTGTTAATCCTCAAAATTCTCTCAAAATAAAACATAACAAAATTGTTGCAAACTATGGGTGACTATGAGAGTTTTGCCCATTTTTTTGTTATTGCTGAATCATCCAAATTATATAATGAACAGATGAATTGCCCGAGACTATCCCAACAGTGCTCAGAGCTAAATCTGTGGATCTGGTGTTCGGACATACTGTGATACTTTAACATGATTCTCTAGAATTCACCAAGATGCATTTGCCACATTTATTCTCGTTCAAACATGAGCAAAGAATTATTTCACATGTGCTCTGATTCACTGGCTCTGATAGCTAATTGAATGTGTCCCTGCATGGTCCTCAAGTTTTAGATATCGTCTCATATGCAATGTAATAAAAATCAATAATAATAAGTCCAAGAAAACCAGGAATTAACACTGAATGAGCACATAATGTATCATTTGTTACTTTAGTCTAATTTGTTATTACAAAGAGAAAAAAAATTATTCCATAGACACTAAGAAACTAAATGGAGAACCATGTTAAAATAAAGATTCATGAACTATAGAGAGGGGCTGAGTTTGGCCTGGAAACTACATTATGTTGACCTCTTTGATTTGGGGAGTTTCACTAATTTCTTAAGACTTATTTTATTTATTTATTCGGTTTTGGAGCCACACTAGGAGATGTTTCCAGAATATTACTGGCTCTGCACTCAGGGAATCACTCAAGACAGTGCTTGGGAGACCATATGGAATGCCAGGGATTGAACCTGGGTGAGCCATATACAAGGCTAGCATCCAACCCACTGTATTATCTTTCTGGCCCCAAATTACTAATTACCTTAAAGGGATTATGAGGCCAAAATTTGCAAACCATTTCAGAAGTCTCAAACAGTTCAATAAAACATTGTAAGGCTATTTCTATGAGAAAAAAAGACATAATATATAGTGATCTTTGACATTTTGGTATCAAGTGAGAGAACCATGAAGTGTAAAGGAGAAACATAACTCAACATAAGAGTAGGAACTTTGTATAATCAAAGAAAACCTGAGGATAGTATCTAGTTGTTCAGTAACATGCTGTTTAGTACAATGTCTAGCTGTTTGATGTTCATGTACATGGAAAAGAAGGATAGCAATTTGCTGCTACTGAGTTTCTCTTTTGCTAAACATAAATCAAAGGACATAGTAACATTCAGAAAATAATTTGAATAAGTGCTTTGAAGGAAGATAGGATATAATTTATTAAATTAGTTTTTTTTCTAGCTGAAATTCAATTTATTATTTGTAATTGTTTATGTTTAGAATGTTTGATTGTTCAAATGTTTAAACTGTCTTTTGATCTTGTACAAAAGTTCATTATCTGTTTCCATTTCTGAAAGTTGTTTTAAGGAAAACATTTACTTGAAAGTAAACTGAATTTAGTCTTCAAATGTATTACGGATTTCAGGATCACAAATTCTAAAAGGTGGGTAATAGTATTGCTACATAGATCTACTTACTAAGGTGGGTAATAGTATTGCTACATAGATCTACTTACTAAGGTGGGTAATAGTATTGCTACATAGATCTACTTATTAAGGTGAGTAATAGTATTGCTACATAGATCTACTTATTAATTGACTAGTTCAAAATCTACCGATCCATGATGTTAAATCCAAATCCTAATCCCCCCAGTAGAATGAATAAGAATAATTTTCCCCAGTAAAAAAAAAACATAGCCTAATATAGGAATGCCCAACTTCTACAGGGTAGAAATTCTGATTAAAAAATAATTCCACATGTTACTTTTTAATTCTATTTACTTCACTTTGATAAGAACAGTATGATTCAGAATGTTAAACTGAGGAAAACACAGTTGAAGATCTTCATATACTTCACATTTATTCATTATCCGCATGTTTTCTGACTTGGGATCTTTACTAATACTTCCATTACTGCTTCTTGCTTATGTCTTTGTTTTAATGAGTTCTAAGGTTAGTTATGATACCTTGCATCCTGTCTTACATTTTTTGGATCTTCCACAAAGTTGCTTAGGGACCCTGAGCTTCACTCTGGTGATGTTCTATTGCCTGGAAGATGTAATGACACAGTGCCGGAGGAAATACCAGTGCTGCTCAGTCTGGCAGTGGTGGGGATCACCAGGCAACACTTATGGATATATTCTAGTCAGCTGATGCCAGGGATTGAACTTGGTGTCTATTGCAAGTACATAAGGCATGTGCTCCAACCCAGGTACTCCTTCCTACCCCTTATTTTCCAACTTATGCTTTGCAAAACATTTTAGTCAAATATCATTTGTATTATGAAGTTGATCACTGTATCACTGTATCACTGTCTTCCCTTTCAACATCGATTTGCTCGAGCGGTTACCAGTAACATCTCCATATGTCCTGTCTCATGCAAGTAGAGCCCAAGGGCACCTGCTTGCTCCAGGAACATAAAGAGCCTCAATCTATTCCATCAGGTCATGGGAATGAGGGCTATGATTGTTACTGGTATTTAGCATATCAAATATGACACCGTTATGTGACCTTAATACTCATTTGACAACACCATGATAAACATCTGTTATAAATGTAAAGACCATTTTGCTAATGTAAGACACCCACACAATTGAATCACACTTCAAGTGATTTTTTAAAAAAATCAACTTTCTTTTTACAGAAATCAATGCACATATCCAATAATTCTTCTTAAGAATATTTAATACAATGTTACTTTTGAGAAAAGAAAATATTAAATTTAAATTTAGGTAGGAGTTTAGAAACAAAGAAATAGACTTTCTACAGGAAACAATGCAGTCATTTTAAAGACTGAGTAATAAAGAAAGCTAACCCTGAGAAGCAGGTTATGTAAGAATACTTCAACTCAGCACCACTTTTTTTTTAGTTTGTGCTTTCTTACTGTGTGCTGACACACAGTGCACACACACAAACTGCCACAATCTTCTAGTCCTTTGTTTTTAAATTTGGTGAATTTAGTTCCGAATAACTAAATTTGCAGAGTCCCTTTAGGGGTGGGGCAGAGGAAATGGACCATATTTAAATTCGGTGCTTATGGTGGCCTGAGAAGTCTTCCTGGTTGTCGTCCAGGGTAGAGGCAAGAGGCAGTGGTAAAATGAATACTACGATGAACGGAAACAGCCCTGTAGCCCTGGCTGCAGTTTTCTGAACAAGTATATCCTTTGGGTCCAGAGCATGTACAACTCAACTGACATCTCCAGTGATTTCTGTTCCTGTTTACTGCAGGCTCGACTGCCCTTAGCCATCTGTATTTCGTTCATCTTACTTTCCTCCCCATCTCTGTATTTTTTGTGCATGTGTAACCTCCAAAATTATTAGTCTACCCATAAAACATTTATTTAGGGCTAGCTCTCATTCTGCTGCCGCTGCTCATGTCTATACCATGAGATACTTTCCTTACCCTTGTTAAATTTTATTCAGATCCACTATTCTTTCTCCCTATAGCAAATTTCAATTGCTACCAAGCATTGCTGTCTCATAGTATTTATTAAATTATGTGAGTTATGTTAAAATTTTCTATTTGGGGGCCACAACCAATAATTTTCACAGCTTACATTTGGCTCTGTGCTCAGGGATCATTTCTGGATGTCCTTGGGGCTGGTATGTGGTGCCTGGAATTGATCCAAGGCTAGCTGATTGCAAAGCAAGCGTGGTAACCACTGTACTATCTTTCTTGCTCCATTGTGGGCTCAGATGGCTATTAAATGCAGATTGAAGAAGGGTCAGATATTTAAGTGAGTCTTATATAATAAGTTTCTGGTACTCTTTATAATACGATCATGCTAAGTATACTGCATGCTTTCAATTCAAAGTGACAGGATGGTTATATTTCATTTATTCCAGGTTCAATGGTTTATTGCATAAATAATGTGTCTCCTGACCAATCTGCATATATATATTTCCAAACATTCTCATAGTTTTCCCCATACTCACTGTCATCAAGAATATACAGTGCCCCATAACAGAAAGGTCGTTAAGGCGCCAGAGCCATAGCACAGTAGGGCATTTGCCTTTGCATGCGGCCAACTCGGGTTCGATTCCCAGCATCCCATATGGTCCCAGGAGCACTTCGCCAGGAGTAATCCCTGAGAATTGCTGGGTGTGACCCAAAAAAGCAAAACAAAATAAAAAGGTGGTTAAAGAAACTATGGTACATCTACACAATGGAATACTATTCAGTTGTCAGGAAAAATGACTCATGAAATTCACTTATAAATTAATGGATATAAAAAGTAGCATGCTGAGTTAAATGAGTCAGAAGGTGAGGGACAGATATAAAATAATTTACTCATTTATGGCAAATAAAAAACATTCACTGTATTCCTGTTTTTCATCGATTTGCTCGAGCAGGCACCAGTAATATCTCCACATGTCCTGTTGCAAACAAGTGTAGCCCAAGGGCATCTGCTTGCTCCAGAGACAGGAAGAGACTCAAACCATTCTTCAGGTCATGGAATTGAGGTCCATAATTGTTACTGGTTTTTGGCATATCAATTAAAACATGGGTAGCTTGCCAGGCTCTGCCATGTAGGTGCTATACTCTCAGTAGAAGGCTCAAATCTTGAGCATTTACTGATGAAACTTAAAGGGGAAAGGTCAGGTTTTCTCCTGGGTGGAGCTCTGAGGAACATGGAGTCTGGATGTTGAGAATGACTGACCACATGATGTGTGGGTTGCTCTGGCTTCTTGTTAGGCTTACTGGGATGACTGGGTATCAGTTAGAACCTACCTAGAACTGTATATAGTGTATGAATGTGAAAGATCCTGGGAAGGACCTGATCCTAAAATCAGTACTATATAATAATGTCATGCGGCCGCATTGGGCGGCTGCTTGCTGGCCGAGCTGTGGGTCTGGCGTAGGTCTCTCTTCCAGGGTAGCTGGCATGGAGGTGGAAGAAAGGACAGAAGAGCCCAAACTAATCAAGGATAGTAGAAACAAGGGCCAGGGGAATTGGTCCACAGTTTCAACTCTGCCTCAAAAGGGCTAGGAGAAAGGTCAAACAGAATAGAGTAGGCGTAACTTTGACAATGATCATGTTGAATGCTCGGATGGGAGATGCGCTGAAAGTGGGACAGGTTCTCAGTATCTGTATTGAGAGTCATAATGCCGAAATGAAGAAAGAGGAAGAAAGAAGAAAAGTGCCTACTATAGATGCAGTCTGGGGCAGAGGAGGGTGGCATGCAGTGGGCGAGACCCAATACTAGGGACATTGGTGTGGAAAATGTTCACTGCGGAGGGACAGCATTGCATGACTAAAATCCAATCATGAACATCTTTTAACGGCATAACTCATGTTGATTCTTTAAAAAAAAGACAGACCAAAGTAGGTATTATAGAACGCAGTGTAGTGTCCAGACAATATAGGTACTCTTGAATCTGCATCTAACCAAATATTCTAAATATCCCTGTTTTGTTTGCTCATATAGGTATGTAAATGTACACAAAGATATTTACATATATGCATAATTCTTATAGGAAATCTGTATATATAAATCACTATATATAAATCTGTATATAAATATATAAATTTTAAAATATGTTTATATATATAAATAATTCCTACTAGAAATCCTTTGTTGAATGCCCCTTTACTGTTTCTTAGTTATAGAAATGGGTTATTTTATACTTATTTCATATTAAAGAAGATATGTTTTATTGTTTTTATTTTTGTTTTTATTTGAGGGTCACACCCAGTGATGCCCATGGGTTACTAATTGATCTGCACTCAGTAATCACTCCTGGTGGTAATTGTGGGATCATATGGGATGAAGGGGAATCAAACCCAGTAGGACATATGTAAGGTAAGTGTCTGACACAATGTACAATCTCTCTGGTCCCTGGTCCTGTCTTAATAATCACCAAGTCCCCAGTAATACAGTGATCTACTCATAAACAATAATCATATATTGCATTATAAAATGGTTAAGAGTTCCTCGTGCATTATCTGTCAGGGCAATTCGCTTCTTGTGAATTTTGCCATAACCATGCTTGTAGATCAATTCATTTACTGACTTCATGTTGGGATACCCCCATGCGATATAGGGCTCTACAATCCTCAGCATGTTAATCAAAGAGACTCACAACCATGGGGCAGAGCTGCTACTGGCTTTCCCTGTGCCCAGCCGCTCACGGAGACACCTAGGAGGGATGGCGGGTTCTAGCCCTGGCCCGCCACCCCAGCAGAGCCTCGCAACAAGCCAGACAATCCCCACTCTATGAGGGCCTCCGTTTTCCACATCTGGACTTCCCCCTCATCAGAACTCCACCCAGCAGACCACAGCCCTGCTCGAGCGGCTGCAAGCAGCCACGCGGTTCATCAATAAATGCTGGATTTAGAGATGACTACAAGAGTTTGTTACCCGCACGGCAGAGCCTGGCAAGCTACCCGTGTCGTATTCGACATGCCAAATACCAGTAACAATTATAGACCTCATTCCCATGACCTGATGGAATGGTTTGAGGCTCTTTATGTTCCTGGAGCAAGCAGGTGCCCTTGGGCTCTACTTGCATGAGACAGGACATATGGAGATGTTACTGGTGCCCGCCTCCAGCAAATCGATGATGAACAGGAAGACAGTGATACAGTGATAGTGAAAATGGTTAAAACTAGCCAGTTTCCTCATTCTTCTTCCTAGAAAGGCTCTAAGGGCCAAAGTGATAGCAAAGTGGGAATGGCGTTTGCCTTGCATGCGGCAGACCCAGGGTTGATCCCGGCACCCCATATGGCCCCTGGAGTACTGCCAGGAGTAATTCCTGAGTAAAGAGCCAGGAATAACCCCTGAGCATTGCCGGGTGTGACCCAAAAAAGAAAAAAAGCATTAAGTTTTATGTTGAAATATAAGAATATCTATAAAATATTCGGTTTTTTATTTTGTCTTTATTTTGTGGGTCACACCCAACAATACTTAAGGGTTACTTCTGGCTCTGCACTGAAGTATTACTCCTGGCGATGTTTGGGGATCATATGGGATGCGGGGGATAGAACCTGAGTCAGCCACATGCAAGGCAAATGCCTACCTGCTGTATGGTCACTCAGGTCCCAATACTCTGGCTATATAATAATAATGTTATATAAAATGTTTAGACAAATTCATATAAAAGAAACTTAACATATATTTTTAATGGTTAAGTGCTAAAGGTAACTTTAAAATGTTTTTGCTGGGGACCAATCAATAGTCCAGCAGGTAGGGTGTTTGCCTTGCATGCGGCTCACCAGGGTTCAATCCCCAGCTACTCATAAAGTCCCGTAAGCACCACCAAGAGAAATTCCTGAGTGCAGAGCCAGGAGTAACCCCTGAGCATTGCCGGGTGTGACCCAAAAAAGCAAAATAAATAAACTAAATAATTTTTTTTTCTTGGTATACTTATTAAACACTCATGTTCTCACAAAGTGAAGAGACATCTTGACACTTGAAATATATACAAAAACCTGTGAATCAGAGGACAATTCAGATTAAGGACCTACTATATATCTATATCTATATCTATATCTATATCTATATGTATGTTTATGTATGACCTGATCACTTGGCATCCCATATTTTCGATTTGCTCAAGCGGGTGCCAGTAATATTTCCATTTTGACCCTATCACGCGCCAGGGTAGCACAATGGCATCTGGTTGCTTCAGGAATACAAAGAGCCTCAAACTGTTCATTCAGGGTCTCGATGAAGAAGACCCTGAACATATATATATGTTTAGATTATAATAAAATTAAATAAATTAAATACAATAAAAATTATGTTTAGATACTTTGGCATTAAAACTAGATTATGTCAAAATAAGATTTAATTATATTGATTTAAAATATCTGAAGAATCAGTAAATTTATATATATATATATATATATAATGAATATATATATAGTGAATCAACTCCCCAATACCATCTAGAGTTCCCCAAACACCTCCAGGACTGACTACTTCTGAGCACTGATCCAGGAATCAGCCCTGAGCCCCTCTGCATGTAGCCCACAAAACAAATATAGTTCCAAACCAAACAAAAAAGTCAAATATACATATATCACTGGTTATATTCCTAAAGAAGAATGAAATAATATAGCAATGGTTTTGTATCCAGTACAGTTTTTATTTATACAGAAATGTAAATTTTGCTATTTTCCATTCCAAAATGGGGCTATTATTTGACTCAGCAGCATGACTTTTGGCTATATACTTAAAGGGATTGAAATCAGTTATCATGAGGAGGTATCAGTATTCATGCTCCCTGCATCATTATCACAGTAGCACAAAACAGACAGAAGCTATGACTATCGATGGGTGAATAAAGGATGATTTTATAATGCACATGTATAATATACAACACAAATATATTTAGTTATTTTTCAGACCTGAAAACAGAAGACCATTTCACTTGCAACAGCATGAATAAACCTGGAAGGCAATATGCTAAGTGGAAAAAAAAATAGCAGAGTAAAACATGATTTAGATTATATGCAACTTATTTCTGAATCTGAAACTATGACGTATCAAAGTAGATTTCTGAAACAGAGAACAGAATGGTGGCTTTCTGGGCATCCACAGGTAGATCGTGTGCTATGGGAGAACTAGGAAGAGTGCAAACTTTTAATTTTAGGATGAAATTTGAAAGGATTTAACAAACAGTATGGTGACCACAGTTGAAAATGTTGAACCATAAAACTGGAACTTTATAGGTGAGTTTTAACTTTTATCATCAAAAACCCGTGAAAATGTGAACTGATTAATATGTTAATTATCCCAATACTGGGCGATCCAGTCATAATGGCGTATATGTAATAATCATTTTGTACACTTTGAACAGATTACACTTTTCTTTAATGATTATACCACAATGAAACTAGAGGAAGGAAAGAAAGACTATGAAGTTAATCTGGACTGTTAAGCGTAGCTCTTCCTAGGACTGGTTTGCTTTGCTAAATCACTTTTTTTTATGCTTCTAGCTTGCACTGACATTGCTTGAAGAAATAAATATTACATATATCATTAAATTATGAGAATTTTGCTAATGAGGCATCTATGAGTACATATATGATGCTACTTTTAATATCAGGTGAAATCCTTTATAAACTAGCTAATTCTGTTTTTTTTCTAAGAGAAACTGAATTAATATAACTGGATACTAAACTCATTCATTGTTCTCTTCTTTGGATGCAAAGATTTAAAGTAGTAGTCAATATTTAGGACTCAATATAATTCTTTATTTATTTTTTACCCCTTCCCCTCCCGTATAATTCATTTTTACATGATTGATTCTTATCTTCTTAAGGAACAATCTATAGTTCTATTATTTGTGTCTATAGTTCTATTATTTGAATTTAAAAAACAAAACAAATTCACTGGAACATGACTGATGTAGAAAGAATTCCTTGCATTTAAAGTGTAAAAGTTCATGAATTTTGAATTTACACTAGATAAAGCCATCATCGCACTATATCAGGATTTAGTCTATGTATGCTTTGTACAAACACTATACTATTTTTAATCTGCTACATACAATAACATATTTGCTTTCTATTAACATTAATAACATTTATTGAACTGAACTTTTTAAAAACATATTTATTCCATTATTAATGTACACAATAACCAGAAGCACTATTTATGCATTATGCAATGTTTTAGGTATACTACCTACTGTTAACTTGCACATTGATTCTGCAACATTACATGTATGTGACAATTATGTTCATTAAGGAAAGCTCAGGATAACGTCATGAAGCTGTAAACAGTGAAGAGTTTTGCTGCCTGAAAAACAAAACGTTGACTGTATATTGTACTGGATTGCTTCAAATTTAGCTCAGCATTTTTCTTGAGCTGACTTTATTGATTAAATGCTATTATCACTTGTACTGTTTAGATAAACTGTCAATAATTAGAACACTATCCTTTGATTTTATGTAAAACAGACTCATTGAAAACTTGTTAATAACTTGTGGGAGCTCTGGGCAAACTACTGTTTTTTTTACTTTGCTTTATTTTATGATCATTTGATGAGCTCTGCTTTCCTTCTGTTTCATGAAATGCAAAGTTAAATTTTAGTGTGAGCAAAAAATCCAAAAATATTCCAAGTGAATAACAGAATTTTGAAACTCTCTTTCTCCTTCCTCTCTCCTTTCAATCTCACAAGATATGAGCTTAAATGTCAGGCAATATAGCATTGGAACTCATGTCCTTTCAGTGTCACTGGGAGATAATGACAGCTTCATCATTCTATTGCTTCCTGAGAAAGACAAAGACTGCCTCAAATGATTCTCGGGAAGAAGGGTCAGAGCTTGCCGTGTGATATGCTCTATAACTACACAGTGAACGCTGCAATCCATAGCGCCTCTAAATTGAATAGCCTTGTTCTATTTTAAAAGTGAAAGAGATGACAGATCTGAGAAGGAAAAAAGATTCTTGTTCCATTTTAAGGAAGTGTAGTTAAAACACTATAAAGAATACAAATTAAAAATATATGAAGGATCTCAAAAATTCTTTCCATATTGAAAACACTAATTTGTGGTTGAAATGCAGGTATCCTTACAATAAGCAATAAAATTATGTTTAGATACTTTGGCATTCAAACTAGATTATGTCAAAATAGAGATTTAATTATATTGATTTAAAATATCTGAAGAAGTCAGTAAATTAGAACAAAAAGCATATTGACAGAATGATTGCCCATATTTGCTGTTTAATTAGATATTTGTTCTATATCACACAAAATAAAATGTCATCCTGAGCTGTTGCAGGTGTGGCTGTGGTGCCTGGCTGTGTCAACAGGTGGCAGACAGGAGATAGGATTGTCTATACCCAGGGCTCTGCCCCGTGAGCCCCTGGATGGTTGATGGTCTGACATAGAAAAAGACTGGGCCCCCTGGAATGAACCCAGAGCCACGGTAGAGCCTGGCAAGCTACCCGTGGTATATTCGATATGCCAAAACCAGTAACAATAATGGACCTCATTCCCAATGCGTGGACATGTTACTGGTGCCCACTCGAGAAAAATCAGTGAAGGGGAAGACAAGTGATACAAGTGATACCTACATATATTTCCATGCTTTGAAACACACACACACACACACACACACACAACACACACACATTCAGGGGAAATGGTGGGCAGTGATCAGGGCTTACTCTTGGCTCCAGGATCATACCTGTAGGGGTTCTGGGACCATATGTAGTAGAGATAGAACATGGGCCAGCAGATATGAGTCCTACCTGCTGCATTATTACTACAGCCTGTGAAATTACCTTAAAGAAGAATACCTAAAAATGCTGTAAAAGAAGTACTGTCCGGGGACTTGACCAACTCTGTGTATCACAGTTCTAGACCTTCTACATGATCTCAGAAAATCATAACCCAAGGCTGATTTTTTAGACTTAGTTTAGTGTTCTTTAAAGAAATTAGATATTTTAATAAAAGCGGTATGCTCACCCAAATGCCAGGCTTGTGTAGATATCTGCTCAGGAACTTTGTTTACTCTCATACTTTATCTCCCACTTCAACATGAAAAAGCAGCCAAATAATAAGCAAGAAAATGTAGGAAAAACAAATTGTTGAGGTTTATGTACTTTCCAAAAAATACAAAAAAGGTAAAAAAGAAAACAAACAATGTGAAGCTTCATTAATTAAGAGTTAATTGGGATGATAAGGTTATCATCCTTAATTAGTTAAAATCCTGAAATTAGAGCATTAATAAACAAATGTGAATTTAGTTCCTTTAAGGCCATGAAGTAGCACAAACCATTATTGAACCAATGTTGTTAAGTAATAAATAGTTCTAACAGAGCTACCTTAATGAACAGAAGACAAATAATTTGCACTCTATTCTAAGCAAATGCAATGACAAAATGGAGTAAATCAAGTGTGTTTTCTTAAACAATTTTCTCTTTTTTTCTCATCTAACTGTACTGAATTTACTTATTACCTATATATACAAAGGATAGTTTTATCCACAAAGCAAGTATAAATGTAGAAACACACAGCAGAAACACTATCTGTACTTCTTTATTCATCTCTGTGCTATTCACTATAGCTAGAATCTGGAAACAACCTAAATGCCCGAGAACAGAGGACTGGCTAAAAGGAACTGTGGTTCATCTACACTATGGAATACTATGCGGCTGTCAGAAAAGATGAAATTATGACATTTACCTGCAAATGGATGGACATGGAGACTATCATGCTGAGTGAAATTAGTCAGAAGGAAAAGGACAGATATAGAATGACTGCATTCATTAATAGGATATAAATAGATACCAGTGTTTTACTAAATGTGGGAAATGGTAATGGCAGATTAAAACTTACCATTGAATATACACAAAGAGACTTAAGTGATAAACTCTAAATATCTGCAGGGCTAGCCACAATGTGTAAAACAAGAGGGAGAGAGATGCAGAGACAGTGAGAGATAGAGAGAGAAAGAGAGAGGAAACTGGGGTACCTGCTATTAAGGCGGCCTGGGGGCGGGAGGGGGGAGGGGGTACATTGGTGATTGAAAGCGGGGCACTGGTGGAGGGGATGGGTGCTGGAATACTGTATTACCAAGAACCAATTATGAACACCTTTGTAATTGTATGTTTCACGGTGGTATAATAAAAAAATTTAAAAAAAATGTAGTCCACAAAGTTCTATCGCCTTGATTTCTATATGAACGCCATTAAAAATCAGTAAAATCTACAAGGATCTTGGTTGCAATATGAAAGTCAATATGGAAACTGAAAAACCTAACAGTACTATCAAGTCAAATATGACAAAAGAGTTTCATTTAGGCTATAGTTCTTGACAGATATCACCAACTATCTGAAATGAATTGGAGCAAAGAAAGATCTTTGGAGATATGAGCTAAGTAAGCCTGTCTTGAAAGTCACGATGTAAACCAATTAATAGGAAGGAACTCCTAAAATCATATTAAGCAGATAATTTGTGGAACTATTTCTAAGCATTCTAGATGAATTTTGCTACCAGTTTCAGATTATTCAGCATATATATTCTAAATATATATATATATATATATATATATATATATATATATTTTTTTTTTTTGCTTTTTGGGTCATATCCGGCAATGCTCAGGGGTTACTCCTGGCTCTGCACTCAGGAATTACTCCTGGCGGTGCTGGGGGACCATATGGGATGCCGGGGATCGAACCTGGGCCAACATGGGCCAGCCGCATGCAAGACAAATACCCTACCCGCTGGGCTATAGCTCCGACCCCCCATATTCTAAATATTTAATGGTATTCTTTAAACATTTTCTGGGACAGTATTTGACACTATATATTATACATTATATAATATATATTATAATATGTATAAAATATAGAGTCCTGGAAACAAGAAATATATTAGAAACAAGAAATAAATTAATACAACCTCTTTGAATTAAAAAGATGTTTATACCATCCATTCATACACTTGTTCAATTTTTTAAAATTTATTAAGACCCAACACTATTTTGTACTTTTTTGGATGATGTCAAATAGAAGTATTAGAAGGGTCACTTCCAGTGTTGGGTTGGAGAGATAGTATAACAGGTAGGGTACTTGCCATAATCTCAGTTATAAGATACTTTGCACATGGTCAATCAAGTTAAAAAACCAGCTACTCATACAGTGTACTGAGACCTTCGAGGAGTGAGCCCTGAGAACCACTGTGGGTGGCACCAAAACCAAAAAAGAAATAATAAAAAAAATACAGGGTTTGCTGCCAATAAAACTTTTTACAGGAATATTGATTAGATGCTGATAAATTTATATGCATTGTATCAGATACTACAGTCATTTAAAGTAAATCTTGTAGTGTGGAATATATGTGGAGTATCAAATAATGCCTTCACATGGTTGGGAAGTCGATAAACAGGGCACTCACCAGTACACTGATAGTGAAAGGATTGGGAGACAGGAAAGAGCAAAGAATAATGATGCAGTGGCTTTGCTTTAATCTCTGGTCCCTTAAAGTTTTTATGTAGCTTCTGACTCTAAGGTACAGTTATCTTTGGTGCTCTCATCTATCTTCACTTAGTGTTTTTCAAAATCTCTTATAATTGAGATTATTAAATTAGTAGATCATCAGGAAGAGAGGCATGTTGCAAGAGACAGGAATAAGTGGTTGAGGATGTTGGCAATCTGGTGGTGATAAAGGTAAAATAGTTTATACAACAAAAGCATACACATTAAAATAATGTAAGTGTAATGTTATAATAATTTCTTAAATTTTTATAGTATTTAAAACAAAGTTTTTATAGGATCACTCCACTCGCTGAAGTGAAATGTTACTGCAGGAGACACTATTGGAACATTAAGTGTATTTCTAGCTACTAGTAAATTAATATAAAAAATAAAGGTAAAACAGAATAATAAGAATAATAATTATTTTATGGAAAATGATGATGATACTTAAAATAATCTACAGCCTGCAACACTTTTAATAAACATATTAATGGTGCTGAGCAATAGCACAGCAGGTAGGACATTCGTGTTACATGTTTGGAGCCACAGAACCCTGTATGCTGTGGGTCTCAGTTTGAACCCCAGCTTAATGGTCTTTGGGCCTGCCAGGTCCCCTAAACATAGTGCCAGAAGTAACCCCGTACCATCACTGTGTGTCCCCAGAATGAATAGATAAATAGATAGATAGACAGATATATAATAAATGAATGAATGAATACATAAATAAATAAATAACTTAACAAAATGCACTGGGTTCCTAGACTGGCTTCCATACTTATTCAATTAGAAATATAGGGATTGAACAAAGCATGGTATTACAAAGAATGTAACTGGAAAAAAGTATTTTAATGGACTTTTAAGATAATTGTGAAAAGGCTTCAGAGCACATGGGAACTCCATCAGGATTATTTCATTATAGCTGGAAAAGAATCCTTCAGAATGCTTCAGCATAACAATGAATTTTCACTATGGACTCATAGTGTCTCAAGCCTTCACTTTTACCGTGAGAACATCTAGGTGAAAGGAAATCTCACTGGATCCTATAAACCAACTGATCTGAAGTCAATCAGATGTTGAACACCTGCTCACTTAACTAAAATATGTGGCTACTTTACACAGAGACTTAAAATGTCACATTCACAGAAGTATTTACAATTATGCAATATAGTTTATCTAGTAAGCCTGTCTCCAACAATATCAATATACCCACACCAATAACCTTTATTTAGTGTTTATTATATTCTGTGCATGTTTGTGGACACTAGACATACAGTAGTAAGTGAAAAAAAGTTACATAAATACCTTCTTGAAACTTACAATGCATTTAAAGTCGTAGACCCAAAGTAACATAATTATTTTTAAATGAAATGTTGTTACACAGAAGTAAAAAAAAAAGGAATACAGAACTAGGAAGGAGAGATTGAATGCATGCTTTTCTGGTACTACTGTGATATCCTTAGATGGGGTGCAAAAATATCCTCAAGAAAAGGTTACATTTGGGCAAAGACCTGAAGAACAAAGAGCAGCAAGTCCTGAAGCTACCTGGGATAGCAATTCTGACATAGCAGCTGACAAGTACAGGGGCTCATTGCTGCATATGTGCCTGATTTGAGTAGAATGGATAAAAGTGAAAAGAGGAGTGAGTGAGTAGGTGGAAGGCGAAGAGGAAGAAGAGCAAGGCAAGGCTTCCTCCAGACCAGTCCCTGGTATTTACTCAGTGACACAGGAGGGTTTTGTGCATTAGAATGTCTTTATGCTACTCGTTTTTATAGGATCACTCTGGTCTCTGAAGTGAAATGATACTGCAGGAGAGGCTTTTGGAACAATAAGTATCTTTCCAGCTACTAGTAAATTAAGATTAAACATAAACACTTGTGGCATAAGCTACATACACATTTAAACATTTACCTAAGAACAGGTCCAGAAGATGAATTGAGTAGCTCACTATGACTGATAAGAATTTTCAAGGCCTTTGAAAGACTTTTCCTTTCTTTCTTTAAAATTTAGCCTGCTCGAGCAAATGGATGAACAACAGGAAGACAGTGATACAGTGAATCACTCTGAGATGCAGTTACAAAGCTGCTCATGATTGGGCTTCAGTCATACACTGCGGCAACACCCATCTCTCCACCAGTGCACATGTGCCGCCACCAATGTCCCACGCTTCCCTCCTGCCGTCTCCCTTCAGCCTGCTCGACAGCAGTCATTTTCCTCCCTCCCTCCTTCACGGCTTCCTTCCTTGTTTCCTTCCCCTCTCTTTCCTTCTGTTCCCCCTTATTCCCATATGTGAAAGGGAATAGAATAAGTAATACTGATTCCAGCCTTTGTGATCCCTAATCATAACTGGTGATGACAGCTACGTGACAAGTGGGTGTAAACAAAGATGACTGCAGAAGTGCAATGGTGATTTTCACAGACATATTGGTCATGCCAAAATCCAACTAATGCAGGTTTTGCTACTGAAATCACCAGACTTGTAATCCCACAGAATTGGGTATGGGCTCACTCCCCCCACCTATCTCCCTGTTCTTCTGGAAGGCCAGGCCATGGCGCTCATGTCCCAAGGCCACCACTCAGTTATAAATTTATTCCAACTTTATCACCCAGTTACAAACTTTGGAATTCCTGGCGACATCTCAAACTCTCGAATACTGATCTACCAAGAAGCACACCACATTTCAAAGATGTGAGTGTAATAACCAAATATATGGTCATGCCTATGCTTTTAGAATGTAGCAGTAATTTCTTTTTTGTTTTGTTTTTTGGGTCACACTCAGTGATGGTCAGGGGTTACTCCTAGGTCTGCACTCAGAAATTACTCCTGGAGGTGCTCTAAAGACCATATAGGATGCTGGGGATCAAATCCAGATCAGCAACATGCCAGGCAAATGACCTACCCACTATAATATCATTCCAGGTCCTCTGTAATTTCTTATACAATGGCTTAATGACTCAATCATTAGACTGAGCAATCTGCACTAACTTTTTTTCTAAGAAAACATTTCTTGACCAATTTTAGCAAAATAGCTATAAGAAGCAATATACAATAAATTAGTGAGGGTCTGCTTAGGGGCAGGCTTAAGCAGTGGTTGAGAACATTGGGAATATTTGTGGTTGGAAATTACATGATTGTGGGTTTGGTGTTGAATACTGATTATTCATAAGAAATTAACATGCACAACTTTGTTCAAAAATTGAGTAGAATCTCTCTATGATTAATAACTTCAATAAGTGAAAGCAACAATACAGATGGTCCAATTTGCTTGTAACAGCTCTTCAAAAGGTCATGACTTTAGCCAACCTGAGGTATATGCTATAATAAGAAATATAATTAGTGCCTCCTAAAGAAGCAGGCATGGGGGTATGGTAGGAAACGAGGGTGTTTGGTGGCAGAAAGGTGATGGTGGAACTGGCATTGGAATACTGAATATCTGAAACAACTGTACTGTGAACACTTTGTAAATCATGGTATTTAAAAAAAATTGAAACATTTTAAAACATAAATAGATGAATAAAGCCTACCTACCAGACATGTGGCTATGGATGTTTAGTCAGTGTTTGTGAACACCAAAGTGGCACATTATAGGACGAGTTAATTGAGACAGGATTGTTGAATGCATTACACTGCACTTTTGCCATTTCATTAAGGCTGTTCAGAATGAATCTATACCTTCTCAAGAGGCAGTGGGCCCAGAGGTGGGTGTCCTTTTGATCTTGTACAAAGGGTTTATCTACTCGCAATCTAATTTCCAATGATGAACACTTGGTGATTTTAATTTGCACAAAGATACTCTGGGTCAGAATTTCCCTGGGCACTGAATACTGACATTTTATGCCTGTGCTCAGCAAAACATCATTTACTAGCAAATCTGAATCAATCTAAAAGAAGTAGCAATATCGCTTGTAATCTCTACATGTTTGCATGTTTTTAGATCACTTGATCTGTGTTACAGATTTTGGAAAAGGCATGGAAAGACAAGAGGAAAACTTTAGACATACACTTTCATATTCAAATTATCATTGTATTATTGATAAGTATTTTAATGTGCTGTTCAATGTATACTTTTTCTATAACAATTAAATTTGTATTTTATTACTTAAAAGAGTGTTTAATGAACTTTACTAAAGAATAAAGTACTGAAGATAAAGTATGATAATTATTAATGAAATTTAATATTAATTTCTTAACATTAATTTATATACCCTGGAGCAGTTTTTTTAATCCGGCCCAGGTATGCTGGACCAGAGACTCTCAGACATGGGGCAGAGCAGCTACTTGCTCTCCCTGTGCCCAGCCACTTATGAGGCCGCCTGGGAGGCATGGCGGGTTCTAGCCCTGGACTGCCACCCCAGCAGAGCCTCACAACAAGCCAGAGGACCCCCTACTCCATGGGGGCTGCCATTTTCCACATTTGGACTTCCCTCTAGTCACAATTCCACCCAGCCAACCAGATTATCACAGCCCGGATCATCGACACCCACCCTGCAGCAGTTTTTTTTTTTCAATCCGGTCCAGGTATGCTGAACCAGAGACTCTCAGACTGTTCTCTCCACAATATAAAATCCATACTAAGAAACTATCAAAAATGAATATTTAGGGTCTGGAGAGAGTTTGATGAGGTGGGCACATGCTTTAGAAGCAGGAGGGCTAATAATGATCTTTGTACCACACTAGATACTAGAAGCTTCGAGAAAAGACCTCTGAGTACTGAGCCAGGAGTAGCCCCTGAGCACCATTAACAGTAGCTCCAAAAGTAAAAGAAGCATAAAAACAAAAAAAAAAAAACCTGAAATATTTCAGCAGAAAAGAGGGCATGAGGGAATGTGTTATGAAAGAAATGCTTTTAAAGATTCCCACAAAATTATAGGTATTCCATAAGAGATGAATAAAAATGTTTGTATTATTATCATATTTTTCCATATGCATGAAAGATCAATTTATAACTTTCACCAAATCGAAGTACTAAAAACTGATGCATGCACTCTATTTAAAAGGAAAACTGCCTAATGTGCTTAATAC
Organism: Cryptotis parvus; assembly: GCA_021461705.1. Classification (NCBI taxonomy): domain Eukaryota; kingdom Metazoa; phylum Chordata; class Mammalia; order Eulipotyphla; family Soricidae; genus Cryptotis; species Cryptotis parvus. The sequence goes on from JAJIBD010025069.1 coordinate 30,338, forward strand.
AGCTGACATATCTCCATCAATGTCTTAGTTGACAAGTCAAACTCCTAAATCTGATCTTTTCCCACCCTACCTTCCAGTATTTAGCTCAAATGTTCCAGAGATGTTTCTGCATAGCTTATTTCCATGATGCGTCCTGCAAGACAATGATCTCTTATTTGCATGTTCCATGCTTTGAGTTATTAACAATCATCATGGAAATGATAACTGATCTTACTGCCATTATTTTTTGATATTACTTATAGTATTCACTTGAGGGTGAATCTTTGTAATGCTGCTCACATCATCACAGACTGAAGTTTAGCAAGGACTGGAGGGGGTAATGATCTTAGTGCCCAAAGATGTGTTCTAAGAAGTCACTATGTGCAAAAACATAAAGAAGAAACCACAAGCTTGATCAAGCTCTTCCTCTTTACCGACCAACAGATAACTCTGTTCCCTTGTTCTCCATGTGGACAATGTGTCAATTCATGAACTGGTGCTGGCATATGAGAATTTCTTGGTGATTCATCAAAAATGTAATGTCTTTCATGAGGTGGTGTATACTGAGCCACAGATAAAATGGTTAATAACATTTTTTTTAATTATAGCTACACTAAAATCAATCAGGATTCAAGCAAGACTTAAGAATTTATTTATTATAGGAACATTGTAATTTGTGCGCATTTTAATAAATAGGAAACATAATCTGGTGGCAGTAAATAGATTTGAGTGATATTAACAAATATAAAATGCCTTGTTCTAACTGTGTTCCAATATTCCAACATTTCTAACTGTGTGATTATGGTTGGCTGTCCACCCCTGCCCCACCCTCCACACACTCACCAGGAGTTAATTTACCCATTCAACATACAGAGCCAAATTAGGTAACAGGGTTCACTTGATCACCTGATCAATTGACATTCCATTATTCATCAATTTGCTTGAGCAGATGACAGTACCGTTTCATTTGTCCTTGTCGTGTGCCAGTTTAGCCCAATGGCACTTGCTTGCTCCAGGAACAAAAAGAGCCTCAAACTGTTCATTCAGGTTCTTGATGAAGAAATCCAACCATCTTGTAGGTGGGGAGGCCATGTGATCTTTTGATGTCCTGAGGGATCCAGTCGCAGCAAGATGGCAGCCTTTTTCATCACCCTGACTGTTGGATGACAGGTTTAGCTATTCTGGGAGTTTTGTTGTTTTGCCCACTCCCAGCTTAATCTATTTAAGCCAAGGTTCATTCTAATGAGATCTCTCTTCTATGTAAACACTGCTAGAGGGTGTGGCAGTTACAGAAGTCACCTTGACTGAATAACTTCTGATTTATACATCTACTAAGACTTCTATGCTTTCTAGATTGGGCACAGCTCCTCTTTATACCCACTGCACCCAGCGTGGGACAGTTACAATTTACTAGGAGACTAACATCCTGGCTATGCTGAGACTATAGGAAGACTATAGGAAGGATCATACTAGTTTGCTCTAAGCAGGCAAGAGTGACCCTTTCAGTACACTCAGAATCACCCTGGTGCAGAAAATAATAAGAAGGACCTTGTGGGTACCATCTAGATTACATGAAGCTCATGAAATTAAGATGTATTGCTTTATATCAGCCCTCTCTCTATCCAGTGTTTTACATAAGAGATAATCTCGGGATTAGTCCTTGGCATAACCTTTGTTTATACCTGCAATAGGGTGTGGCACTACACTCTGTTTAGGGTTCTTTGTTGACATGACCCTCCCTGGATTACTTTGATGTATATAAGGGGACTGACTTGAGGCCCCTTTGGCCTTTTAGCTTTTGGCTTTTGGCTCCTGTGGCTTTTGGCTCCCTCGGCCTTTTGCTTTTGGCTTTTGGCTTTTTGCTCCTTGGCCTTTTACTCTTTCTTCTGGATAGGACTCATCTCCGGTGAGATCTCCTCTCTCTTTGGTGGGCGACTTAGGCTCTTTTGTATGGTCTAAGTTCACACCAGAGCTAGAGTTTGTTCATTATATTGGAGTGCTGTGGAAGAGCTTTTGTACTATTAAAAGCCTATTTGGAACTGCACCGGACTCGTGAGTTTTCATCTGTTCCCCAGCGTCCTCTGAGGTAGAAGAGAACTTCTGTCCTGACACTGTCAGGGACCCCGGCAGCATCCCCGACACTGGACTCCACAGCTTGTCAGAGGTCCACAAATACTATCACAAATACTATCATTTATTACAACTGCTACCACGGACTATTGGCAAGAAACAGTCATATTAGGAGAAGAGAGAAAACATAGTGATAGCCTCCAAAAAGGCAATGAAATTATAATGGCATAACAATCTATTATTATAATTTAATAAATCACAAAAAGTATCACTAAATATTTTCAGGGATAATGACCTTGAGTATGGAGGTGAGCTGCTGCATTGATCAAACATGGATGTTATAACAACTGTATTTTATTGTCATAAACATAGAAGGTGAAATTATTGATTCCTTCCTATCTTCTGTTAAAGATTTATAAATTCTTTATTCTTTTTAACACATGTATAAACTATTAATCAATCAATCAAGTATTGCAGGCTAGCAATTGAAACTATAAGAGAAAATGAGTGCGTTCTCAAAGAATTTACATTCTTTAGCCATAACCAAGAAACATGGCAGAGCCTGGCAAGCTAATCGTGTCATATTCTATATGCCAAGAACACTAACAATGAAGGACCTCATTCCCATGACCTGAATGAATGGCTAGAGGCTTTTCATGTTCCTGTAGTGAGCAAATGCCCTAGGACTACACTAGCACCTCTCTGGGACGAATGGAGACGTTGCTGATGCCTGCTCGAGTAAATCGATGAACAATGGGAAGACAAGTGACACAAGTGATACAAAGTAACATATTTTTAGAAAATTTCCCATATAATGTTAAAATAAGCCTACATGAAAGTCTTTTTTAAAAATTCTAATCATTGTACTTACTACTAAAATTACAGTTTCCTTGGTATTTAATATATCCAGTCTTTGAAAAGTTTTAATTATGCACATTTTATGTTTCTACTATAGAGCCTATTTCTAGAGTATGTTTTTATGCTACATTATCTTACAGATTTTCTGTAACTAGTATTTAGTCAGTAATTACTCTAAAGCCTTAAACACTTTTGATTAATATAATAAGTAAATATATTCTATATGCCAAGAACACTAATGATGAAGGACCTCATTCCAATGACCCGAATGAATGGTTTGCAGCTTTTCGTGTTCCTCTAGCGAGCAGATGCCCTAGGACTACAATAGCACATGTCTGGGGCGAATGGAGACATTGCTGGTGCCTGCTCATTGCTGGAGACTCACAGACATGGGGCAGAGCTGCTACCGGTTCTCTCTGTGCCCAGTCGCTCACGAGGCACCCGGGAGGGATGGTGGGTTCTAGCCCTGGCCTGCCACCCCAGCAGAGCCTTGCAATAAGCCAGACGACCCCCCCCACTCCATGAGGGCCACCATTTTCCAGATCGGACTTCCCTCTCATCAGAACTCCATCCAGCAGAGGAGCCTATCACAGCCCGGCTTGCACAGCTGCAAGCAGCTACATGTTTCATCAATAAATGCTGGATTTAGAGTTGACTACAAGAGTATGCCACCCACATGGCAGAGCCTGGCAAGCTATCCGTGTTGTATTTGATATGCCAAATACCAGTAACAACTTTAGTCCTCATTCCCATGACCTGATGTAACGGTTTGAGGCTCTTTGTGTTCCTGGAGCAAGCAGATGCCCTTGAGATCTACTAGCATGAGACAGGACATATGGAGATAGTACTGGTGCCCGCTCGATCAAATCAATGATGAACGGGGAAGACAGTGATACAGTGACACAGTGATTAAGTAAAGAGAAAAGGTGTGAAAGGGAAATCCCATTCTCCATGCCTACATCTGTGCCAAGGTCATGTGGACAAACTGATAAAGTTAATTATAAGGAAATTCTTTATAGTGGGGTACTAGTTGCCTGGGAAACAGCAAGGAGGGAGAATGGCTTGCTGGATACATCTGTATGCATCCTGCCATGGTCAGGGTGTGAAAAAGGTGTGGAAATTAAGTTTAGTCACCAACAGCCAAAGAGTTAGTAATCCCTATGTTATGAAGACTCCAAAAAAGTGGAATATGAGGGTCCTTTAGAGAATTCTGGGTTGAAAAATATGTGAAGATTTAATATAGAATGGTATGCTTAGATATATCCTGGACATTCTGTGCCTGGTGCCAACAGCTTTTTCTATGGCTCTCTATGGAGTCTATGGAATGGACTCATTGAAATAAGTGAGTATCCTTTGGAGTGAGTTGAAGATGCAATCTGTAAAAAGGCTTCTTGAGTTTTCAGTATCACTAGAAAATTAAGAGATTCACAAATAACTATCTGGACTTGATATTTATACCTGATAGCTGAGGAAGTGTATTAGAAACTGAAGTTGGTTGGACAGAAAATCCAGAGTTAGTGGCAGTGTTAAAAGAGTGGGCCGGTCCTGGAGATTGACCTGGTGGGGTCTGACCTCTGGGTTCATGGCGACCTTATCAGTGCATGACAGACACGCTGCCCGTGTCCACAATAGTGCTGGCTAGTGTGAATAAGCCTTATCATTCGCCCCCTCTTGAAACTTGGTTCATTATCAGTATTCCACCACTTACTTTTAGGGCTGCTTCTACATGAATTCCAAAGTTTCACTTTACAGAACATATCCTAATTATTGCTGAGTATACAGGCTTTGAGAAAATAAATATAACATTTATAGTTATCCTAGAAATTTAAATAAAATTTAAAATAAAATTAAAAAATAAAATATCCTATAAATTTAAGATAAAATATCCTAGGAATTTAAAATATAAGGCTAATGTACCAATAATACATTAGTTTCTTGTATACCAGAAACTAATTTCTGTCTGGTCAGCTTAGCTGAGGGGTGCTGACAGGGGGCATAGCCCAGCACTCCTGAATCTGCACTCAGGAATCATTCCTGGTGGTGCTGAGAGGAACACCCGGGATGCTGGGACTGAACCCAGGCCAGCTGCGTGCAAGGCAAGCACCCTACTTTGCTGTGCCATTGATCTCGTCCCACATGCCTTTTTATTAACCTTTATTAAGTCCACTTCTCTGCAAAGTATTTTAAGAGACGAGCCACTGCTGACAGTATGGCAAAATCCATAGTTATATTGTTTTTGAAACTTCATTCAAGGTTACACATCTTAAAGACTATGTACTAGGCAGTGAAGAAGCAACAACTTTGCACATCAAAACAATGAAAGTCAATACTGTTGTTACTGTACTGGCAACTACAGGAAACAAAGAAAAAGCAATTATGTTAAATGATGTCAATGGCTTTAATAATTAATAGGTTTATTCCCACTATGTCATTAGAGTCCCTGAGAAATCTTTTGATGTAGAACCCATTTGGCTGTTTTTCCCTTCCTAAGAGCTTTTGCAACTGAGATGATGTTGATTTAAAATATGATGGATTTTATGTTGTTTTTGGACTACATCTGGCAGTTTGACTCCATATTAGGAGGAGGAGAAATGGAGAGAAGTTGAGTGACACACAACCACAAGGTCTGATTGACATCTCTCAATACCTGAGTAAGGAGAGGACTTTGGGAAGAAGGATGAAAAAATCATTGAGAGAACAACAAAAATTCAAAACCAAATGAAATCTTCCTTTTCCCTGGGAGAAGGATTTAGTAGATCACTCTGTAAAGAGATATCCTCACAGGTAAAGTCCACTCTGCTTTCAGTAGTGCTCCCATGAAACTAACCTTTTGCCAGTACATACAGCAGATTTCTGCCATCTTACACTCATGGTTTTAGAATTGTGTTCTCAGTGTGTTTAGTCCAGTTTGAAATGCTCTTCCACTACTTTTATACGTGAAGAGCTGTTTGTGATTACCTTAGTTTCAGAGCCTACATTACCAGACTAGACTTTTACTACAGCTAGGTTATCACGTAAGTTAAAACATATGAATTAAAATTAGACGACCGTAAATATGTAGGAGCTGCATAATTGAGAATAGTACTTAGAATATAATGGAGATTACTTTCAGCAGCTTATCTAAAACAGGTTATGGTAATATCTATATATACATTACTATAGTTGACAAAAACATCCAATAATAAGGGTACACACAGTTAGGAGGAAACATCAAAAAATATCACTTTGCCACTATTTTCAGAATTACTACAAGGATTCATCTAGTCCCCTAATACAAAAGCTTTCTATAGTGCAAACTTTGTATTTTTTGGTTTTGCTTTCTTTTGGTTTTGCTTTTGTTTTTGTTTTTGTTTTGGGACTGATATAGCAGTGAGAGTTAAGGTGGAAAACACTTGGTCACAGACAGCAATCAACCCATGGAGAGTCAGCAAATCAGAATATAAAAGGGACACCTGGGGCGGGATTTGGCAGCAAATAAGTCACTCCAGGTTCTTTCTCTCTCTCTCTTTCTCAGTCTCTGTCTCTCAGTCTCTGTGTCTCTGTGCTCTGTGTCTCTCTCTCTCTCCCTCTCTCTCTCTCTGTCACTGGCCCACTATGTTGCCACTTCCCCAGATCAGGTAGGGCGGCACGCCCAGGTACAGGACCCAGTATGGATAGGTCAGGCAAGGCCAAGCAAGGCACGACAGTTTGGGCTGAGAGGCCCAGGTTATGGGCAGGGTTAGGAGGCCCAGGGTAGCTCAGATTCAGGCAGGGCCTCGAATGCCCAGGTAATGGCAAGGTATTGAGCATAGGCCCTTCACCCACGTGCACAGGGCTGTGGTTGGAGACTAAGGAAAGCTGGGACAGGACAACAGGGACTGCTAGGGTACACCTGGGAGGACCGGGGTCAGGTACAGAACTCAGGGATTGTGGCCTGCGTGCAAGTGGCCGTGATTAGATGCTGAGAAATCATACTCAGGACAAAAGTGCAGTGTGAACACACTCAGCAAAAAGAGCAGTGTGAACATATTCAGGACAAAGAGCAGTGTGGACATACTCAGGACAAAGAGCAGTGTGGACATAATCAGGACAATGAGCAGTGTGGACACACTCAGGACAAAGAGCAGTGTGGACATACTCAGGACAAAGAGCAGTGTGAACATATTCAGGACAAAGAGCAGTGTGGACATAATCAGGACAATGAGCAGTGTGGACACACTCAGAACAAAGAGCAGTGTGAACATACTCAGGACAAAGAGCAGTGTGGACATAGTCAGGACAAAGAGCAGTGTGGACACACTCAGGACAAAGAGCAGTGTGAACACACTCAGGACAAAGAGCAGTGTGAACATAATCAGGACAAAGAGCAGTGTGGACATAATCAGGACAAAGAGCAGTGTGAACACACTCAGGACAAAGAGCAGTGTGGACATAGTCAGGACAAAGAGCAGTGTGGACACACTCAGGACAAAGAGCAGTGTCGACACCCTCAGGACAAAGAGCAGTGAACACACTTAGGACAAAGTGCAGTGGAACACACCAGGATAACATTGAACACACTCAGGACAAAGAGCAGTGTGGACACACTCAGGATAAAGAGCAGTGTGGACACACTCAGGACAAAGAGCAGTGTGAACATACTCAGGATAAAGAGCAGTGTGGACATACTCAGGATAAAGAGCAGTGTGGACACACTCAGGACAAAGAGTAGTGTGAACATACTAGGACAAAGAGCAGTGTGGACACACTCAGGACAAAGAGCAGTGTGGACATACTAGGACAGAGAGCAGTGAACACACTCAGGATAAAGCAGTGTGGACACACTCAGGACAAATAGCAGTGTGAACACACTCAGGACAAAGACAGTGTGGACATACTCAGGACAAAGAGCAGTGTGAACACACTCAGGATAAAGAGCAGTGTGAACACTCAGGACAAAGAGCAGTGTGAACACACTCAGGACAAAGAGCAGTGTGGACATACTCAGGACAAAGAGCAGTGTGAACACACTCAGGATAAAGAGCAGTGTGAACACACTCAGGACAAAGAGCAGTGTGAACATATTCAGGACAAAGAGCAGTGTGAACATACTCAGGACAAAGAGCAGTGTGGACACACTCAGGACAAAGACAGTGTGAACATACTCAGGACAGAGAGCAGTGTGAACACACTCAGGATAAAGAGCAGTGTGGACACACTCAGGACAAAGAGCAGTGTGAACACACTCAGGACAAAGAGCAGTGTGGACATACTCAGGACAAAGAGCAGTGTGAACACACTCAGGATAAAGAGCAGTGTGAACACACTCAGGACAAAGAGCATGTGGACATACTCTAGGGCAAAGAGCAGTGTGGACACACTCAGGACAAAGAGCAGTGTGGACACACTCAGGACAAAGAGCAGTGTGGACATACTCAGGATAAAGAGCAGTGTGAACACACTCAGGACAAAGAGCAGTGTGGACACACTCAGGACAAAGAGCAGTGTGAACATACTCAGGATAAAGAGCAGTGTGGACATACTCAGGATAAAGAGCAGTTACACACTCAGGACAAAGAGTATGGACATACCAGACAAAGAGCAGTGTGGACACACTCTGGACAAAGAGCAGTGTGAACATACTCAGGACAGAGAGCAGTGTGAACACACTCAGGATAAAGAGCAGTGTGAACACACTCAGGACAAAGAGCAGTGTGGACATACTCAGGACAAAGAGCAGTGTGAACACACTCAGACAAAACAGTGTGAACACACTCAGGACAAAGAGGTGAACATACTAGGACAAAGAGCAGTGTGACATAATCAGGACAATGAGCAGTGTGGACACACTCAGGACAAAGAGCAGTGTGGACATACTCAGGACAAAGAGCAGTGTGAACACACTCAGGACAAAGAGCAGTGTGAACACACTCAGGACAAAGAACAGTGTGAACATACTCAGGACAGAGAGCAGTGTGAACACACTCAGGATAAAGAGCAGTGTGGACACACTCAGGACAAAGAGCAGTGTGAACACACTCAGGATAAAGAGCAGTGTGGACACACTCAGGACAAAGAGCAGTGTGAACACACTCAGGACAAAGAGCAGTGTGGACATACTCAGGACAAAGAGCAGTGTGAACACACTCAGGATAAAGAGCAGTGTGAACACACTCAGGACAAAGAGCAGTGTGAACACACTCAGGACAAAGAGCAGTGTGGACATACTCAGGACAAAGAGCAGTGTGAACACACTCAGGGATAAAGAGCAGTGTGAACACACTCAGGACAAAGAGCAGTGTGAACATATTCAGGACAAAGAGCAGTGTGAACATACTCAGGACAAAGAGCAGTGTGGACACACTCAGGACAAAGAGCAGTGTGAACATACTCAGGACAGAGAGCAGTGTGAACACACTCAGGATAAAGAGCAGTGTGGACACACTCAGGACAAAGAGCAGTGTGAACACACTCAGGACAAAGAGCAGTGTGGACATACTCAGGACAAAGAGCAGTGTGAACACACTCAGGATAAAGAGCAGTGTGAACACACTCAGGACAAAGAGCAGTGTGGACATACTCAGGGCAAAGAGCAGTGTGGACACACTCAGGACAAAGAGCAGTGTGGACACACTCAGGACAAAGAGCAGTGTGGACATACTCAGGATAAAGAGCAGTGTGAACACACTCAGGACAAAGAGCAGTGTGGACACACTCAGGACAAAGAGCAGTGTGAACATACTCAGGATAAAGAGCAGTGTGGACATACTCCAGGATAAAGAGCAGTGTGGACACACTCAGGACAAAGAGTAGTGTGGACATACTCAGGACAAAGAGCAGTGTGGACACACTCTGGACAAAAGCAGTGTGAACATACTCAGGACAGAGAGCAGTGTGAACACACTGAGGAAAACAGTGTGAACACACTCAGGACAAAGAGCAGTGTGGACATACTCAGGACAAAGAGCAGTGTGAACACACTAGGACAAAGAGCAGTGTGAACACACTCAGGACAAAGAGCAGTGTGAACATACTCAGGACAAAGAGCAGTGTGGACATAATCAGGACATTGAGCAGTGTGGACACACTCAGGACAAAGAGCAGTGTGGACATACTCAGGACAAAGAGCAGTGTGAACACACTCAGGACAAAGAGCAGTGGAACACACTCAGGACAAAGAACAGTGTGAACATACTCAGGACAAAGAGCAGTGTGGACACACCAGAAAAGATTAGTGTGGACATACTCAGGACAAAGAGCAGTGTGGACACTCAGGACAAAGAGCAGTGTGACATACTCAGGACAGAGAGCAGTGTGAACACACTCAGGATAAAGAGCAGTGTGGATACTCTCAGGATAAAGATCAGTGTGGACATACTCAGGACAGAGAGCAGTGTGAACACACTCAGGACAGAGAGCAGTGTGGACACACTCAGGATAAAGATCAGTGTGGACATACCCAGGACAAAGAGCAGTGTGAACATACTCAAGACAAAGAGCAGTGTGAACATACTCAGGACAAAGAGCAGTATGGACACGGTAGTTGTACACAGGACCAGGAAATGTTAGGAACAGCACGAGGAATTTGCTCTCTGGTAGCAGAGAGGCCTAGACATCTGGGGAGGGACTGGAATAACCTGTACAATAAACTTTCAATCTTCTGAGTTTTGTATGCAAATATTTCATACAATTCTCAAGAACCCTCTAGCACAGGAAAATCCACTTTAAAGTTAACAGTACCTCACACAGAGGTATTTAGGGTTTTCTCCGGCTCTGCACTCAGGGATCACTGCAATCAGCATGGTGCCTGAGGGATCATATATGGGCTAGCCATCAATCCCTGCCGCTACTTGCAATGCAAGCCCCTGCTTGCTATACTATCTCTCAGGCCCACCAAAACTGTTCTTATCTCTTAGTCAAACGGGGCAGAGACAGCAACAGGAATAAAGTATTAGCCATTGTATAGAGCTGTCCCCAGCTCCATAACCACAGGCTTCTGTAAATGATCACCATTGGGTGTTCCAGCCACCTACAAGCCTCACAAAAGAAATGTTTTAAGTCAGTTCTGCTCTGTTTTGCACACCTGCTTTCCCAGACTCTCTGTCAGTTGACATCCTGAGGTGAGAGCTGTGGATGAATCAGTTCTGTCTTCAATTCCTTGAGAATTTTCCATTTTTACAATCTTCACAGATTACCTAGCATTCATATTTAATTACCTCATAATGTAACTGCTGCCCCTTCTTTTATGATCTGGTCACATTGAGTTCAAAATGTTATCCTGATACATACACCAGGCATTTATTATTAATTTTCTAGTCTCTCAATACAATTCATATAAATATGTGTATTTATAAAGGTAGCTTTAATTAGAGTGAAACAAGACAAAGGTTTTTGTCTTAGCCCTCTCCTTAGAAGATCTTAAATCTTTTTAATTTCCTTTTTCTTTTTCTTTTTCTTTCCTTTGTGTGCTTTCTGGGCTACAAGTACAGGAACAATACTCAGGGACATCTCTAGGTTTAATTCTCAGGTGAGATTCAGCAGTACTTGGGACCAGGCAGTACTGAGGACTGAAAGGACCTTTCACATGCAAATGAATCCCAAACCTTGAGCTATCTAAGAGTTAATTTAATGAAGTGTCTTAAGGCTGTGGTGTAAACCAAATGAGAATTGAATGAAAAAATGTTTTACTGTGTAAAACTGCTTTTCCTTGTTATTTGCCAGTGCTGGATAATTTTAAGACTGAGTGTTTATAAAGGAGAAAATATAATTGTACTATGCAACTGGTAGTTGAGATCGCTATAATTTATTTCATTTGAAAAAATACCTGATTCTTAGTGTCACGAAGAATGTAATAATTTTCATTGTAATTTACCTTTGTAAAATTAGGTTCTTCTTTTTCAGTACTATGGGAAAATGAAACTTTAAAAACTCATGACTAATTAATCACCATATTAAATTACCCCCAAGAACAATTTATTGCAAACAATGTGAATAGAAAAAAAGTAAGCATCAAGGTAAAATAATCTATAATTTGCTTTTGTCTACAATTCTTTTAATCCTTCCTTGCATTTATCCCTATTTCCTTAACAATTGTCCTAGTATCATTTTCATATGGATTTGTTGTTAATGTGCAAATAATAAAATTGACACAATTCAATCTAGTCCACATACTAAGCACTTCACATACTTTAGTTTATTCCTAATTTAGAGGCTTATAAAGAGAGCTTTAATGATTAGTCTTATGCCACAGGAGGCAACTGGGATTGTATCCTGAATTCCTGATTATAGTAATTCATGTTTAAGCACTGTTCACTATTCATGATGCCCCTGTACAGTAGTCCTGAAGTAGTTTTCAAATTGGATGTGCATTAACATGCCCAGGAGCTTAGCAAATGTCTGATGCCAGAGCCAGCGCCACTCTCATGATTGTGATTTAATTTGTTGGATAGGTTTTGTAGTGAATTCTGAGCACAGGTTTTAAAACTCCCCAGATGATTCTGATGCACAAACAACACTGAGAATATCAGACTTGGCACAAACTGGCAACTTCTCATGATTCCATGAGTGCAATATGCTTCCCTCCCTCATAATCTCCATTCATGCTGAGAGGTAGAGAATTGCATAGCTGAAAATACCAAGGCTATGGTGGGAGAGAGAAGTAATTGGTTTTGAATCACCAACATAGCAATGCCTGGTGATGTATAATGGAAAGGATAAAAAAACACCGTTGCAGCAAAAATTTCTGTATGATTTATAAAGAAAAATAAATGCACTTTGAAGAAATATTGCAAGGAATATACTCATGCAAATAAAATCATAAGTATAAAATATACAGGTTATGTGCCTTCAAGAAAACATATTTAATACACATGCTCCAAATAAACTGAGTATGTTCAAATGTGTATTCATGAGCTTCAGATGTCTCAATCGCTCAGAGAACAGAGAGAGATTTCCAGGAAGTCTGTGTTTTAGGAAGGGACCCCACATGTCAGCTGCTCAGGTTAATACAAGAAGGGTGTGTGTTTGACTTCTTCCGTAGAAGTACTACATTCTTATGTAGTACTTAAGAGCTAAAAGCTAATAAAAATATTAGCTTTAATATTTTAAAAGCTAATAAAATAGCAAAAACCTAGTAAGTCCGTGAGCAAGATCATTTGCAGGTTATTCATAGATTCAGTTGTTCAATTTTCTCTGAGAAAAGGTTAAAGTTGGACCTCATAAGAAGTTTGACTTTTTTTTTTTGCTTTTTTATAGGGGGGGTCACACCCGGCCTTGCTCAGAGGTTTCTCCTGGCTCTGCACTCAGGAATTACTCCTGGCAGTGCTAAGGGGACCATATGGGATGCCGGGGATCGAGCCCGGGTCTGCCATGTGCAAGGCAAATGCCCCACCTGCTGGACTATCGCTCTGGCCCTGGAAGGCCGATTTCTGCTCAGAGCATCTTTTCTCATTGCTTCTCCACCTATAGAAACCTTGACATCTCCCCTTCAATATCCCAAGATGCCTTTGTTTCGAAATGTTTTTAAGTACAAATGGAAATCCATATAAAGTGTAACATTTCCAGTTTCTCTTAGAAAGCGGAATGTGTAACTATTAATTTTAAATGTATTCATCAAGAGAATGATATCATGGGTAATTTCTTGAGCACTGACAATATCTGGTCCTATAAGTTAGGATAGCAAAAGAAATATTTTTTCCCATCTGTGAGTTTAGGCTTTAATGGTCTGACAGAAATAAAATACATAATTGAAGCTTGATGTGATTAATAAAATAACAGAAACAGACATGGATACGATTTTATCATGAAATATGACATGGTTACCAATATTTCATCTGTATAGAGACTAGAAAATATTTCACATAATGAATAAGACTAGGTCAGTTTTACAGTATACTTGGTAGCACAAATTTTAGTAGCAACTATATGCTTGGCATACAGTTTTTATGTAACTAGGACATGATAAATACTTCATAGAAACTGTTATCTCCCAGTTTGTCACAGAATCTTGACTGCTGTGAATTGGAAAGCTAGGAATACATGTACTTACATATTTTTATTTAAATGTTTATTATAAAATTATTTCTCTCAATTTTTAAATATAAGTAGAGAATTATAAATGCTATTATGATTTATACTTAAAATGGGGACAGGGGCACACCCAGGAGTGCTCCGAGCTGACTCCGCTCAGTGCTCAGGGATCACTCCTGAGAAACTGAGAGGACTATGTGGGCTGCCAGGGACTGAACCCTAGTTGTCCAGGTGCAAGGCAAATGTGTGCAACTCACTGTTCGATCACGTTAACCCCAGTCTTTTACTATGCTAAATTTAATATTCCACTCTATTTTCAGAAACTCATCGATTTCTATTACTAGAATCACCATACTACTAGAGAGATACCTATGTTTTTATGGGAGATATCAGGTGAATAACATGATTGGATCTAGAATAACTGAAGCAAATGCCTGAGTTCTTATAGTAACAAGTATTTATCCATCTTTCCTTAGAACAAATTCCAATTATTTGTAATTTAAGCTTATTTAATCTTCCTATGAAAAGAGCCCACCCTTTTTCATGCAGTGTATTTCACTGTTATGCCATTTCAATCACTAGAAAGATAAGCTGACAAGGACATATGAGTTTCTATATTACTGGCAGTAAAGATTTTTCAATCACACTAAGAGATAAATATTGAGTAAAAGATACTTGTCTTAAAATACAAAGTAGTCTAAACGGGTGGATGAATCATGTAAAACAGACTAACAGTGTGATAGGGATGAAATTGTACTTATGGGAGACAATGTAGTACATACAAATGTTGATATAGAATGACTTACACCTAAATCTGATATTATGTAATAAATAATAAAAATTGAAGAGTATCATTTGCTTCCAATGGAAGTGGGGGGGCATGTTTTAGGTGTTTCTTAGTGAAATACTCTACAGTATTCAAACATAAAGATTTAAAAGAAAGGAAATGTCCAATTTATATGACTTTATCTAGATTAGTAGTAATTCAGCAATGGCATTTCTTAGAAGACTTGACATCTGTAATTTTAACTAGCTGCCACTGAGCAGTGGCAATTCTCTATGTTTTAAAATAGACTCAATAGGCAGGAAGCAGTGCAGTGGTTAGGGTTATCCTGTAAACCACTCCAGTACAATAACTGTACCATATGGTCACCTGAGCATCCTGGGGAGCAATCCTGAAGACCCACAAGCATGATGAGGTTTGGCCCTGGAGGCATAAGCCCCACTAGGTGGAGATGCCATAAGTATTCCTGAAAGCTAGAAGAGCGTCTCATCAGAGGCCTGTGCTGAACTATGGGTTCACTAAGCAAGGAAACACTTGTGGAGCACAGACAAGTATCATGAGACAGACAAGGATCTTGAGTATCATTTTGCTCACCCCCACCATGCCCACCACAAATAAAGTGTTTCTCCAAAACTCAGGGTGTGCACTGATCTATTTAAATATCCGTCTTTATTATTAATCAGCTATCCACTCTATGTACACTCATAAATGCATCAAACTCTAGACTCAATTCCAATTGTCAAGAAAAAAAAAGCAAAACTAGACCAATGGGACTCCATCAAAGCAAAATGCTCAATGACAATAAATTCAAATTTAAAAAAGACATTCTACTGAATTAGAGATTTTATATAATGTACGTCCAACAAGGAGCTAATATATATGTATAAGAAATATGCATTAATTTCATAAAGCTAAACAATATAGAACTAAATAAATTGATGAAAATATGGGCAGAAGACATGAACCGGCACTTCTCCAAAGAAGACGCACAATGGACCAGTGGCACAAGAAAGATATTCTGGGTGAGGGAGATGGCTGAAATAGTGGGGTCTGGGGTCTTGGGATTCCTGAGGACAGAGAAAGAAGAGCCCCTGAGGGCTGCAATATGCAATCCAGGAATAAAACAATATAGTGATCTTCTCCTAGGATTAAGAAATTCAAATCAAAGCAATAATAGGACATCGCCTCATAGCTATTTTAATGATATCACCTCACAGCTATTTTCATAGGGTATCATTCAAAAGGCAAATTAGGATTGAAGAGAATGCTAAGGTAAGTCATGCTCTCTACCGGGCGATGGTTGCTCTCTGGTGAAACAATTATGAAAAAACTAGATGTTCTTCTCAAAGTAAAGGTAGAAAGGCCATTTGACCCAGTTACCCCCCTTCCGGGTATTTACAGAATAATATACAATTCTGGTTTTAAGAGACATGTGTTTTCATGGCTTTGCAGTACTATTCACAATGGACAACATCAAAAGCAAACTATGTCTCCAAAGACTGCGGAGTGGGTAAGGAAGAATAGCAAACAAACACTAAAAGGCAATTCAGGATTAAATAACTTTAAAAGCCTGACATTTACATAGTCAAATGCCCTAGGAGGCCTTACCCTAAGTGAGATTAGCCCCATGGAGAAAGACAAACACCTTCTGAATTTAGTCACATGGGGTCAAAAAGGAAAACAGAACAAACTAACGAAAATAACAGTACAAACTTTTGGACTATTTCTTCAGTTAGTGGTTTCTACATGGGAGAAGAGGTTAGAGAGCTGTGGGGAGCATGTAATGCAGGACAATATAGGCGTGTGGGGAGCATGTAATGCAGAGCAATACAATAGGTAAATTGTATCACTAGTTGTCCCAATGTTCATCAACTTGCTCGAGCAAATGCCAGAAATGTCTCCATTTTTTGGGAATGAGGTACATTACTGTTACTGTTTTTGGCATACCGGATACACTACGGCTAGCTTGCCAGGCTCTGCCATGGCTCTGGGTTCATCTCAGGGGTCCAGTCTTTTTCTATTTCAGACCATCAATCATCCAGGGTCCGCAGAGCAGATCCCTGGATGTAGAAAATCCTATCTTCTGTCTGCAACCTGCTGATGCAGCCGGGCACCACAGCCACACCTGCAGCAACTCAGGTGGTCCTGGAGCTTGCATGTGACACCCTGGAATCCATCTCCCGCATTCCATCTGGGCCCTAATCCCTGCCATGAGTAATCATTGAGTACAAAACCTGGAGTTAGCCCTAAGCACTGCAGGGTCTGTCAAAAAAAACTGGGGGTGCTGTTGAGGTCTTGAAGATAAGGACGCCACTGCTTCTGGCTTTCATCATCTCAGGCTCTGTGTGTTACCAACAGTAACTGGCATGATTGCTGTTTAACTCACTGGAGTGAGTCAGGAAGATAGCACAGCAGGGAGGGTATTTGCCTTGCATGTGACTGACCTGGGCTTGATCCCCGGCATCC
The DNA here is from genome assembly GCA_021461705.1 of Cryptotis parvus. Classification (NCBI taxonomy): domain Eukaryota; kingdom Metazoa; phylum Chordata; class Mammalia; order Eulipotyphla; family Soricidae; genus Cryptotis; species Cryptotis parvus. Next base: position 47,481 of record JAJIBD010025069.1, read on the forward strand.
TATTTGGTTCAGGAGCACAGCCCGTGTAATTCCTGAGTGCAGAGCTAGGAGTAACTACTAAGCATTGCAGGTATGAACTCCCCCCAAAAAAATAAACTATTTGGTGCTCAGAGATAATAGAGTGGTCAGAACATTTGCTTTGGACCTGGGGTTGATCCCCAGCACCCCAAAAGGTTACAATAGGTAACTATACATTGATTTCAGTCATGGACACCTAAGCCCTACATCATGCTATAATGTAATCACACTTCCATAGAGTACCTAGATGGAGGCGGGTAACACTGGTGCTGAATTAGCTCTGGAACATCATATGCCTAAACAGTGGTGATTTTGTAAATCACAGTGTTATATAAAACAATGAATTACATTTGAAAAATAAAGAAAGAAGAGAAAAGTTCCTTCTGCTTCAAAGACTTCCAAGTATCACTGTATCACTGTCTTCCCGTTCATCATCGATTTGCTCGAGTGGGCCCCAGTAACATCTCCATATGTCCTGTCTCATGCTAGTAGAGCCCAAGGGCATCTGCATACTCCAGGAACATAAAGAGCCTCAATCCATTCCGGAATGAGGTCTATAACTGTTACTGGAATTTGGCATATCAAATACAACACGGGTAGCTTGCCAGGCTCTGCCGTGCAGGTAGCATACTCTTGTAGTCATCTCCAAGTCCAGCATTTATTGATGAACTGCGCGGCCGCTTGTGGCCGCACACGCCAAGCTGTGATAGGCTGGTCTGCTGTGTGGAGTTCTGACGAGAGAAGTCCGGATGTGGAAAATGGAGCCCTCATGGAGTGGGGGGTCGTCTGGCTTGTTGCAAGGCTCTGCTGGGGTGGCGGGCCAGGGCTAGAACTTACTTCCAAGTAAGTAACCAAATAAGTAACCAAGAAGTTCCATGAAATGCGTGGATTGTACAGCTCTGCATAGACTCTTCCAGTTGGGACATGGCCCAGTGGAAAGGATTTTTATTTTCCTGTGAGAGGAAAGGATCACTGCTTCTATTACAGAACAATGAGTAGGAAAAAAGGATTTCCAGGGTGAGGGTAAATAATTAAACTAGGAGTAAAATAGGATCAGTAACAAAAATACTTGAATGTGAAGTCAAGGCTTTTGTACATATCATACAGATATCAATGAATTAAAATTTTTACTGAAGCACCTCTTTTCCATTACACATCCAAGGTTATAAAAGTTATACTATTTTTGGAGTCTGTATATATGTTAGTGGCTCATCCTTAAACAGCCATAGCTTCACTCTCTGAAAGTGCAAATATATATAATCTACACTCAACATGCACTATCTAACTATGAGGAATCTAATAAGAATGCGTGCACATAGTGTACATTCAAAACAATAACTACATCAGATGCATTTATTAAAGATGAAGGTACTACATTTTTGTAAATATTTGCAAAAATAATATCTTAATATATACAAATATTAAAGTCCTATTCTATATTTTTAAATATTAAAATTTCAGGCGTGGTGAACGTGCAAGCGGTGACATGCTCGGCGCATGTTGGAGAGCTGGTGGTAGCGGCTGGGGAGGTGCCCTTCGCTCGGTCTGGCTCTCTCGCTCGCTTGCCCTGCTCTCTTCGGTGCCCCCTCCCCGTTGCCTAAGTGCTGAAGTGTGTGCGAGGGAGGGGGAGGGCGTGGGGGTGGGGGGAGGCGTTGTGGTCCCGTGGAGCGGAGGCGAGGCTGCGAGCAGCTCGGGAAGCCATGGACGTTGAGAGGCTGCTGGAGGCGCTGAAAGATTTTGAGAAGAGGGAGAAAAGGAAGTTTGCCCACTCCTGGGTCAGTTTCTTTTGTCATGTAGCCAAGACTGGAGAAACGATGGGGACTTTGGCCAAATATGATGTGCTCTGAGGGTTTACTCCTCGCTCTGTGTTCAGGGAACTGTTGCAGGACTCCTAGGGCCGCTGCATCCCTGGATTGCCTCCGAAATCACTTCGTAGATAAGGGGTAGTCTAAATGTGGCGTTTACCGCATGTTGTGTACTGCTGGTATAAATTTCCCCAGCTTCACAATCGTGGACTAGCTAGATCTACCAGATATTAGCCTGGCCCGTAGACCGTAAGTAATTAGACCGAAAATGCTGTTTGCTTCCAAACAAACAAGCATGGCTCCCTGATAAAATATAAAACTACATGAAGTAAACTTGTAGGCTTGGGAAATATTTAACTGCTTGGTGTTGTCTTGGACATGACTGCCATCTCAGAAACCCCCTTCTCTACATTTCAAGGCATTCCGGCTCAAAACATTACACAGTAAAGGCCCTAGGTGGATCGGAGGGATTACCTGAGGGCATTGGACCCTCCCTGCTTTCCATAACATGGGGGAAGGTCTGAGTTGCGGGGGATAACTAGCCGGTTCCCGCTCTCGGGCTTCTTCTTCCCTGTGGGATTTCCCTTGTGGCGTTTATTCCCCTTGGAAGTTTTACACTGGTGTCGCCATCTTGGCCTCCGTGGCTGGGGTTCTAGCCTGGAATCCTAAGCATCGGGTTTTTCCTTTTGCTGATTTGCATGCCTGAACCTGTGATAAGTAAAGTCTTTTAAAACCTCACGGTTCCTGAGTGTTCATCCATTCCGCCCGCTTTGGAGGTAGAGGACTCGCTTCCCGGCACTGTCGGGGACCCGGGCGCCCGACAGGGGACCATATGGAGTGCCAAGGATTGAACCAGAATCGGCCATGTGCAAGAGCCTCACAAGAAGCCAGATGACCCCCAACTCCATGAGGGCCGTCATTTTCCACATCTGGACTTCTCTCTCGTCAGAACTCCACCCAGCAGAAAAGCCTATCACAGCCCTGCACGATTCATCAATAAATGCTGGAGAACAGAGGTGACTACAAGAGTATGGTACCCGCACAGCAGAGCCTGGTATGCTACCCATGTCGTATTTGATATGCCAGATACCAGTAACAATTATAGACCTCATTCCCATGACCTGATGGAATGGTTGGAGGCTCTTTATGTTCCTGGAGCAAGCATGTGCCTTTGGGCTCTACTAGCATGAGACAGGTCATATGGAGATATTACTGGTGCCCGCTCGAGCAAATCTATGTTGAATGGGAAGACAGCGATACAGACAGTGATACAGTGAAAATTTCAGGGTTGGAGTGATAACACAGCTCGTAGGCTTTTGTCTTATGCATGACTGACCATGGTTCGATTCCTGGCATCCCATATGGTCCCCTGAGCATTGCTGGGAGTAATTCCTGAGTCCAAAGCCAGAAGTAACCCCTCAGCATCGCCAGCTGTGACCCAAAAAGATATATATAGAGAGATAGATAGATATAGATATGTATACATATACATAATATACATACATATATATTTTGTGTGTGTGTGTGTGTGTGTGTGTGTGTGTGTATGTGTGTGTGCACGGCGCGCTAAAATAGGCCCAAGACATGACAGGGAGATTCAATTTTATTTCATTTTCTTCTTAAGCTCTTACTTTAATAATGTTATAATTGAGAACTGATGAACACAGGATTTTCCATTTTAAGAAAAAGATCTGTGAAAAGTTGAACTCAACTAAAAATAAAAAATGGTAACTTGGTCAATATCTATTTTGTTGTTGTTTTGCTTTTTGGTTCATGGCTAACCAGGTTGTGCTCAGGAATTACTTCTAGCTCTGTGCTCAGAGCCTCTAAGCCTCACTTAGTAGGCTTAGAGGGTCCTGGTATCTTATACCTTATAGATGCTGGTAATCAAATTCAGTTTGGCCATATTCAAGGCAAGAGACCTCCATGAGTACTATTGCTTGACTCCTGGCCAATATCTAGAGGAAAAGACCTTAGTCCTGGATATTCTCAAAGCCATGAAGTGACAAAATTTGAATATTCCACAGGGATTCATGTAGTGGTTTCTTTTCCATTTTTAAAGATGAGTGAGGCTGATCTGTCAGGGACCTGTCAGGGATAAGGCAACTTCAGGCAACAGCTTTAAGAAGTAGCAAATTAAGTGTATGTCAACGAGTCGTAGGGCTGAATGGTGATGTCGAACTGCCAGATTTATAACTACTTCCAGGATCTGTTGCAAGATTACGTATAAAGAGTTGTGTACCTGTACAGCATAAATCTAGTTTTCATTCAATTGTTGTTAGTGATCCTTTCAACACTCTATACAATTCCATTTGGCTAAGGTCACAAAAAACACTACAGGAATTTTGATTATGAAAATGGTGAAGTTATGAAAGCTCAATGATTGTAATTGAAATATTCCACACAAATCACAGCAACAATGTTATAATTCAAGTGCACTTAGCTGGGTTGATTTTTTTTTTACATCCTTTTGTCTACTCCAATTTTCAAACCCAAATGTCTTCTTTAATTTCTAGGAGGAGAGTTTTTACTACCCAAGCCATAAGCCTTCCCATGGAAATACTTTTCCTTTTTCTGTTAAAATTGTTTCATATTTTTGGGGTTTTTTTTTTGTAGACACACCAGGTGGTACTCAGGAATTACTCCTGATTTTGCACTCAGGAATCACCCCTTGTGGGCTCAGAGGACCATAGGGGTGAAGAGGACAGAAGTTGGGTTGGTCTCATGCAAGGACGTGCAGTACCCTCTGTACTCTCACCCCAGCCCCAGAACTCTTTCATGTTTTGATTTACCTAATGTGGCATATATTTTCACAGAATATGGTGCCATTTTCTGGTTTTTATCTAAAAGTCAGTATGCCAAACTGAATTACACTTAGATTTTTTTAAAAAATTAACATGTATCTCATTGATAATAAATAACTGCCTTGTTTAGGAAAGAACTGACAGAAATATGATAAAGAAAAGTGTTCTAAATTAGTTAGATAATTAATGGTAAAAAATAATTTCCATTAGATTTGTTGCAGTAGCTTGCAAAGATCTACTATGGCTGAAGTTTGCTGCAATAATAAGTTTTAATCACGATCTCACGATCACAATCTTCCCGTTAATCATCTATTGGCTAGAGCAGGCACCAGTAATATCTCCATATGTCCTGTCTCATGCTAGTAGAACCCAAAGGCATCAGCTTGCTCCAGGAACATAGAGAGCCTCAAACATGATATTAGGTCACTGGAATGACCTAATATAATGTTACTGGTATTTGGCATATCAAATCCTAAACGAGCAGCTTGCCAGGCTTGCTGTGCGGGTGGCATACTGTTGTAGTCACCTCTAAATAAAGCATTTATAGATGAAATGTGCGGCCGCTAGCGCCTGCGTAAGCAGGGCTGTGATAGTCTGGTCTGCTGGGTGGAGTTGTGGCGAGAGGGAAGTCCGGATGTGGAAAATGGCGGGCCTCATGGAGTAGGGGAGGGTGGTCTGGCTTGTTGTGAGGCTCTGCTGGGGGGCAGGCCAGGGCTAGAACCCGCCATGCCTCCCAGGTGCCTCACGAGCATCTGGGCTCGTGTAAATTTTAATACACAGAATATATCAGGCAACAACATGAAGCTTACTTATATGGTATAATATTTGCAGAATGTTAAAACTTGGCAAATCAGCACTATTTTTCTAAGGAGAGAATTTGATAGATAGAAACATCCTTTAAAACTTACTTACAAATGATGAAGTACTTCATTATCTAAAATTTCTGTTTCATCTATCATTACTTTTGTAAGTTTAATGAACTTAATTTATTCAGTAAAATTAGCACCTTACCGCTTTATTTAACATGATTTTTCTTTGATGTCAACAGTTTACATTCTACATAGAATAAAATGACATTCTAAATTTTAATTACTTTAATTCATTAAATTTAGGTAAAATCATATAGGTAAAATATCCTTTCTTATTTTCAACTTTGGAATTTAGTTCTGAAACTCTAGAAAAAACAGAGTAATATGTTTATTAGAAAATAGTCTTTGATATTATGTATGTAAATTTCAGGGGTAATGCTTCTCTAGAAATTTTAGTTGAATTCAGTGCTTCAAAACTGAAGAGGTAATATAACCGGGTAAGAATACAATGAGTAGAGTTTTGGCCCAGATTTTGCACACAGCAGTTCCAGGTTGAATATCTGGTACCACATATGGCTCCCTGAGCACCTCCAGGAGTGAACCCTAAGTACAGAGTCAAAAGTAAGTCTTGTATGCCATAAGTGTAGCCAGAAAAATATAAACAAATAAATAAATAAATAACAAATGAAGATAAAATTAAATGAAAAAAAAAAATATGTGGGGCCAGAACACAGCAGGTAGGGTGTTTGCATTGTACGTGGCTGACCTGGGTTCAATCCCCATCATCCCATATGGTCCCGCCCCAAGCAACGAAGGAGTAATTCCTGAGTATGAGTCAGGAGTAACCCCAGAGCATCACTGAGTGACACCCGAAAAAAATAAAACTTTTGTGATTTTGTGACTGCCGAATGTGATTTGAAATCATGCACTATATAAAAATAAACAAAACAACATGTGTATTTAAAGAAAGAAAACTTAGGTATAAAACTCCAGAGATAAGGGCAGGAAACAAAGTGCTGGGACAAGGTCCTACCATGCTTGTGGCCATACTGGTTCCATTCTCTGTGCAATAAATGGTTCTCAAGTACTCCCGAGAGCAGAGCTAGGACTAGACCCTGAGTACCATAAGGTGTAGTCCAATCCCCAAAATAAAAAAGAGTATCACTGTATCACTGTATCATTGTCTGTATCACTGTCTTCCCGTAGATCATCGATTTGCTAGAGTGGGCACCAGTAACATCTCAATATATTCTGTCACATGTGAGATACACCAAGGGCATCTGCCCACTCCAGGAACATAAAGAGCCTCAAACCATTCCATCAAGTCATGTGAATGAGGTCTATAATTGTTACTGGTATTTGGCATATCAAATACGACATCGGTAGCTTGCCAGGCTCTGCCGTGCCTGTGGGATACTCTTTCAGTCACCTCAAAACTTGAGCATTTATTGATGTACTGATATATTCTATGCCTTAATTTTCCTAATATACATCATATTTTAACCTAGCAGTAACCCACACAAAAAAAGAGTAATAAGGATAATATGCATATAATCAAAGGATTATTCTTTTAAAATACACAATTTCAGAGTTAGATAACTAAATACAATAAAAAAAAAAACAATGCTTTCATTACTCAAAGCATATAATGATATCTACATTTCAATTTATCATCAGATAATTTTAGAAATGATACTGAACTTTGGGGTCATTTAATATTGCAAATGGATGAATGATATTGATCAATTGCTATATACTTTAATTTAGTTTTGATGTTATATCTAGTTTGACTTCTGCTCCAGAAAAATTAATGCTATGAAGCTACTTAAATATATGTATTTATATATTATGTAGTATTACATGTTTATGTACTATTATATTTTATTATTTTATATTAATATCTGTTTTATTATTTCTGTTATACATTAATACTGTATTTAATATTATGATACATTATATTAAATTCTATAAGATATATTATTTATATCATATGTTAACATATACAGATATAAAAACATTAAGCTGCATATTGATGTATTGATTTCTCTTACTATGATAAAAATTTAGACGCCAGGTTTTTGTGATCGTGAAGTTAAAATTAGCTAATTCTTTTATGATTTCTAGAATATCAATAACACTGATGGTAGAGGATCATGCTGAGTGAAGTTAGCCAGAGGGAAAAGGAAAGATATAGAATGACTGCATTTATTTGTGGGATATAAAAAAAGTATGATACCAATATCCAAAGCAAGGCAACACATAGACCAGGAGGTCTTGTCAGTGAGTGTAATCTGCAAGTGTGTGGGAGTCAGAGGTTAGGTAAGACAGAGAAAGGAAAAGTGTACTAAAAATTGTTGGAAATAATAATACCAGTCTAGAACTCAGCACTGAATGTAGGCAAAGGAATATAAATGATAACCTCTAAATGTATGTATTACAAGCCATAATGAGTAACAGAAGGAAGTGTGTGTGTGTGAGAGAGAGAAAGAGAGGGAGATAAAGAGAGGAGAGAGAGAGAGAGAGAGAGGGAGATAAAGAGAGAGAGAGAGAGAGAGAGAGAGAGACAGAGAGAGACAGAGAGAGAGGAGGCAAAAGTGCCTGCCATCGAGGCAGGCTGGGGTAGGGGTAATGGAAACAGGTAATGAAACCCAAACATGAAAATATTTTTAACTTTATTTCACGGTGTTATAATAAAAATATGAAAAAAAATAAATAAAATGTGATTAAGCTTTTTAGGTTAAAATATTTTAACTTCTCAAAGAAAGACTATTATTTATAAAAATTAAGGCCGTAATTTATATTTTATTTTTCCCACTATAGTTTTTATTTAAAAATTTTATTATACCACCGTGAGATATACAGTTACAAAAGTGTTCATATTTGGGTTTCAGTCATACAGTGTTCCAGCACCCATCCCTCCACCAGTGTCCATTTCCCACCTCCAATGTCCCCTGTTTCCATTACCCCTACCCCAGCCTGCCTCGATGGCAGGCACTTTGCCTTTCTCCTCTCTCTCTCTCTCTCTCTCTTCTCCTCGCCCCATGAATTCCCCCCTCCCCAGCAGCATCTATGGCAGGCATTTTTCACTTCTCTCTCTCTCTCTCTCTCTCTCTTTACACACTTTGGGCTTGGAATACATACAGTTAGAAGTTATGGATATCCTTTTGCCTACTTTCAATGCTCAGTTATACACTGATATTATTTATAATAATTATTAGTACACTGCTCCTTTCTCTGTATTGCCTAACCTCTGACTCCTACACTTTTGCAGTAGGTTCTACCCGCTGACAAGACCTCTTGATCCATGTTTTCTATGGCCTTGGATATTGGTATCATGGAATTTTTTATAACCCTCAAATAAACGCAGTCATTCTATATCTATCCTTTTCCATCTGGCTAATTTCACTCAGCATGATCCTTTCCATGTCCATCCATTTCCAGGCAAATTTCATAACTTTGACTTTCCTAACAGCTATGTAGTATTCCATTGCGTATCTGTACCACAGTTTCTTTATGAAGTCAACAGTTCTCAGAAACTATGGTTGTTTCCAGATTCTGGCTATTGTGAATAGCACTACTATGAACATAAAAGTGCAGATGGTGTTTCTGCTGTGTGTTTTTAAGGCCATAATTTTTTTAAAAAAACTCAAATTTAAAGGTTCACTTGTCACTTTTCTTCCTATTGTTCATCGATCTGCTTAAGCAGGCACCAGTAATATCTCCATACATCCTGATACATGCTAGTGTAGTGCAAAAGGGCATCTGCTCGCTCCAGGGACATGAAGAACCTCAAACCATCCCTTCAGGCAATAGGAATGAAGTCTATAATTGAAACTGGTTATGGCATATCAAATACGACATAGGTAGCTTGCCAGGCTCTGCCGTGAGGGTATTTAAAGGATAATTTCTCTAAAATGTAAAATTGAGACCTCAGAGTTCTAATTTCACTAAATAAAAAATCTAAAACACACTGGTGGAGGGAATGGTGTTGGAACACTGTATGACTGAAACCCAATCATGAATAGCTTTGTAACTGTCTATCTCACAGTAATATAATATAATTAAAAATCACTTGATCACTTGAACATCCCGTTATTCATCGATTTGCTCGAGCAGGCGCCAGTAACATTTCCACTTGACCCTTTTGCGTGCCAGTGTAGCCCAATGAATAAAATAAATAAAAAGCTAAAATACAAAATATCCTTTAAAAAATCTTAATACATTAGGTTGACATAAGTGGCATTACTATATTCATTTTTAAAGCAAATATTAAACTTCATAAAATGTTTTCAAGCAATCATTCACAACTATAGAAAATAAAAATCTTATTAGATTTTACTGTTAAAGTTTGAGGAATTATTAATGTAATCATTAACTTCTAGAAGCAAAATGCTATTTTCATATATTCAAAAGGAAAACAAAACATCACTACTTGGTACATAATACATAAGGATTATTATGCTTAAACTTTGCATACCTAGTGATATAAGATTTATACGTACATTTATTTGCAACATGACTAAATAATACATTTATAGATGCAGAGTGAATCACAGGAAAGAATTAATGAGATTATGTAGAAAATGTTATTGCATATTGATTCAATAACAATTTAGTGAATGAAATAAATAGCAAGTTTTTGAAGGTAGAAAAGCAGAGTACAAAAATACTAATTTGGAAATCTTATGTTTAACGTTGAAACGAGCTGACAGGGCACTGTAGCACATGAAGCAAACACATAAGAATGAACACACATTTATTCTTGTACAAGATACATTCATTCTATGTGCAATTTTTTAAGAGACTCATATTTATTATTTTGAGACTGAATTTTGGATTTTTTTTGCTGGTAGAGTATAACTGCTCTACCAATCCTTAACCAATACCATGGATTTTCTGTAAAATAGTTATTTATTCCCTTTGCTCTCATTAATAGAAAAACATATTTTTATTTTAATTATTGTTCTCCCAAGCAAAACTAAAATGGGTGAATGTGAGTAAAAAATAAACTAGACATAATTATGTCACCAGGAAAACCAATTTGTTTTCCTTCTGTTTCTGGCTTAATGTTGGAAGATACATTCTTATCAACTATCAAATTGTATGGATGCATGCAGAAAGAAATGTAATTTTTACTCTAAAGTGTTTATTATTATACTGATTAAGTGTATTATTTTTATATATTTAATGTTTATTATTAAACTGATTAAAATTAAGTGTTAAAACTTTCAGCATTCAAATTTATTTATCATAGTCATTCCTATAGTACTATATATTCTTGAAAAATATATGTGTCTCTGGTTCAAGCATACCTGGGCTTGAAATAGGCTTCATTATTATGTGGGACTCTAGCGGGGCTTGAGATGGGCTTATCTCTTGGGTGAAGCTCTGATGAGCTGTGGACTCCAGATGTTGAAAATGGCGCCCTCAAGGTGTGGGGGTTCCTCTGGCTTTTTGTGAGGCTCTATTGGGATGGCAGGCCACAGTAAGAATTCACCTTTCCTCCAGGATGCCTCATGATCAGCTAGCTGATCACTGGAAGATATGGCAGCAGCTCTGCCCTGTGTATCTGTGTCTCTGGTTCAAGCATACCTGGGCTTGAAATAGGCTTCGCTGTAGTTTGTGACTCTGATGAGCAGGGCTTGAAATCAGCTTATCTCTTACCTCTTATTTTTTACTCACATTTACCACCCATTTTAGTTTATCTCTTATTATTAATATAATGATGAACTAAATTAAAACATTTTCTGTGACTTTCTAGTCCCCCGGTCTTGTTTGTATTTTGGTTCATGGCCACCTAGTTCACATTTTAATTAAACTCATTTTTTTGCCTTTGTCATTAATTCCAGAAAAAAATAGTTCATTTGTATAGATAGACAATATTATATAAAGGAAGAAATTATTTATTCAATTGCTCAAACTGGGTGACAGAATATGCTGCAATTTGCGCTACAAGACAATGTGGGAATATCCTTTCAAGGTAATAATTTAGGGTTCCTTTGAATAATGAAGCAAGCTAATCAGGTCCTTTTGAAAAGAAAACTACATATATTAAATGCGAATTGAAAACTGTACTTAAAAATTTCTGCATGCATTATGTGTCTGTACTTCACTTGACACTGGATTATAGAGGATTTTCAGCTACTCCATTTGCCATAGTCCTCTATAATAAATATTTAATACTATAATGTGAGAATAGATTACTTCATAGTTATTCATGTAGCTATAATATATTGCTATTTTATACCTCTAAATTTCACTTAGTAATGTTAATTTGCGTAGTAGCTTAAATCAGAATTTCAAAAATGAGAATTTTAGGGGATGCCGGAGGTCATACCAAACTCATCAGTGCTCATGGCTTACTCTTGGGATCTGTACTCAGGGCTCAGTTTAAGCAACATATGGCATGCTTGGTAGAAAACCCAGGTCACCTGTGTGCAAAGCAAGTGTCCTACTGGCTGCATATTTTCCAGGGCCTATGTTTGTGGCTCTTTAGCAGTGCTCAGGAGCCCCAGACAAGATGACAAGATTCTCCTTAAAAACACTGCACAAGCCCTGGAAAATTCAATTTCTAAGTACAAATAAATGCTATCTCTTAAAATATTTATACCAAAGTATGTGAATGAAAAAATATAAATACAGCATTCAATTTATATAATATAAATATTAAAATAAATAATATAAATATAAATACAGCATCAAAATATATTCCTTATCTCTGAGAATATCAGTTTCTCATTTGATAAAAACGTGGTGGTAAAAGTTGAAGCCATTTCACAAAACCATTTCGCAATCATGAGCAAGTTTGCTTCCTATTTGTATGGGTGGATTGCTAGATCGGCAGATACAGATTCCATACTATCCTATCAAAATTATGGTGTGTGAAATGTAGATCAAAGATAGAGCCCAGTCTTCCATGCATATACCACAAGGCTCTTGGGTTCTGTCAAAAGGTCTCCGAGAAAGAACATAAAGTAATTTCTTACAAATAAGAAAATGACAGAAATTTTATCTTCCTTTGACTTACAATAGTATCTTCTTTCTTTCAGAATGATAGCTATCTTCCACAATTATATAGTTCTCTAAATTTCCCTCTACCTTCTAGTTGTGCGCCTAAGCATATTTATTCTAAAGTTATTCTGGGGAAACCCTGTAAGCAATGTACTTGCTTAACCTAATCTTATGGCCAATAAGAAATTTTGGTTCAGCTTTGCTGATTCTTAAGCAAATAAAATATTCAATATTTGCATTATGTCCCTCTTAAAGCTGTGACAAATTAATCAATCATTAGTGCCTTACTATTCATAATAAAATTATTTTATAATTCTACTATAGCAATACAAGCTGGATTCTTGGGGGCAGTTGTTACAACCAATGCCTACACAGAGTTTAGCCCACAGGAAGTTCTACAGAGAATTTGCCTCAGCCTTTCCAAACATTTAGTGACCACCTACTTTGACCTTGAATCATCTTCTAATGCACTGAATTCAAGCCGCAAATAATCTTCACATTTCTCTCTTCCTTAACATTTTTCTTTCTCTTCTAAAGAGCTTTTAATTACATCCTTCTATTAAATTGATATCCCTAACTTAACTGTAGCTACAAAATATGTTTCACATCTAGCTCACATGTTCACATTTTTCAAGGAGCAGAAAAGGATTTATTAGGAGTGTCATTTTAATTATCACAATAGTTAAGATTCTTCATTTTAACCAGTGTCCTCAATAATAACACACAAGCAAAAACAAACACACACACAGTAAATTTCTAAAAATTTGAATAAAGTTACCCAACAGAAACTACTAAATTTTAAATTGTTTGTTTTTGTGCCATGCCTGGCAATATTCAGTGGAAATATTCAGTGTATTAAAGGTAAACTAAAATGTGTCATTTCTAACAAAGAACTAAGAAAACAAGGAACTGAGAGACTTCTCAGTTTTGTCAGATTCTACCCAAACAGCATTTCTGTAATTCTTACCACATATCATAGTTATTCTCTTCTCGGGACCCATAATAATTCTCATTGTCATTCTGAAATGAATTTTCCCTTTGCACTTTGTCTATTCAAATATTATTAATATCTGCATTTTAATTACAATGATCAAATTATATAGTTATATAATTTCATTTTATTATTATGTCATATTTCTTATCTGTATAAAGTAGAATATTTTAAAAGTAAACAAGAGCATTAATAAAAGTATTTTATATTATAGAAAGATGCTCCATTAGCAATTATATTATATCGTCACTTACATTTGGGTGTGCAGGAGAAACTCATATATTTTAAGTACTAGACATTATGTTTCATGGTAAATATAAATTTAAAATAGAATATATTACTTGTAAATGACAATATGAGCCCTAATATGGAGCTAGTCAAATACATAATGATTATTAAACAAGCTACTCAGCATTTTGGAAAGGCACCAATGGAAGGTATTATGAAACACGAAGGATGAACACCTTATTAAAGACTGAAACAATTCATGGAAACAATTTTATAATTTATTGGCTCAAATAATGTATAGATACAGAGACTAAATATATAATTAAATCTTCAATGTTCAAATATCAGGATAAAATTTTCACATTTATAAAAGAAAAACAGCAGCAAAACTGTTGACAGTGAATGCAATATATTGAAGCGTTGAAAATGCATTTTGCCTGATTATAAAGTGAGTATGGATGATGAGAATCTCACATATGATTTCAGAGGACTTGGAAGGGAAACAAAAAACTTTTTTTTTCAAAGGTTTGGGGAAAGGCTCAAAAAATACATGTGATTCATTCAAGAGCTTGTCAATAGGAGAGATTTTTTTTAATAATTTTTTTTTGGACCCAGCAATTCTCAGGGCTTACTCCTGGTTCTGCATTCAGGAATTTTTCCTGGTGAGCTTGGGGAAACATACAGGATGCCAGGGATCAAATTTGGGATACCCACTGCTCAGGCCCAGAAGAATTTTTCTGTACACAAAAGAATTGTATTTCAGAAATGAGGCATACATTAGAGGCCCTAATTCACAATTTCCTCAACTACTTCTTTAAAATACATTTTCTGAGTAGATATTTCTTGCACCTCTAAACAAAGTAGGAAAATAAGATCACTAGATCACTAGACATCCTGTTGCTCATCGATTTCCTCGAGTGGGTGCCAGTAACATTTCCATTTGACTCTATCACATGCCAGCATAGCCCAATGGCATCTGCTTGCTTCAGGAATACAAAGAGCCTCCAATCGTTCGTTCAGGGTCTTGATGAAGAAGTCTGACCATCTTGTAGGTGGACGGCCACATGATCTTTTGATCCAGGGCTCCAGTCAGTAATGGCTGGAGTGGTTGTCTCCAAATCGCATTACATGACCATCCCATCTGATTTTTTTTTTTTTTTTTTATTTTTTTTTTAAACAATGCCTTGGCAAACAAGACAGCTTCCCTGAGTCTGGAACAGCGACGGAGGTCAGAACTCCGGATTCCTTCTCTCACTTGAATGAGGCATGATATTCCAAGCATAGATCTTTCGATTCCTCTTTGGGAGACCCAAATAGCGTTCTCATCCCAAATAGCGGTCTCTGAGGCGTATTTTAATGCAGGGAGAATGGTGGATTTGAAGAGATGTGCCCAGAGACAGAGGGTCGTTGACCTTTTACCTATTTCTTGATGTCTTTGAAGGCATTACATGCTGCTCTTTTCCTCCTGTGGAGCTCAGGTTTTAGGTTGTTCATCATGTTGACTTCGCGACTTAGGTACACATAACTGCTGCATTCAGAGATGTTTGTTCCATTGAGAGTGGATGGAGCCTCTGGAACTAGTTCATTTCTCATGATCATAGTTTTGTTGTGATTCAGCTGTAGACCTATCTTTCCACATTCTTGGTTGAAGTCAGTCAGCATTGTTTGGCTTGGTAATGTTTGGTGTTATTAGAATGATGTCATCGGTGAAGCGGATACCCCATGCAGAGCAGATACCAGCTCTCCCCATTGAACCACCTGAATTCCAATGACCACAAGAGCAACTTCTGGCCCGAGTCCACAATCCTGATAGATCCTCAGAAGAACCCAGAGGAACCCCCACACACCATGCTGGCAGTGATCTTCATAATCCACACTCCACAGTTCTTCAGTTCTCCACCCAAAGATTAAGCCAATCTCCAGCTGAGATTGTTAGAGACCAAGCCTACAAGGACCCGCCCTTCAGAGACCTGCCCTTCAGAGGGGAGTATTTCAAACCCAGAAATGCTTGAGCCATAGATGCAGATACCCCCGGTAGAGCAGATACCAGCTCTCCCTGTTGTGTGCGTCCACAGAGCAGCCACACGATTTATCTCCACACCCCTCTCAGAGAGCCCTGCAAGCTACAGAGAATATACCATCCTCATGGCAGATCTTGGCAAGCTGTCCGATGCGTAATAAATATGCCAAAACCAATTATAAAAATGTGTATTTTCCCGACCCTGAAAGATCCCTTAATACAGCAGCACTAAGAAGGACGAAAAAATTAGGGCCTATAAAATTTCAGGGCCACACTAAGCTGCCAAAACCAAGAGGGAATAAAATGACTGTCTGTACTTTCAATGCACGTATGCTAGCATCGGAAGCATATTCGAGGACCTGATGGTGCAAGCACAAATGATCAAGTATGACATCATTGGTCTGACTGAGACGAGGAGGCGCCAAGCGCATCATGATGTTTTTGACACTGGAGAAGAAATCTTCCTAGGAACATGTGACAAAAGCGGCGTTGGTGGCGTCATTGTCCTTGTTAACACACATGGCTGTGAACATTGATTCATTTGAATGCCTAACAAGCAGATCAGACGATTACTTGAAGAGATGTGGCGCACTGCCAGCAATTTCTATCTTTGTCGTCTACCCACCAATATGCACATACAAGGAAGAAGATCATTCATGGGAACTCACAATTCCAGAAGGCTGAAGCAAAATGTTGGACATGGGAATCTCCTGTTGGAGAAGACCACATTATCTTCAATTGAAGGTTTTGCCTGACCGATGTAGCTGTTGTCCAAAATTCCTAAGCAGGATTTGACCACTGTCTCATTTGTGCAAAATTCTACTTCATGCAATGAGGAGAAAAGGCTTCAAAGTTTGAGAACTACCAGAACAACCACCAACTGGGAATTCTTTGGCACCACTGTGGCAACATGGGAAGATACCATCATTGACAACATCGATGAAGAATACAACCGACTTGTTCAGCACCTCCATGGTAGTGAAAAGAATTCCAAGAGAGAGAAAGCCACAAAAGGAGCCTGTCTTCAAAAACTCTTGAGCTCATTCGCCAACGCGGTAAGGCGCTAGCCTTGGCAACCAAATGCTAACATTCAAGCTAGCAAAGCAGTACAGAGAAGTGATAAAGGAAGACCCTAAAGAGAGAAGAGCAGAAATACTGGAAGATGAAGCAGAAGCAGAGAAAAGCATTCACAACGCCCGCCTGTCCTTCGCCAACTATAAGACCAAGATGACTGCCCTCCGACATCTTGATGGATCTATCACATCTTCCAGAAAGGCAACGGCGGAGATTATCCATGACTTCTACTCAGATCTCTTTGATCACTACGTCCACCTGTCCACATACCAAGTTCCACAGGATGGATATGTTGTTACCAACATTCTCCCTTCTGAAATCTGACATGCCTTTTCGTTGGTAAAGAAGGGAACAGCACAGGCCCAGATAATGTCAGAAATGAACAACTGAAGAATCTGCCGTCAGCTCTCATCAATACACTGGCGAGGCTCTTCACACACTACCTTTCTGAATGCAAGGTGCCCTCCCAATAGAAAACCAGCAGGACAGTTCGACTGTTTAAGAAGGGAGGCATTCACGACATTGGCAACTATCGCCCCATCTGCCTGTTGTCCGTCATCTACAAGGTGTTCACTAGAGTCATCCTGAACAGGATTGGCAGGACAACCATGAGAACAAGCTGGCTTTCAAAAGGATTCAGCACAATTGACCATAACCACATGGTAACCAAGCTCGTTGAGATTTGTAGGGAGTTCAAGATGCCCCTCTGTCTAATTTTCATTAATTTACAGAAAGCCTTTGATTCTGTTGAGACCGAAGCAGTTATGGAAGCCCTAGCCAAACAAGCTGTTCAAACCCAATACGTCAAGATCCTTCATGATCTGTATTACGGATTCACTACCAGGATCTCACCATTCTACAAAGAAGTGATCATTGATGTCAAACAAGGGGTTCGGCAGGGTGATACCATTTCACCGAAACTCATCAGCACCACTCTGGAAAACATCATGCGGCAATTAGAATGGGAACAAATGGGAGTGAAGATAGGAAAATAAGATTAATCAAAATTTTGGAACTTTAATACTTAGAAAAGTTTTAAATTTGTAGCAAAATTGAGTAGGCTATAATATTTATCCCCAAGCCCTTGTTTATCCCGATTACTAATATGGAACATGTAGAATTATTAACCTATACTAAGAGACCTGGAACTCCAACGTTCAGAGTTTGTATTACTCTTCACTATCAATGTCTATTTAAAATATCTAACAAATGTTTAATAACTTGTATCCTAATTTGCTAAGATGCAAAGCATTTTAACTGCCCTAAAATCTGTTTTGCTTTACTTTAATTCACTCCATGTCCCTTCTAAACAAGTCACCTTTCATTCCAGGCAGACTTTCAATTTTACAGAATATTAGAGAGGTAAAGCCACATAATATGCTCCTTTTATTTTATTTTTCACTAGGTGTCCCAGGAGTGCTAGAGCCTCATGAGCCACTCTCAGGAATATGCACTCTGGTAATTCCCATCTGATTATTTTTGTGCCAGAACCACACTCTGTGTACTCCTGTGAGCACTTTTGGACATAAGCAATGTGGACCTTTTAAACTGGCTTTATGCACTGGAACTGTACTTGAAGTGTAGTTTCCCTGCAAGCATAAGACGTTGGTTTTGACCCCCAATCCCACACTAATGCACTTCTTCTTAGGGGTGTTACGCTTCTTCTAAGGGTTTACTTCTGGCTCTGTGTTCAGAGATTATTCCTGGGGTCCTTGGGGCATGATATGGGGTGGTGGATACTGAACCTGGGTTGCTGTCCTATCTCTCCAGCCTAGACTTCTTTTACTTATTGTCAGTTTTTAGCTGTGTTGCTGATTTACTGAGCGTATCAGGTACAGAACCAGTTCAGAGGCTCTGAACTACCTTCAAGACTCTCTTCAAAGTATGTACAGCATTGTCCTTAGACAAGCTCAGCCAACCAGGCTCTCTGCTCCTCCTGCTCTCTATCCTGACAGGCTGAAAACTCAGTCTCGACAGACTCACTCAACTGTTTCTCACAACTGTGTATCTCTTAATGAGGTTCTTATACCTTTAACTTGTAGAGGAGCCCTAACAGCATATATACTATAATGTATAATATAAAATATATAATACATTCATACTTTTTTCATAACTTGAAAACCTTTTTTCATGTTATGTTGAAAGATATTCCATTATCTGAGATACAGCATGGTTTATTTGTTTACCTATGGAAGAACTTCTTGCTTGCCTTTAGGATTGGATAATTATGAATAAAATTCCTATAAACATAACATGTGGAGTATATGTCCATGTTTTCAACATTTCCAGCAAGAACTAAGGAGATGAGTAACGGAAATGTATGAGCTGTGCTTACATTTGTAACAAAATGGCCATCAAAGTGACTAGAACATTTTGCATTTCCTCCCAGCAGCTAATGAGAAGTCCACTCGCCCACATCTTCAGAAGTATTTGCAAATGTCAGAATTCTGGATTTTGTTCCTTCTAATAGATGTGGAAGAATAGTGCCTCCACATCAGTCGGCAACTACACCACCTCCACTTTGCTGATGACATCATTCTTATAACACCAAACATTAGCCAAGTGGCACAAATGCTGGCCGACTTTGACTGAGAATGTGAAAAGATAGGTCTACAGCTGAATCTCAACAAAACTATGATCATGAAAAATGAACTAGTTCCAGAGGTCCCATTAACTCTCAATGGAACAGACATCTCTGAATGCAGCAGTTATGTGTACCTAGGTCAAGAAGTCAAGATGATGAACGACCTAAAACCTGAGCTGCGCAGGAGGAAGAGAGCAGCACGGAATGCCTTCAAAAGCATTGAAGAAATAGGTAAAAGGACAAAGAACCTCCTGCTCCGGGAATATCTCTTCAACTCCACCATTCTCCCTGCATTAACATACACCTCCGAGACCTAGGCCCTATGAAAGCAAGATGATAATGTTATTCGGGTCTCCCAAAGAGGAATTGAAAGAGCTATGCTTGGAATATCATGCCTCACTCAAGTGAAAGAGGAACCGGAGTTCTGACCTCTGTTGCTGTTCCAGAGTCAGGGACGCTGTCTCATTTGCCAAGGCATGAAAAATCAGATGGGCTGGACATGTAATGCGATTTGGAGACAACCATTGCACTAGAGCTGTTACCGACTGGATTCCATGGATGTCAAAAGATTACTTGGCCGCCCACCTACAAGATGGTCAGACTTCTTCGCCAAGACCCTAAACAAACGGTTTGAGGCTTTTCGTATTCCTGAAGCAACCAGATGCCATTGGGCTACACTGGCACGTGATAGGGTCAAATGGAAATGTTACTGGTGCCCGCTCGAGAAATCGATGAATAAGAGGATGTCAAGTGATCAAGTGAAGTGATCTAATAGATGTGGAAATGTAGGGAACTATTTTAAAAAATACTGTTGGACAAGGGGCTAAGAGACAGCTTTGGGGTCAAGACACATGTTCTTCAGGAATTCAACCCCAGCTCAAATCCTGGGTTCACATGTTCCTAGAGCGTTGTCGGCTACAACCCAGGAAGGCAACAAGCACTGTCAGCCAACCTGAGTAATCCCTGCACCGGGCCAGTGGCACTGCAGCCCTGGGCTGGCCTCCCAGCAGACACGCCACTCCACCAATCAAAGAAAGTGAAAGTTAAAAAATTCTGAGTCGGGTCAGAACAATACTACAGCGGGAAGGCTTTTGCCTTGCATGAGACTGACCCTGTTCAACCTGGCATCCCATATGGTCCCCTGATCACCGCCTGTTGTTAATTCCTGAGTGCAGAATCAGGAGTTATCCCTGAGCATCTCAGGGTGTAACCGAAAAAAGAAAAAAAAATCCCTGGGACAAAATCAACCATTTATGACAACTGCTCAAAATGAAAGAGGTTTTTGTTAGCGTGGTTTTCATACTCTGGAGAAGTAGGTGTGTTCTCTTGTTCTTGCCCTCCCCCTCTCTCTCTTTCACACACACACACTCACTATTCAGTTACAAAACTGATGGTGATTGGGCTTCAGTCATACAGTGTTCCAACACCCTTCCCTTTACCAGTGCACATTTCCAACCACCAATGTCCCCAATTTACTCCCACCCCATAACCCATAGCCTGCCTCTATGGCAGGCACTTTTCTTCTTTTATTTTCTTTCTCTTCCACTCTCTCTATTTCCTTTTGGGCATTATGGGTTGCAGATACTGAAATATTATCTCAAATTCTTTCAATAAAAAAGTATTTTGCTTCACAAAAAAAAACACAATTTGCCAGATAAGTGTTCAGATCCAATATTACTCTGTAATGAGACACATTATAGAAAGGAGTGGTGTTATCATTTCCTAAATGCCCTAGCTTAGACATCGCTTTACCTTTGAGTTCCTATAAACATCAAAAAGAGAAACAAAATCTTAGGATAGAATAAATGTCTGTTTATGCCATTCCACTCTATTTATTATTTTATTCTTGTTTGAGTTAATTGGCTAAAGTTTGCCAACAGACAGCAATGTGATCAAAAAGGTGACTGAATCGAGCTTCCTAAGTGTATCTGTGCAGGAAAGACAGCTCAAAGTCTGCGGCATTGGCTGCAAATGAACTGGAAAGGATCAGTTCAACACACAATATTGCATAATTCCTCAAGCAATGAGCTGGAACCCAAAGCCACTGGCCAGTAAACAGACAGAATTAGCACTCCAGGCCTTCTTGGTGTGTTCTGATCCATTCTCCCAACAAGAGCTGCCCTCCAGAACTCCTTAGCTGTGACATAAAAAAAATGACTTTGCATCTATTTCTCAGTTTTATCATGTATAAAATGAAGCTAATAACTTCACAAACTTTATAGGCTTATTTGTGTAATTATATGTTAGTTTATATGTATATGTAAAGCTTAGGAATCACATTAGTGCCTAAAATAATCTTAAGAAACATTAGTGTTTTAATAGAGCTTAGGAAAAAACAAACACATTTGAGTAATGTGAATTATTATTTTAATCAGTTTTCATCTTAAATAATAACTGCTGTCCTTATAACAATAAGGGTACATTTTTTACTAAATTAAATTATTCAATTAGACTCTCATCTATTTTAAAAACAGACTTCAGCCAGGATGCTCATGAATAATCTCTAAGTATGTTATATCCCCTATTGCTGTTGCATTTGTAAGCTCATAAAGCAATCCTGAGGTAGTAATTAAGTTACATGCCACTTGGAACAGAGTTCTCAGTTTTCCAACCCTCTTTCAGTTATAGCTAAGGATACGGAAATTAGCAATCTTATGGTGAGTACTAATCATGAAAATAAATTTTAACCCAATGAAAAATACTCTACTATAATTTATATGATAATTTGGCTGGTATTGTTAAACTATATACTACTATAGTGTCATCTAATAATTTATCTTTCATTTTTTATTTTATAATCAACTAGCCAACTATCCTCAGCAGTTTTGTTCTTCTAAAATATGAGGCCAATATTTCCATTCGGTTTCTAGCTTGCCATTATTAATAAGCTATAATTACATCCTAAAGTAAGAAAAATTTTATGGTTCTAAAAATTTGACCACACAAAAGATGCAGAGAAGGTCTGATCCTGTATGCGACCTTTTTGGCATTTAAGATCTGTGTAAGTGGTAATTCAGGTGAAACTTTTGAGATGCAATGAAATGATTAAGCAAATGTGACTGAAGAGAAATGTACACATGACACACACACAGAGCAGAAGAATGAGAAGGAGACCTCACAACAGTAAGTCATCAGTCCTATGAAGACAGGCAGAGACTAAGCTGTGTTCCATGAGTCAGACCACTTCTGGCACAAGAAGAAGCTCTCAGAGATGACAGAGGGGCTTCCCCTTGAGACTTAGAGAACCTAACTCTGGCACACACCTCATTTTATACTTGCTTCCCGAACTGAGTCACCCAGTTTGGAGTATTTTTTTAGTAGCTCTACAAACGAAATAAAATAAGACTATAGTCCTGTACACTTTTATCATCTGATAGGATAAAACTAATACTTTTTATACAAACACATTTGAAAGTACTCTACATGGAAAAAATTTCTCTACAATCTTAAACACATATGAAGGCCATTTAAAAAGGGCAGGATACAGGAAAAGATGTATCTAAAGGACTGAGCAAATAATTCCCTTTCTCATAACATAAGGCTTATTTAGTATTGTAAAGAACATCCTATCATGGGAGAAGATAAAACAAAAGTGGCACGATAATAATGTATTTTCTCCACCTTCATGGTTGTTTGACCATTATATCTATATTTATCACTAGGTCTTTACTTATATAGGTGCTAAAAACTCTCTGGTATCGTAATAAAATACAGGTTATCTGCCAGGGATTTCTGAAATATCCCTGAGTTATAGCCTACTGTTTTAGTTCAAAGTGACTGAGTTCCCTCCAACTGTATTTTTACTATGGAAACACACAGAAAAATCCATAGGTAGGAAAGCCCAAACAGAATGAAATAGAATGCCAGCTTTAGCTATCAGCTACCCCATGCAATGTTTGGTTTTCAGTTCCCTTCAATTTTGTTGGTGAATGGCATTACATCCAAGTCAACACTGATGATACATGGCAGCCTCGAGTCTAAAAAACACACACAAACCCCTCAACTGCTTGACTGTTGACAATAAGTACTACCTTCAAACCATGCAGGTGGCAATATTTTCATCTTTTGGATGTCAAAGCGAGTGGTCAAAGGTAGTTTTTACTTTGAGCTAGTTTGGTGAGTTTGAGGAATGCAGACTTCCTGGGTACAGGGGTGCCTCCTGGAGTCAGGGACCTAGCTCTGTATCCTGAGCAGCTCTATTCTCATCACAGAAATGTGGTGTTGCTATAGTGGGTGGCAACCAGTAGCTTCACTTGAAGCTACCCCTGCACATCCTTTCCTAGAGAAACGAGAACATTCTACTCTACTTCCCCTCTTGATTCTTCAACAGATTCGTTCTCTGTAGCCATCTCCACTGTTTTCTCTTGCTTATTATCTTCCAACAGACCCTAATAACCAGAGCAACAGGAAGAAATCCATAAACTGCCATCATTATCAAGACCCAATTAAGAATCAGAAGGTACATCCAGTTGGTGCAAACAAGATCATAATAAGGGGTAGTAGAGGAGAATCCTCAAAGGGAAGCTGTGCACATCAGGGCTTTGCTACTCAATGCCACACTGCACTGAATGCCAATGCCAGGTAATGGAGAGTAGTCACTTAGATCTATAAAGAACACAACACAGAGAGAGTGATATTCTGTGTGTGTGTGTTGTGGTGGGGGGGGTGTTGAGGCACAATGGCAGTGCTCAAAGGTTACTCCTGTCTCTGTACTCAGAAATCACTAGTGGAAGTCTGGGGTCCATATAGGATGCCAGGAATGAAATCTGGCTGGGCTGCGTGCAAGGCAAGTTCTTGACCCACTGTTCTATTCTTCCAGCCTCTGAGGACATAACCTTTAGTCAAAAGACACCCAGACAACAGTGACCTCATAAGCAACAAGCTTAAGATAAGAAGTATCTTGACTTACTGGTCCTCCCTTGGCAGAGAAAGCACTGTCAGAAGTCTGGGGTAAACATTGTTTATTAATAGCATATGGAAATTATCTCAACACTTGTACATTTCCCCCTGTGATTATGTTCGATTTGTTTTGCTTTTATTTTATTTTTGAACAAATTTAACTTTTTTTGATACAATATGAAAGGAATTAGTGTTAAAAATCACACTATGATTATTTTGAAAAGAAATGAACAAAAGCTCAAAAGTTTAATGATATACAATAATAATATTGTATATAATAATACAATCACATAGATAGGTAAATAATAATAACATAGATATAATTTACCATCCACTGATTCATAATTAGATGACAGTTATGGCATTAAAATCACATATTTGATCACAAATACACTTAAAATATTCCAAAAATTATGTATCCACAAGTATAGTTTTGGTTATAAAAAATATACAAAGTACTCTTAAAATAAGTAAGCATACATAAGAAATCACTAGAAAATCAAAAAGTTACAGAATAAAAAATTTAAAATGAGCAAAAAGGGGGTTTTGTCAATGGAATATTGCAGAAATTTTTTATTGGTTATTTCACTATAGACATCTGGAAGCAAACTGATTTTTCAATATCGTATACGTTATCTGTTTGGGGTTACACACATAGCTAATTCACGGGTGACTATACGCGGGGCCATTTGTGGTGCTCAAGGTTGAAATGGTGTAGAAAGCATGTGAGGCAAGTGACAAATCCTCTATCTCTCTGGACCCTGGGTTTTTATTTTATTACTATATTTATTTACTTGAAAAATGTTTACATTTCAGTGCTGAAATTAGCAATATGTTACTGGGAGAGTTTCATGCACACAACATTGTAACCCCACACTCCCCCACCAGATTGCTTCTTGCGCCCCTTCCTTCTCACTACCAGATGCTCAGTTCTTTTGAACAGTTCTCAGGTTCCATTGCTATTGAACATTTTATTCCCTTACACTCTGAATCTGTGCCTTTGATTCTGACTGACTTCACTCAGCATGATACCTTCCAGATCCATCCATGTAGCAGAATGTGTATGGCTCCGTTCCAACCAAGC
Organism: Cryptotis parvus; assembly: GCA_021461705.1. Lineage (NCBI taxonomy): Eukaryota > Metazoa > Chordata > Mammalia > Eulipotyphla > Soricidae > Cryptotis > Cryptotis parvus. The sequence continues at coordinate 72,808 of JAJIBD010025069.1, forward strand.
TTATTAACACAAAGGATAAATCTATTTTCATGCTTTTGAATACAGTAACCTTTAGGTGTTCATCCTTTAATATCAGCATGTGTCCACACTGCATTATATTCATCCAGGACATACTACACTAAGATTGATCATAAAGTTTTTTTTTGTATCATTACTGACCTCCCTCCCCCACTTCCTTTCAAGACACCACTAATTGGTACTTAGGAACATTTTTAAAAGATATATATCACTGTATCACTGTCTTCCCATTCATAGTCGATTTGCTCGAGCGGGCACCAGTAACAGCTCCATATGACCTGTCACATGCAAGTGGAGCTCAAGGGCACCTGCTTGCTCCAGGAACATAAAGAGCCTCAAACCATTCCATCAGGTCATGGGAATGAGGTCTATAATTGTTACTGGTATCTGGCATATCAAAATATCCTAAATTATTTTCTAAAACTACGAAGTTCTTCCAAACACTTGAAATAAAATTGGGGGAATAAAATCACCTATCGAATAATATATAAATACTCGTAAAAATCCCAGGATTGGTACCTGGGTGCACAGCCTGGAATTAAGATCTGAGCACATCTGAGTTTGGCCCCAAACCAAAAATTATTTATTTCAATAAAAAGTAATTTTTAAATATTGGCAGAACAGAAAGAAGTGAGATGACAAATAGATCTAGGTATAAACCAAAGTTTAAAGTAATAATATGTACTACTTAATAGTACATTGATAAATAATAGTATACCGTTACTGATAAATAAAATAAAATAGTTACTGATACAATAGATTACTTTTAAAGGAATACAATTAAACTATTTGAGAACTATGATTTGCTCCATATCAGAGTCATGGCTTTTTTGCTTTTATTTTGGGTTACCCTAGCAGTATTCAGGACTTACTCCTGGCCCTATGCTCAGGGAACACTCCTGCTGGTACTCGGGGGACCATGTGGATGGCTGGGTAGGGAACTCAGTCAGCTGTGAGCAAGATAAGTCTGCCGGACTGTTCCTCCAGCAACCCAGAGTTAAACATTTGAAAACACATAAAGAGAAAGGTAGAGGTTGGAGGGGGAGAGCAGTAGAAGGGCAATAACTGAAGATGTTTAGTACCGAGAAGCTGTTCTATAGAAAATGATGATAGATGATACATGTTAAAGTCTGTAAAGCACATAATACTAAGAGCAAAGCCTAAAGTTAACCATGGGATTTTGGTGGCAATGATGTTCTACACAGGTTCACCAATTATTCTGAATCTACCAAAACGACAGCTGTTGATAAAGGGGTAAAGGTCTTTCCCTATGGGAAAGAGGAACTGAAATTTGTCCCAAAATTCACTATGCATCTCACCCTCCTCTAGAGATAAACCATTTCTTCTCAAAATAGCTCAGCAATACAATTATTAGAAGAAAATCATAAGAACTGTAAACTGGAATAAGGAAAGTATAAACTGTAAATGAAAACATTGATGCTGAAAGTATAATTACATGGAACAGTAAAATCAAGACAGCCAAGATGAGTTTCAGTGTATATCTCTTTGGGCAAGAAGGAATAGTGAAGACTGATTATCTAGATAAACTGTCTCTAGATGTTCTGAATATTGTATTAGTTAATAAAGGAAAGGCAATAGTAGAGTATATAACACCTATTTTAAACTCACATGCTTGTCCATATAATACAATAAACTTAGAATGTGATCATATAATTTTCAATAAATTATTTGTCAAATAAATCAGTCTATGTAAATATGAACAAGATATTTAGCTTAATTGAAATATCTACTTTAAAAGCACAATGATAAAAGTTGGAGAAATAGTGGAGGTCTTAAGGCTCTTGTCTTGCATGTGGTAAAATTCATTTCAGTCCCTGACACTGAATATCGACCTGTGAAGCACAATAGTAGACCATGAGCAACTAATTTGACTCAAAATTCTACATATGCAAATATGACCACTACATACATACATGTAAATAAAATTCCCTATAAATGTGGCACATTCCGTATCTTGGCAATTCACCCACCTGCTTCTCACTGTGAACTATGTCATCTCACCTCTCTCCTCTGAGGAAGTCCACATTCTCTCTGAACTATAACTTTTATCTCTCTCTGTAACAGCTTACTTTCTAAAGCACATCTTCTAAAGGAAAGCCAAACAAAAATGTGAAAATGTAGAGTGCAAATATGCAGTATATTTTCTTTAAAATGTTCTATTTGGGGGCATTGGTTTACAAACAGTTATTATGGCTTCATACATATATTATTACAGCATCTGGTCCTCCATGCACTTGTCCACTTACCCCATCTCCACTGTCTCAGACCCCTCACCACATACAAGCTCCCTCCACTGTGGTGAAACTCCTACTCAGGATGAGTTATCAATTTCTGCTGTCTCTGGGTATTCGTTAACCATGTTTTGTCTCGCTGGCATATACAGGTGCAGTTTCAACAACAACAACATAGAGTTCACTGAACTGGGGCAGAATAATAGTCCAGCGAGTAGGGCTTTTTTTTCTTGCATGCGGCTGAACCGGGTTCAACCCCTGGCATCCCACATGGTTCCCTGAGCATGGCCAGAAGTAATTACTGAGTGTAGAGACAGGAGTAACCTGTCTGAGTATCACTAGTTGTGACCCAAAAAAGCCAAAAAAAAAAAAGGATACTGGAAGTTAATGATGACGACAACAGGATTTAAGATGTGTAGTTTATTTGGATCACACCCAATGATGCACAGGGTTTACTCTCAGTCCTGTGCACTGGGACTACTCCTGACGGTGTTCAGGAGATCACATTGGGTGCTCTGGCTAGCACTGTGGTCTCCCATGCGTAAAGCAGGTACCTTATTCCTCGTAATGTGACTCTGACAAAGAATGCAAGATTTAAATAGTTGAAGAAATAAAAGGTCTTTGCTTAGAGATTATTATATATATTAGTTACTTGCATAAAACAAAGCCAAATTTTATCCATACAGTTAACAGTAATACATTCAGATAAAATTATAAACATACGACATATAAAATTTTAAAACCACAAGTATCTACAAGCCAAGTGATTGACAAAGTGATTTCATTTGGGAATCCTTCAACCTTCAATGAAGTGTGTGCTGCATGCATGTCTCAGGAGACCCTTTACTATGAGTGATACAGCACAGTAAATTTTAGAGCCACAGAGCTATAGGCGACAACTTATTTATCTAATCACAATTTGTCAAAAGATAGATGCTCGCTTTTTTCTCCTTTGTGAAGTGGTAACCACAGCGTGAAAGTTTGGAGGTTGTTTTTCATGAATGTTTGAATAATTCTAGGTAGGTACTAAGGCATTAATGTTTTCCGATCAAGAAACGGAAACATAGTGTGTTTGAATTATTAAGCAAAAGGAAAGAACAGTAAAGGAGGCAAGGATTTGCCTTGTATGCAGTGTTCTGCCACTGCTGCTATGGATTCTTGAACACTGTCAAGAGATAATACCTGAGCAGAGTCAGGAGTCAGTACTGAGCAAAGTGGGTGTGTCCCACACCAAATACAAATAAAGAATGAAGTTAATTACTTCTAGCACTGTTTCTTTTTTTATTACTACTGGCAGAGCTCGGGGGACCATATGGGATGCCGGGGATCAAACCTAGGTCGGCCATGTGCAAGGCAAACACCCTACCCGCTGTGCTATCGCTCTAATTAAATACATGTATATATATATATATATATATATATATATACATATATATAAAAACCATGCTCGATTATATGTATCAACTTGAAGGTTAAAATAGCTACCTTATACTTCACTTGTATTTTGGGGGTGAAGAACTGTCATCCAAAAAGACATAGAATTTCTTAGACAGTCTGTTTTCAGCCTTATGTAATTCAGCAAACATCCAGATTTTCTAAGTTTCGATACCCTATTGATAACTTAAGTGTGAGCAGTTTGTATATCATATTTGAGGATTTTATTTTGTTTTTTTGCTTTATGGCAAAAAACCAAAAAAGTAACCCCAGAGATGCTCAGGGGTTACTCCTGGCTCTGTACTCAGGAATTACTCCTGGCAGTGCTTGGGGACCATATGGGATGGCGGGATAGAACCCTGGTCAGCCACATGCACGGTAAATAAATGCCCTACATGATGCACTATTGCTCCAGCCCTCGTATTTGATTTTTATCACATGATGTAAGAAACAAATTTTATGGATGAACAAAAGTTTCTGTGTCAAGGGTGAAAAACAGGAGAAAGTGGCAGAGGCAGTTTGAATAAAGATTCTATCTCTGAACCAATTTACCTTACAGTCTTTTCTACTTATTTGTATTAGTATTTTAATTGTATTTATCTTAATTTACTCATCAATTATCCTGCCTTAGACATATGTTCTTAAACTGTAGAGCAGTATTTCTTATTTAGAATACTACTGACATTTTGTATCCATTAATTATGCTTGGAGGCTCACCTGTGCATTGTAGGATGCTTAGTGACATCCTTGCCCTCTACCCACTAGATGCCAGTAGAACTATACTCCCCTGAAAGTTATGACAACAAAATTATCACAAAATATTACCAAATGTCTGCTAAGAAGCAAAATTATTCCCATTTGAGAACTGCTGCTACTGCTTCTATATAGAGATACTTTATTTCTCTCCCTACGTGGCAATCCCCCTTGCAACAGATAGGCCTTTCTATTCTAGATGTACCACCCATTCTAACATGTCTCCATGATATTTGTGAACTTATAAAATTCACATGGCAGAGCCTGGGAAGATGCCTGTGTTGTATTTGATAAGCCAAAAACAGTAATGACCTGAAGGGAATGGTTTGAGGCTCTTCATATTCCTGGAATGAGCAGAGGCCCTTGGGTTGTACTAGCATGTGACAAGGACAAATGGAGATGTTACTGGAGCCTGCTCGAGCAAATAGATGAACAACAGGAAAACAAGTGATACAAGTGAAACAAGTGAAGTTAATTGAAAGTGATAATAGGAGTATCATGATTAAAAGTTGGGTCAATACGCAGAGCTAAGTCTATTTTCTATGTTTCACAAATTTAATGTAGGACTTAGACCTCCCTTGCTATATATATGGAAATACCTGAGAAATGGCTAAATCCACCCGCAGACTGTCCTCTTATGCTTGAGTCCCAACAGTCCAAAAAATCAGAGCCAGCCTACCTGGCATCATGCCACTCAAGATATAACCCCTATTGTGTATCAGATGACAAACTTCAATTTTATCTTATACTTGGTTTTGGATACCTACATGTCCCAAGTTATTGTGACAGCAATTTTAACTGAATTTAAGTAGTTTTATATCACTAATATTGCTATTTTAAACTCTATGTGTACAACAAAACAAAACCCTCCATCAAGGGAAACATTCTGTGCATTGATATCTGAGCAATTGCTTTACATTTGTGCACTATAATGTTAGCAAATCCCATAAACCTACAACATCATTTCCTTTATAACTTTAATTCCTAGCTTCAATATTTTAATTCAGCCTCCATAGGTATTGTCTCAAGCTGGCTCAATAGGATTATCATGCATTTCTTCTTTTTTTATTATTTTTCTACCTTTGTTAAATGTCATTCTTTGCTATACCATCTGCATAGGTACTGTAAAACTCAGAAATCTTAAATCATCCTTAAAAAATAATCAGTGAAGATTTTTGAGTTAGAGACTCAAAGACAAGTATCTAATTCATAGCTATCCTTACCAACTTAGTCACGTTTAATAAATAATACATACCTTCACATCCACCCACACACACCAAGTGCTCTTTTAATTACCTAAAGTAGTTCTGTTTGAAAATTAAAGTGACAAATATATAACAAATACATAAAATAAAATACAAATAAAATTTACTTGTATCACTTGTCTTCCCATTGTTCATCGATTTGCTCTAGCGGGCACCAGTAATATCTCCATACATCCTGTCACGTGCTAGTGTAGCCCAAATAATCTGCTCACTCCAGGACACAAAGAGCCTCAGACCATTCCTTCAGGTCATGGGAATTAGATCTGGGATTGGTCCCCTGCCCAGTTTCCCACAAATGGGATATTGGATGGTTGTCCTGAGAAGACAGGGCCAGGATTAGACCAGCCTTCCATTTGATAGTGTCCAAAATTCCCACAGCTAAAACTCCTGATGTTAGCTCTTGAGGTCTTAGGCTGGCCACTCCACCAGGTTCTATCAGCAGGAGTACACGGGAATGGGAGTGATAATCTTTACCACATTTGGGTGGTGCATGGTTGTGAGGCACTCCATATCTCCTGCAGAGATCCGCTGATCCAATTTTATTATTTTGAGTTTCCCATCTGCACACATATGCTTCTGATGGTCTGTGGAACCAACGTTCCTACAGGTCTTGAGAAATCTTTTATGTCTTCTCTTACCCTAATAGCACTGTTATTGCAATCTTTATTAGCATTTTTAAATGCAGAATTGTTTGACAATCTTCATTAGCATTTTTGAATGCTAAGAGCCATAACAAATATTGTTGGTTTTCTTTTACTTGTTTTTGAATTGTGTCAGTTTACCTAAGAAATGTGCATAAGACTCTGTGATACCTTGAAATATTTGGTATATACATAATATATCTGTATCGTATCTTCAGTGTCTATTGCAAACCACAGTGCGGAGGGCAGGTGGAGAGAGATACAGATAGATATAGACAGAGAGTGTTAGAGAGAATAAGAGAATAAATGTACCTGCCATAGAGATCAAAGCAGATGTGGGAGTGGGGGTTGGGGATCTGGGAACACTGGTGTTGGGATATGTGCACTGGTGGAGGTATGAGTGTTGGAACATGTTTGACTCAAACCAATCATGAACAACCTTGTTTTTTCTGCTTGTTTGTCTTTGGCTTTTTGAGTCACAAGCCGCAATGTTCAGGGGTTACTCCTGGCTCTTCGCTCAGGAACTACTTCTGGCAGTGCTCAGGGGACCATATAGGATGCCGGGGATTGAACCCGGGTTGACCGCGCATACAAGGCAAATGCCCTATCATTGTGCTATCGCTCCGGCCCCCCTCATCATGAACAACTTCGTAATTGTCTATCTTACTGTGATTAAACCTGGGCTTATTTTAAACCAAGCCCAGATATGCCTGATCCAGAGACTCAACCAAACAGCGCAGAGTTGCTACCTGCTCTCCCTATGTTTAGCTGATCATGAGGCACCCAGGAGGGAAGGCTAGTTTTAGCCCTGGCCCGCCATCCCAACAGAGTATTGCAAGAAGTCAAAGAAACCCCCCACACCATGAGGGCTGCCATTTTCAACATCTGGACTCCAAAACTCATCAGAGCTCCACCCAAGAGAAAACCTATCTCTCCCCATTGTGGTTCATCAGGAACTGCACAAGATGAAAGCCTACTACTGAAAGTATACCACCCGCATGGCAGAGCCTGGCAAGCTATCCGTGTCATATTTTATATGCCAAAAATCAGTAACAAATACAAAATTATATCATAGAAACTATAATTTGTTCATTCAAACACTATAATTGAATTCTTTTTTTTTTTCACTTTGATCCAAAGGTGAAAATGAGCTCTTTTATTTTTTTTTTTTTTTAAGTATTTTTATTATACCACCGTGAGATATACAAATAAAAAGATATACAATTAAAAGTTCATGTTTGGGTTTTGGTCATACAGTGTTTCAGCACCCCGTCCCTCCACCAGTGCCCATCTCCCACCACCAACATCCCCGTTCCCTCCCCTTCCCCAGCCCTGCTCCATGGCAGGTTCTTTATATTTCTTTCCCCTTTTCTCTCTCTCTCTTTTCCTTCCCTTCCAGACTATGGATTACAAAACATACATTAAAAGGTTGTCATGTGTATCCTTTTGCCTCTATTTAATGCTCAGTTCTAGGTTGGCATTAGTACCCTCGACTATTATTAGCCCCCTGTTCCATTTCTTTCTGTACCTAAACTCGAATCCCACGTTTGTGATAATCTCTACCTTTGACAAGACCTCCTGATATATGTTTCACTTGACCTTGGATCTCGGTATCATAATATGTACATATATATTTATGCCATGCAAATAAATGCAGTCATTCTGTATCTGTCTCTCTCCTTCTGGCTAATTTCGCTCAACATAATCTTCTCCATGTCCATCCATTTATAGGCAAATTTTATGACTTCATTTTTTCCTAACAGCTGCATAGTATTCCATTGTGTAGATGTACCAAAGCTTCTTTTGGTGGAACAATAAACCCCCCAAGGATAGCTAAAGCAATCCCCGGGGAAAAAGAAGATGGGAGGCATCACCTTTCCCCAACTTCAAACTGTACTACAAGGCAGTAGTAATTAAAAACAGCATGGTATTGGAATAAAAACAGACCTGTGGACCTATGGAATAGAATAGAGTATCCTGACACCCAACCTCAAACACATGATCATTTAATCTTTGATAAAGGTGCAATGAGTCTAAAATGGAGTAAGGAAAGCCTCTTCCAACAAGTGGTGTTGGGAAAACTGGGCAGCAACATGTAAAAAATGAATTTGGACCTGTGTCTAACACCATGCACAAAAAATCAGATCAAAATGGACTAAAGATCTCAATATCAGACTTGAATCCATAAAGTACATTGAAGAAAATATAGGAAAAACCCTCCACGACATTGAAGCTAAAGGCATCTTCAAAGGTGAAACATCACTAACAAAGCAACCAGAAGAAAAGATAAACATATGGGACTACATGAAACTGAAAAGCTTCTGCACCTCAAAAGAAACAGTGACTAAGATACAAAAGCAGTCCACAGAATGGGAAAGAATATTCACCCAATACCCATCTGATAAGGGGTTAATATCCAGGATATATCAGGCACTGGTAGAACTTTACAAGAAGAAAACAAACAACCCCATCAAAAAATGGGGACAAGAAATGAACAGAAACTTCAGCAAGGAAGAAATTCGAATGGCCAAAAAAACATATGAAAAAATGCTCATCATCACTAATCATCAGAGAGATGCAAATCAAAACAACAATGAGATACCACTTTACACCACAGAGACTGGCACATATTCAAAAGAGCAAGAACAACAAGTGGGCCCACTGGGGGAATATTTTCTTTGATAAGTGATACTTACTGTGACAGGCCTATTGCAGGACTCCTCTAGGAGCCTCTGCATCTGCTCTGAATTGCCGCCTGCAAATCACTTCGTAGATAAGGGGTAGTCTAAATGTGGCAGTTTATCTGACCATGTATTCTGTACTAGCTGGTATAAATATTCTCTCATGCTACCACAATCATCGTGGGACTAGCTAGATCTTACCAGCATATTTGCCTGGCCACGTTGGATCCCTAAATAATTAGACCGAGAGAGAAATGCTGTTTGCCTCCAAGCAAGCAAGCATGGCTCCCCTGATAACTCAAAGGCAACTAAAATACAAAACTACCGTGAAGTAGACAAGACTTGTGAAGGTTTGAAGAAATATTTAACTGGTACTAGTATTAGACTTTGATACAGAGACAAGCCATCTCGGAAACCCCTTCTCTACCCTATAAAGGCTTTCCCAGGCACATCTTGGCTCAAGACATTAGCATATCAAAGGGCCTAGGTGAGGTGCTGGGAGAAATTACCTGAGGGCATTTGACCCTCCTGCTCCATAATAGTGGGAGGGAGGTCTGAGTTGCAGGGTATAAAACTAGCCTGCTTCCTCTCTTGTGCTCTCCTTTTTGGGCTCTCTCTTTTTGTGAGCTCGCACCCTTCTTGGGAGTCTTGTCTTTGTCTCCTCTTTACAGGGCCTTTACACTTGGTGGCCGCCATCTTGGCTTACACATGGGTGGAGTTCTAGCCAGGAATCCTAAGCACCCGGGTTTTTCTTACTGCTGATTTCTATCCTGAACCTGTGATAGTAAAGCACTTTTTTTTTAAATATTTTTATTTATTTATTTTTTATTTTTTACAATTAAAAAGTTCATGTTTGGGTTTTGGTCATACAGTGTTTCAGCTCCCGTCCCTCCACCAGTGCCCATCTCCCACCACCAACATCCCCAGTTCCCTCCCCCTTCCCAGCCCTGCTCCATGGCAGGTTCTTTATTTCTTTCTCTTTCTCTCTCTTTTCTCTTTTCCTTCCCTTCCGACTATGGATTACAGAACATACATACATTAAAAGGTTGTCATGTGTATCCTTTTTGCCTCTATTTAATGTTCAGTTCTAGGTTGGCATTAGTACCCTCGACTATTATTAGCACCCTGTTCCATTTTCTGTCTTACCTAAACTCTGACTCCCACACGTTTGTGATAATTTCCATCTTTGACAAGACCTCCTGATATATGTTTCACTTGACCTTGGATATTGGTATCATAATATGTACATATATATTTATGCCATGCAAATAAATGCAGTCATTCTGTATCTGTCTCTCTCTCCTTCTGGCTAATTTCGCTCAACATAATCTTCACCGAGAATTCTTTATCCGGCCAGGCTCACATTCAGATATGAAGGAAAGATACACAACTTCATGGATAAGCAACAATTCGGGAACTTCATGGACTCAAAACCAACTTTAAAAGAAGGACTGAAGGGTCCACTCTAATGCGACCAAACCCATAAGCACAACAAACACAAAAAGAAAGATGGCACAAAATCCAACAATAATCTCTCTCAATGTCAAATCGTCTAAATGCACCAATTAAGAGACACAGAGTGACAAAATGGATTAAAAAAATTGAACCCAACATTCTGCTGTCTACAAGAAACGCATCTGAATAAGCAGAACAAACACTGACTCAGAGTCAAAGGTTGGAAAACCATTCTCCATGCAAACAACTCCTCCAAAAAGGCTGGTGTGGCCATATTAGTATCAGATAATATAGACTTCAGGCTTGAAAAGGTTAGAAGGGACAACGAAGGCCACTTCTTATTAATTAAGGGGTATGCACACAGGAAGAAATTACACTACTAAACATATATGCACCCAATGAAGAGTCAGCAAAATACATAAAACAACTGCTAAGAGACCTCAAAGAAGACATTAACAGTAGCACAATAATAGTTGGAGACTTCCAGCACTGCTCTATCAACGATGGATAGATCAACAAGACTGAAACTCACCAAGGGGAAATATTGGACCTGAAGGAAGAAATGGAAGAAAGAGAGCTAGTGGATATATACAGGGCTTTTCATGCCAAAAAAAGCTGAATACACATTTTTCTCTAGTGCACATGGAACATTCTCCAAGATAGACCACATGCTGAGCCACAAAGCATACCTCAATAAAATTAAAAAGATAGAAATTGTGTCAGCTATCTTTTCAGACCATGATGCACTGAAAATGGAAGTTAACCGTACACAGAAACAGGAGTCAAACCAAACACCTGGAAACTGAACAGCTCACTGCTGAACAACAAATGGGTCATAGAAGAAATCAAACAGGAAATCCAAAGATTTCTGGAAATAAATGAAAATGAAGATACCAATTATAAGAACTTGTGGGACATGGCAAAAGCCGTGTTAAGAGGGAAGTTTATAGCTCTGCAAGCATACATCAGGAAACAAGATAGGGGCCCACATAAATAACCTGACTACACAGCTTTGAAGACATTAGAGAAAGACCAACAAAAGGAGCCCAACCCAGGCAGAAAAAAGGGAAATAATAAAACTTAGAGAGGAAATCAATGAGTTGGAAACCAAAAAAAAACAATCCAAAAGATTAATGAAACCAAGAGCTGGTTTTTTTAAAAAATAAACAAGATTGACAAACCATTGGCAAGACTTGTAAGGACAGGGAAAGAGAAACCCAAATAAACAGAATCAGAAATAAAAAGGGTGACATCACAACAGAAACCACAGAAATCCAAAAGATCATCAGAGATTACTTTGAGAGCCTGTATGCCGTGAAACATGAGAATCTAGAAGAAATGGATCAATTCCTGAAGTCCTATAACCTCCCACGGCTGAAACAAGAAGACCTCCAATACCTGAATAAGCCTATCACCATTGAGGAAATAGAAACAGTAATTAAAAAAGACTTCCCAAACACAAAAGCCCAGGTCCAGACGGATTCCCTAGTGAACTCTACCAAACCTTTAAGGAGGACCTACTGCCAGTCCTTTTCAAGCTCTTCCAGGAAATAGAAGAAACAGAAACACTCCCAAACAGCTTCTACGAGGCACGCAAAGCACTTTTAAAACTGCATCTGATTCCTGAGTCTTCATCCATTCCCGCTGGCTTCGAAGTAGAAGGGAACTTGCTTCCAGCACTGTCGGAGACCCCGGAGGAGTTCCCCAACACAGGTTTATTTTCTTCTACACCCCAAATTCAGGGGTTGACTTGTGACCTAACTTTCATTACCTTATCAATGGATATTGGGCCCTGAAATAAGGTGATTAAATAAAAATGTTCCAGGATGGTAGACTTTAATCCAATCTGAAGAATGTCATTTTAAACAAAGTTTGAAGGGAGTGACATCATGAGAAAGAAAGCACCATATTAAAATGTTTGTGGTGAAGCAACAAGTAGAGGTAAGAGACCCCAAACCTGACACTCGGACCTCTGAAGGTACCAACCCTGTGGAAACTGTTTTTGGTTTTCTAGCCTTTAGAAAAGTGAGAAAAAAATTGTTATTTAAGTCACTCAGCTCATGATATTTTTTTTTTATAAGAACGTTCTAAGAAAATACATATACTGAGATAAATTTAATTTTGTTTTTAATTGGGCCATACCTTCTTGTGCACAGGGCATATTCCTGGCTTCACACTCAGATCACAGTTGGTAGAACTGAGTAAAAAAAATGGGGTGCCAGGGACCAGACTAAGGCTAGCTTTGTAAGGGGGACTGCAAGGCTGTACCGTTCCTCCAGCTTACTAAAATGAATATCTATACTCTACATTAATTAATGCTCATACATGTTGCAAAGGAGTCGCATACTCCAGATTACATGGTAGTCTATATTTTAATTGCAGGACAACTACAAAGGAGTATATTTCAGTCCTATTTCTACAGGGCATGACAGTAATGTCCTGTCTTGCCAAATCTAGAGTTAGTCTTTGCAAATCTAGAGTAAGTACTGTAACAGTAGAGAAAGGAGCAGATGGATTGGAGTCTAAAAAGAAATTCCTCAGATCTGTTTCAATGATTGTAAATTTCATTTTTATTTATTTATTTATTTATTTATTTATTTATTTATTTATTTATTTATTTTTTGCTTTTTGGGTCACACCCAGCGATGCCCGGGGGTTACTCCTGGCTCTGCATTCAGAAATTACTCCTAACGTTGTTCAGAAGACCATATGGGATGCCAGGGATCGAACCCGGGCCAGCACAGACCAGCCACATGCAAGGCCTGCCCACTTGGCTATCACTCCTGCCCCAATGATTATAAATTTTATTATGAAAGATGCTATCTGTAGCAGTAAGTAGATCTAAGGATATGCAAAGGAAGGTCTGATGTATACTGCCTGTTAACAGATACATGGGGTCTTCTGGCAGACTGTCTCCCAATAGAGTTAGTTTGTAGAAAACCCTAGTGAGACTGTTAATCAAGCTGCAGCTATGCAGACAAGGCTATCCTAGGTCATTTCTCTGCACATTCCCTTGTTGGCTCTAATTAACCCTAGATGGAGTTTTATGAACAAGACCTTGTCTTCTGGGGCAATTTAGGAAGGCTAAGTTAACAAACTGTTGCATTCTTTGCTTATCTCACCTCACTGAGATAGCACCACCTGCAGGCTTCTGGCTCCTGAGTGTCTCCTCCCTATCACCATAAATCCTATGGTAGAAATGTAAAGTGTCCTTGCAGTGTCAACTATATAAACTTAACTCTAAGTTTTACTGCCCTTTGTTGTCTTGGCTTATAAGGAAGTGGGGGGTCTTTGTTTGAGAGTCAGTCAGCTCTCCTCAGTCAGCTCTCCTCAGTGAGCTGTGGTCAGTGAGCTCTGGTCAGTTAGCTGCAGTCAGTCAGCTGCAGCCAGTTAGCCACCAAGATGAGAGTTGCTGCACTTCCAGCTGGTGATTATTAAAAATATTAATGGCAATACGTCTTGTGCCTGGAGTCTCATCTCTGTGCCTCCAACCCAACGGGACATTCCTGCTTCACTATCTTTCAAAAATTGCCTACAGTCAATGAAACCAGTATTAAGGTTTTTAGAAGAATGCCATATAAAATTTCTACAGTCTCACACGTGAATATTAATTCTATGTTTTTGGTAGTTACACACTTATTTTCTGCAAATTTATCATAGTATTGGGATTCTATCCAAAGGGTAAGGTCTGATTGACTTTAATCCCAACAGCATTCAATTCTTAGAGCCATATTTAGCAGTGTTGATGTTTGCACTGTCATTTTTTCCAGAGCTTCTTGATATAATCTTATTTGACTTACATATTTTAATAGCTCATCAGACATAACTGTGAATGCTGCATAAAATTAAAATACAGTGATTAGCTATTAGACAAAGTATTTAATAAATGACTTACTTTAACATATATGTGATATGTCTGAAATCAAATTATCTAGTCAAAATGTCTCAAGCTTTCTGAAAGCAATTACCAAGAGGGTTATTAATTCATATTTTGGTGGTGGGCATGATGAGGAAAAAGATCTAAAAGTGTGATATAACATCCACCCTGGAACATATATAATTTTATATGCCAATAACCCCTCAATTCAAAAATATGATAAAATAGAACTATTACATTTTTTTGGAGTCACACCCATCAATGATCAAGGGTTACTCTTAGTTCTGTTCCCATGGATCACTATTAGCTGTGCTCAGGTTATCATATGGGATGCTGGCAATTAAAACAGGGGGGAACTGCATGCACGGCAAGAACCCATTTTATTATCTCTTCAGCCCTATAAGTAATTTTAAGTACCAGTTGCATTTATTTTTATCTATGTCTTTAAATCACTAATTAGATTTAATAAGGCTTACTTCTCTATGAAAAGATCATTTCTATTTTGTTATTTCCACACCTATTAGTTCTCAGAGCTTACTCCTGGCTCTGTGCTTGGAGATCACTCTTGTTGCTTAGGGAACTATATGAGGTACAAGGAATAGAATCCAGGACAGCCACATACAAATCTAGTCTCTTAACCCTGTCCTAACTTTCCAGCACCTCTTTCCCCCAAAATAGGAAAGATGCTAGAAAGAAGGCAGAAGGAACTCTGTCAGGTTTCACTTATGACATCAATTTCTATATCAGATTCAACTGTTTCATGTCAAGTGCTTTGGGAACTTAGACATATGTGTCTATGGCTAGTGTAGTTTAATATACAGTTGGAAATAGCAAAGTATAGAACACTTTCTTCCTTTCTTTTCTACTATTTATCATACTTGCTTTGGAGTCACAACTAACCTGAGGCTAAACTTGTTGCATTGCTAATGCTTGATATTTTCACTTAATTAGCTTCACCATCTGTGTATAAATACATCAATTTATTAAACGATTATAAGTAAAAAACCACTCCATCTATCGAATCTGGAGGCTATTTGCAGATATGAAATGACTGCACTCATTTGCGGGATATAAAAACATCATATAAGACTCATATCCAAGACCAGGAAAAATAGGGAACAGAAGGTCTGGTCAATAGTTGGGAGCTTACCACAAATTTTTGTGGGGCAAAGGGCAGTTAGTAAAGAACAGAGCAGTGTGAGAGTGATAGTTAGAAATGAGCATTCTGGACAGGTAGGTAAAGGGATATACATGCAATACATGTATTGCAAACAATAATGCTGAAAAGAAGAGAGAGAGAAAGGGAGAGAGATAGTCAGAGACAGAGAGACATAGAGACAGAGAGCCAGAGAGAGAGACAGAGAGCTAGAGAGAGACAGACACAGAGAGTTAGAGAGAGACGAGAGAGAGAGAGAGAGGTGTCAAAGAGTCAGGCAGGGGGACTGCGGAAGGGAAATGGGGACCTGGCGGTGAGGCCACTGATGAAGATGGGTGCTGGAACATTATGCAACTGAAACCGAATAAAGAACAGCTTAAAATTCAATAAAAATAAATAAATTTAAATAAATTTAAAAAGATATATGAATATGTAAGTATTCACACAATGATACACATAAAATATTTCACTTATTGTATACTTTTATTTTTTTTTTGCTTTTTTGGGTCACACCTGGCAATGCTCAGGGGTTACTCCTGGCTCTGCACTCAGGAATCACTCCTGGCGGTGCTGGGGGACCATATGGGATGCCGGGATCGAACCTGGGCCCGCTCGGGCCGGCCGTGTGCAAGGCAAACACCCTACCCACTGGACTATCGCTCCCGCCCCTATTGTATACTTTTATAAGGAAATATTACTTAGATTCACATAAAATATTAGATTCACATAAAATATAACATAAAATATTAGATTCACATAAAATATAACACATATGTTATATTCTTATATAAATCCTATTTACCACTTAGGTATCATTCAATTCCTTTAGAGTAAAGTGCTTAAGTGGACATATGAAATGTATTAATGAAGGTCTCAGGTACATGATAAAAGGTATCAGTTAGCACGAAGCACAGTCATCAACAACATACACACTTCAGATGTTTCAAACCACAGTGCCTGCTTCTCTCCACCACTGTCTCACATGCTGAGAATGAAAATGAAAAGCAAAACTGTAAATAAATATGAAATAAATTAAAAGTAAAAAGGTAAATAAATAACGATGAAACTAAGCATAGCAAAGCCATAATGTAATGCAAAGCAACATTACAGTGCTAGGCTGCAATATAAATTCATCAACACCAACTCATATTTTCTATATAAATTTCATATTCCATTTACCAAATGAATTCTTTAGTTCTTATTGATGTTATACATCTAACCCACTAATCAAGATCACAATCAAGCATTTGAATCCAGGTTTGGTACCCAGAGTAAGAAAATCCTTCAAGGGATCTGTGCCTGGGAGAGGTCATTTCCTGTTTTAATGATGCAGGGATGACTCTGGGGGAATGCACTGTGTTCTTGACTACACCGTGTAGAGAAAGAACAAATCTGGTGGTCTCTATCAGTAACAGTAAGAAACAGTGCACCGCAAATCTTTATACGTAATGGCAAGTTAGATTAAAAACAAAGCTGCATCCATTATCTTTGCACTAGGAATTGCAGGATTCTCTGAACTGAGAGGCAGTATAGCAGATAAAGCACCTGGTACTGCATGGTCCCTGAGCACTTGTGGGAGTGAGCCCGGAACCCAGAGCCAGAAGCAAGCCTTGATCACTGCTAGTTGTGGACTCCAAAACAAAGCACAAGAACAAAACAACATAATAAATCTAATATGACAAAGAGAAAAATCATCTCTATAAGAATCTCAAACACCTCTGTACTCAACACAGTATGATTTACTAGAGTATGCACTGAATTTAGAGTAAAAATTTTTCTGGCCATAATCTCGACATTAACAAACTATGTGATCTGGGAAAGTGATTCAACTCTCAAATTGCTCAAGTATATGAAGGGATCAAAATGGGAAATGACAAAATGCACAGCATCACTGATAAAATATCAAATAAATAAGAAAATTTATTTAAAACATAAAATAGAGTTATCCACACCTTCACATTATTAATGCTTACTATATTTTGTTAGGTTGACCACAGATTACTTTGTCTAATTCAACTAAACCTTTAGGTCTAGACAGTACAAAGGTAGAGGCGCTTGCTTTTATACACCTCAGTTTGTTCTCCCAGCGCTGTCTGTGGTCTGCCTCCAGGCCCACCGCGAGTGGTCATGGAGCACAGAGCTAAGAATAAGACCTGAGCCCATCTGAAGATCGCCAAAAAGGGAACTAAAAAACCCTTTATCTCTTCAACATTAAAGAAAATTACTGAGTGAAAAGTATATGTACTAAGTATTACCTCTGCAGACCATGGGTATGTGTCTCAAGTCAAGGAAAAAGAAATTACATATCTGAAAGACAAAGAACACCTAGTTATTTAGTTCATCAATGTCACTGTACAGATATGTGACTAGTGGATAGATTATTTGTTTTGCTTTTTTGTTTTATTTTGGGCCCACACTTGTGGTGCTCTGATTCTGTGCTAAGGGATCATTTCTGGAGCAGCTCAGGGAGCCAGTTAGGTGACCAAGAGCAAATTCAGATGGCCATGTGCAAGGAAAGTACCTTCTTCGCAATATTATTGCTCATATCCACTGCATTGTATTTTTAAGTGCCTATGTTCAATTATTAGAACTGTAGAAACAAAAACTACCCTTCCCTGATCTTCCCACACCAAAATCCTTAAGATTTAAGATATACAGTGGTATCTCATTGTTGTTTTGATTTGCATCTCTCTGATGGTTAGTGTGGCATGGATGTGGGGAAAAGGGGACACTCATCCATTGTTGGTGGGAATGCCTGCTGGTACAGCCTTTCTGGAAAACAATATGGACATTCCTTCAAAGATTAGAAATTGAACTCCCATTTGACCCAGCCATACCACTCCTAGGAATCTACTCTGGGAAACCAAAAATACGCAGCGGAAACACCATCCCTACTTTTATGTTCATAGCAGCATTATTCACAATAGCCAGAATCTGGAGGCAACCAGAGTGCCCGAAAATCGATGACTGGATAAAGAAGCTTTGGTACATCTACACAATGGAATACTATGCAGCTATTAGGAAAAATAAAGTTATAAAATTTGCCTATAAATTGATGGACATGGAGAAGATTATGTTGAGCGAAATTAGCCAGAAGGAGAGAGACAGACACAGAATGACTGCATTTATCTGCATAACATAAACATATATGTACATATTAAGATCCCAATATCCAAGGTCAAGTGAAACATATATCAGGAGGTCTTGTCAAAGTTGGAACTTATCACAAACGTGTGGGAGTCAGAGGCTAGGTAAGACAGAAAATGGAACAGGGTGCTAACAATTGTCGAGGGTACTAATGCCAACCTAGAACTGAGCATTAAATAGAGGCAAAAGGATACACATGACAACCCTTTAATGTATGTTCTGTAATCCATAGTCTGGAGGGGAAGGAAAAGAGAAAGAGAGAGAAATGGAAAGAAATAAAGAACCTGCCATGGAGCAGGGCTGGGGGAGGGGGAGGGAACCGGGGACTTTAGTGGTGGGAGATGGGCACTGGTGGAGGGACGGGTGCTGGAACACTGTATGACCAAAACCCAAATATGAACTTTTAATTGTATATCTTTGTAATTGTAAAAAAAAAAAAAATTTTAAATATATAAGTATTTTATTTTTCTCTATTTTGGGTTCTTTATTTTAAGATATCCTGCCTCTATTAATCATCTCTAGAAATGTAAAAGTAAAATAAACAAATAACTATGAAAACAAGCATAGCAAGAGCAAGAGGGAGGGTGCAGCTGGGAGCACAGCAGCACTATTCACAATAGCCAGAATCTGGAAACAACCATAGTGCCCGAGAACACAGGACTGGATAAAGAAACTGTGGTATATTGAAACAATGGAATACTATGCACCTGTTAGGAGAAACAAAGTTATGAAATGTGCCTTTAAAAGGATGAACATAGAAAGGATCATGCTAAGTGAAACTAGCCAGAGGGAAAAGGTCAGATATGAAATGACTGGATTCATTTACAGTACATGAAAAAATAGAATGACACCAATGTCCAATGCCAGACAAAACATGGATCAGTAGGTCATGTCAGTGGGTGGAGTCTACTGAAAATGTGTGGGAGTTAGGGTTAAGTAACATAGAGAAAGGAACAGTGTACTAATATTATATAAATAATACCAGTATAGAAATGAGCATTGCAAGTAGGCAAAAGGATATACATGATGACCTCCTAACAAGTCACAATGTATGAGAGAAGGGAGAGAGAGAGAGAGAAAGAGTGAGAGAGGCAGACAGACAGAAAGAAGAGGTAAAGTGGGAGAGAAACAGACAGAAAGAAGAGGTAAAGAAGAGGTAAACTGGAGGAGGGGGATATCAGGGGATATTGGTGGTGGGAAATGGGCACTGGTGGAGGGGATGGGTGCTGAACATCGTATGACTGATACCCGAACATGAACATCTTTGTAATTGTATATCTCACGGTGGTATAATAATTTTTTTTCAAAACGGCAGTGGAGGAGAGTTGACACAGTGGAGGGTGCACTATTTGATGCTCTAATGCCTGAAGCCCTATCACTGTTGATCACTTTGCATCATACTCAAAAAGCAAAAAAAAACTAGAAGTAAATTGCAATATATATAGCTGATGAATTTTTTGCTTTAAAGGTATATAAATACTCAGCTATTGGTAGAATAAACTCAAGAAAAGGTAAAATAATAAACTGCTACATTTAAAAACACTTTAAGAGAGATATAAACAGATATTCCGAATAAATATTTCAAGTGACAAAAATACTCAGCACTTATATGAAAAGACATCCATCTGACTCACAATCAGAACAATAAAATTTGATTATAAGGACTGTTTCACACGTAATAATCAGCAAACTTTTATTAAACTGTGTATTTTATTTTGGGGGACCGGGGACACACCTGGCAGTCTCAGAGGTTACTCCTTGCTCTGCACTCAGGAATTACTCCTGGAGGTTTCAGTGGAAGATACAGGATGCCAGAAATAGAACCAGATTGGCCACAAGCAAGGCAAGCACCCTACCTCTGTACTATAATAGTACAGCTCCAAGAATCAATAAATATTTTTAAGACAAATATCAGTGAGTGTTGACAAACATAAGGGTCATCATGAATGTTTATTTCCTGCCTAAGGAACATCCGTTACTAGAGAATATATGAAAAAGAATATGTTGGCATGATTTTACTCTTCTTTAGATAAACATATATAACATGCAAATCAGTCACATAATTTTGTTTCTTCCTTTTCAAGTTCCTTAAGTAAGCAGTTGGCTAAACCCCTTTTCTGCATTCCTTCCATTCACTGTGAAAACCATTTCAATCGTTTTTTTTGTTTGCTTGTTTTTTACCCCTAGTCAATACATCCTTCTTATGAATAACATTAAATTCCTATTGGCCAAATTTGACCCTCAATTCTCCCTTAAAACTGACCTATCAACATATTTAATTCTCCTATGAACTGACCATTCCAACTCTTTACCCCCGCTTCCCTCCACAACTGGGTGGTTTACCGTGAGATGCCATTGGCACAATAAATTCAGTCCTGTACCCATATCTA
This sequence comes from Cryptotis parvus, assembly GCA_021461705.1. Lineage (NCBI taxonomy): Eukaryota > Metazoa > Chordata > Mammalia > Eulipotyphla > Soricidae > Cryptotis > Cryptotis parvus. The sequence continues at coordinate 93,877 of JAJIBD010025069.1, forward strand.
TACCCTTGGTGACTTCATGAAACCTCACGATGCTCTGCCATAGAACTATGTGTCAGCTCTATACATCAACAGCCACATGAAGTCCCGTAGCATCTTCTGGTAAAGCATATATCTAATTAAACTCTTGCTTCTTCGAACACCATTTCTGAAACCCTTCCCCAAAGTTGCTCTATTTGTCAAAGCTTGATAAATTGGGGTCCTATTTCACTCCTCTCTCACAGTTCCCAATGCATCAACAAATCTTGGTGATTTTTTCATTTCTACAGGTAGAATCTAATCACTGTCTACGCCTCTATTGCACCACCGAGGGCACTACCCTCCTTTTAACTAGGCTTGTGGTGCCGCATCCTACTCCTTCCCCTTTGAACTGTGCTGTCCTTTGTCCCATGTTCTCTGAAGCCTCCCGCAGAACTGCTAGCAGGTAAAGCACGCACTTCTCAACACTGCAATGACTAGCCATTGTACTCAGAGCAGAATCACAGTTAATGGAGTACAACCTTCAGTGATTCCATCCCTGTTGGTTCTATTCACCGTTTAGTTCCACATGTTCACCTCTCAGCTGTTTTATCCACAAAAAAGGCAATGCTCTGCTTCTGGACTTTCTGCCTTCGGTTTCCTAAGATTCTTTCCTTTGAATAAGTACATTGATTCTGTATCTGCTCCAAGTCTGCTGAAAGGAAACCTACTTTTAAACTTTTTCTCTCTTGTTTCTTTACTGCCTGCAAAACCTCATACTTCTTAAATTTCCATTATGGTTTTAATGAAGACTTTTGTTTATCTACCACTGGTTTACATTACTACATGAATGTCAGGTGTACAGATTCTTAACATTTTACTTTTCAGCTCCATATGATTTATACATTTGTTAGGGGATAGTCTACTTACATCCAAATGAATGTATATTCCATTATCTCTGGGACTTTAAATATATATATATACATAAATATATATATATATGTATTTTATATCACCCCTTCCTACATGAGAATAATCTGCCACATTATCGATATTCCCCAACAAATGGTACCTCTGTTATGAATGCTGAAGCAACATGGGCATAGTATTCTTATCTAAAGATGAAATTTCACATAAATATTCCCTCATGGCATGTAAAATTTAAGGCATGGACAAATTTATAACTTATCTAACACTAAATTTAATAAGAGTATTTTCATTGCCCCAAAAATGTGGCTATTCACTGTTTAATCCCTAGTGTTTACCTACTTATGTTTCTCTAAATAACAAAGAGTAAACACCCATATATGGGACTCAGCAATATGAGCTTAAGAAATAAATAAATGATGCCTGCCATTTCTATATGTTCTCTAAAAAAATTATATGGAAAGAAACAAAATACACTGACTCTCAGGAAAGGTGCTACCTAAAGGCCTATGCAAATAAAAGGGAAAGGAAGCCCTCAAGCATGCAGATGAAAACGTGAGTTCCAGAACTTCAGGAGACTGAAGAGATTAAACCGCATAGTGTTGTTTTTTCAACTTTGTAAATTCACAGTCATCCACCCATCTCTATAAACACTTTTGAATTTGTTTAGTCAAATAGCTAAAAAAATTTAGCAATGAATTACCAGTTCTGACATTGCTAATGTTATAGTTAAATCATATGCTCCAACCCTGTCATTTTCAAAGTAAGTAATACTGCCTTGATGAGGTATTGAAATGTCAATTTCAAATTTAGTATTCAGAAACAGCCTTTTATTTTAAGTTAAAGTACACAAAAGGTATTCAAAAGTCGATGTTAATTACTATTTCTCTCATTTCTTTTATTCATTTGACAGTGTTTTTTTAAAAAAATCAGAGGATTTGAACAAAAAACTTGAAAAATTGGAAAATCCTGGATACATACACTGAAAATAACTAAACACTGAAAACATATCTTTTTGTGGCATGATTTAACAGATCAAAGAAATAAAGGAAGGATCAATCTCTATTTTCCCAGGTTCCCTTTGAAATCTAGTGAATTTTTAAAGGTAGCATTTAAGTGAAATTTCATAACTTTGTTAGAAATTTTAGAAAATTACCTCCTCTGTTTTATTCCCTACTCAATCTAACCAAGAAGTACATTTGCATACAAAATAAATTGTAATTCCAAACAATAATGGAAAATTATTATCAGATTTATAACTATATAATGTTAGAGATATTAAGAATTAGTATAAAAACTCACAATAAATCGCTAGTTACATACCTAAGGAAAATCATGGCTTTGTTTTAGCTACTTGATGGTAGTTAATGTGATTGATCCATTTTTTGAGGCAGATTTTTTATTGTTTTATCCAAAGAAAATATTTATAAGGTTTAGATTTTCGCTGGATGAGCTTGGGTAATATCGAAAGTCTTTTTCTTTGTTTGAGGTAGGTCAGTTGTTTAAAAAAAAAAACAAATGGAAAAGAAATCCAGTGCAAACTGCCTTCAGCTTGGAGTTAAAATGAGAATTAAAAAATGGCTGCCTGGACATTGACCTTTCCACATCCTAAAAAGATTGATGATATAATGCTTAATGGTGCCACTGCAATGCTTAATACCACATAATTCACTCTCATAGCAAAGCAAATGACTTTTAAACTATCTTTAAAAATAATGACACAGCTCAGACCTACTGGTTCAAGTACCTTTACTGCTCTCCTTGAAGAGAGAAAAATTTTTCTCAAGGGAAAAAGACTTTCACATAGATCATATTTGGAACATGGTTTGCTATTTCTCCATTGCATTTGGATCAATGATAACTTGAAGACAAGTCTAGACAGACTGTCTAATTGTCCAAATATTTCACAACAGTTATTTTTGAAGTAGTGTAAGAATACCAGCTACTCAAGGTTATGACTTTCTTATGATATTGCAAAGATTTTAGAATTTTTTACCTTATATATTTTCTAATAATAAAAATGATACATATACCAATGTCAAAATAAAAATTTTAATTCATAATTACATATGTAATTTTAATATACTTAAGATGAAATAACTTGTATTACTTCTCATTGATCATAGATTTGTTTGAGTGGGCACCAGTACCGTCTCCATTCATAGGAATGAGATCCATTATTGTTACTGTTTTGGGCATATTGAATACACCACGGGTAGCTTGCCAGGCTCTGCTGTGGCTCTGGATTCAATTGGAAAAGTATCTTCATGATTGTTTTACAGGCTTTAAAAACTGAATCATCAGAAAAAAAAAGCCAATGGAAGAAAGAGTTTTATGATACAGTGATGAGAATAACTTATATATATATATATATATATTAGTTACATATTGATATATATTGCTACTTTATGCTATATATATTTTATAATACATTGATGAGAATAACTATATATATATCAGTTACATATTGATATATATTGCTACTTTACTCTCTCTCTATATATATATATATAGTAGCAATTTGAACATTTCTAATGCTAAAACATTTGCGTTGGATTGCAGTTCCAAACACTCTAGATTTAACATTGTGTTGTCCTTTCTCCTCCTGCGGGAACTTAGGTTAAATTATTTACACCCACTGTAGTGCTTCAAAGGGCACCCAATTCTGTCTTAGTGCTCTGAATTCTCTGTGTTTATCTTTAATCTCTCCTTTGCACTCTTTTTACCCCTCTCTGACACAAATATCTCCAAATCAGACTCAGACACTGTAAATCATAATGTTACACTAAATCGTCTGATGGCTCTGGATTATATATATATATATATATATATATATATATATATATATATATATAATATGAAATATTGTTTTTCTCTTTATTTCTGTCTTTTGCTTATTTTTATTTTAGAGCAATGTCCTTTTTGAATAGATACATGAAGAGAGTTAATATTATGCTTTTGAATGAGAATTGACTCTGAAATATCTATTCCAGGACATCTGTCATATTTTCTTATTTTCATATTTTAAGAGGCCAATTTCTCTTAGGTTGACTAGATCCTTATATCCCCAAAATACGGGTCCTGCTGAGGGTCTTGGATGGACGCAGGGAAAGCTGTAAACAACCCTAACTTTGACATGAACCAGCCTAAGGGTTTTAAGAAGTATAAAAAAGAACACGATCTTGGAACAAACTCTGACCACAAAAGTAACTGATTAAGGACTATTTTGGAATTAAGAAAAGCTAATCTGGCTTGAGGACTGCGGTCTGGTATACATATAGTGAAAGTCCCCGGGAAAAAGCTACCCTTTACCATAAGTCCAGAGAGACTATTTTAGGGCACAGATTAAAGCCTCTCTCATGCTGTGTTTATACAAAATGCCTGGAAATATTATTAAAAAGCAAAATCAGTATAATTGTTTGAATGGATTACCAGTAACGAAAGGGAGAAAGCCATATGCTCTTTCATCCTTCGGTGGTTCTGCTAGAAGAATTTCCCTGAAGGAGGGAGCTTTTACATCCGTTCATTTGTGTACACTAATGTTCAACTACAGCTTTGTGTACTGCTGCCCCCCAATGCTCATGATTTTTCTATAATACTCTGAAATAATTTGAACAAACCGCCATAGGTTACCAACCTTTTGCCCCCTTCCTTTGTCAATTGGCAGGCAGGTGGTGATCATTGGCCCTAAAACCATTGGGGACCCCAATCACTGCATGATTGTTTCTCTGACTCATACAATTTAGATTATGAAGATTGTAAAGTAGAAACAAGAGCTGAAGAGAGTAAGTTTTGCAGAAAATAATGATGCTTTTTTTTACATGTAATTTTAATGTTTTAAGGTACAGTTATGTTCAAATTTTCATTATTAAGGTATGTTTCAATAAAAGTAATTCTCAGAATATATGTACTATGGTGTTTTTGGAAATTTTCTATCAAAAAATAAGGTTAATATGCCTTCAGATATATCACTATTACTATCTTCCCATTCATCATCTATTTGCTAGAGTGGGCAACAGTAATATCTCCATATGTCCTGCCTCATGCTAGTAGAGCCCAAGGGCATCTGCTTGCTCCACGAACATAAAGAGCCTCAAACCATTATATTAGGTCATGGGAATGACCTAACATAATTTTACTGGTATTTGGCATATCAAATATAACATGGGCAGCTTGCCAGGCTTGCCGTGCAGGTGGCATACTCTTGTAGTCACCTCTAAATACAGCGTTTATTGATGAACCCAGCGGCTGCTTGCAGCCACGCAAGCCGGGCTGTGAAAGGCTCATCTGCTGGGTGGAGTTCCAACAAGAGGGAAGTCCGGATGTTGAAAATAGAGGCCCTCATGGAGTGGGGGTGGAGGGGGAGTAGTCTGGCTTGGTGCAAGGCTGTGCTGGGTGGCGGTCCAGGGCTAGTACCCGCCATCCCTCCCGGCACCTCATGAGTGACTAGGCACAGGGAGAGCCAGTAGCAGCTCTGCCCCATGTCTGTGAGTCTCTGGATCAGCATACCTGGGTCGGATTGAAAAAAACTGCTTCAGGGTGGGTGTCGATGATCCGGGCTGTGATAGGCTGTCTGCTGGGTGGAGTTCTGAAGAGGGGGAAGTCCGGATATGGAAAATAGTGGTCCTTATGAAGTGGGGGAGTCGTCTGGCTTGTTGTGACTCTCCACCCCAGCAGAAGGCTCTCCACCCTAGCAGAGCCTTCAGATATATCATTATATCTGAAGATGAGAGCCTTCAGATATATCATTTCTGAAGGCTCTCCACCCCAGCAGAGCCTTCAGATATATCATTACACAAAATCAGACACTTTGAACATGCCCCTATAAGTTGCCAATGGCTAAAGACAAACAAAAAACATATAAAGTCAAAATTTACCAAAAACACTAAATAACTATAAAATCGCTTGCATCACTTGTATCACTTGTCTTCCGGTTGTTCATTAATTTGCCTCGAGTGGGTGCCATAATGTCTGTATTAATTGGGAATGAGGTCCATTATTGTAACTGTTTTTGGCATATTGACTACACCACAGGTTGCTTGCCAGGCTCTGCTGTGGTATAACTATACAATATCTATTGTTTTCTAAAACATACACATACTAAGACTATAACAATTAGAGTATCCTTACTTAATCCAATAGAAATTTTGCTCAAGTGTTACTAAAATTAAAATATTAAGATAAGTCAACCTAAAACTGTTGATATTAACTGTCATGTTACATATTTAATAGAATAAAAGATCCTATCTTTTCATTTTACTTTTTTGCTTTTTTGGGTCATACCTGGAAATGCTCAGGGGTTATTCCTGATTCTTATAGAACTTTTTTGTCAGTATACACTGAATTAAAAATGCAATTTCACTCATTGTATGTTTTCTTAATTATGTAAACAATTTTTGCATATTATATTTCCACATTCAATATTTGAGGTCACTTCACTTTTTTTTTTCACTTGGTGTCCACATTAAATTTTACAGGACCCTGAAAAAAAATCTGTTCTATTCTGGAAGTTACTGGAAGGGTTCATTTGTTAACAAAATCCCATAGAGAACTCAAGCCATTAATCAGTTTAACATTTTAAATTCACACCCCCCCCCATGTGAATGCTATGCTGTCTTTTTTCATTTTTATTGTCTTTCTATAAGAGTAGAAGGAACAATTCTTACAAAGAACAGAGGAAATATTATAATATGCAGTTTTGGCATTTCCTGCTAGCACATTTAGCCTCTAGGCAAGTTTTGGAATATCTTTGATTACACTTTTTCAAATGAAAAAATTCTGTTTGACTTTAACAATTTAACATGTACCTTACAAAAGCTTTATTGAAATGTATACACATACATATTCCCACACACTCCCATACATTGAACTCACTTCTACCTACTCATCCATGGATGTAAAGGAATGTGAGCAAAAAGCATAGAAACTCATAATACTTTTATCCTGTACTAAAAGTAAGTTATTATTAGACAGCAATAGGAACAACTGAGAAAGTATCATTGTGTATAGCAAAGCAATGAACCCATCAGATGTTCATCATAAGGCATAAAATAATATAGTAATGACATTTTCTACTCAACTATCTTGTGAGGAAAGAACATGTGTATTTCCTAGAAATTATTCTATGAAAAAAATTCATTTGTATCACACATAGTACTGAACACATATTGGTGATAAATCATTATTGTGATCAAAGATTAAATGTATACACATGATCTTCTCCTTCAATTGATCACTTGATCACTTGACATCCCGTTATTCATCGATTTGCTTGAGCAGGCGCCAGTAATTTTTCCATTTGACCCTATCACGTGCCAGTGTAGCCCAATGGCATCTGGTTGCTTCAGGAATACAAAGAACCTCAAACCGTTTGTTCAGGTTCTTGAAGAAGTCTGACCATCTTGTAGGTGGATGGCCATGTGATCTTCTCCTTAACCAATATAAAAGGCATAAAACGTAATGAAATTGTAATAGATATTTTACATTTTATGGAATCTTATAGCATTCCCATGGTATGTCAAACTATTTTAAGTGTAACAGTTTACCTGCAGAGTGACCTATTTCTTAAGTCAATGCATGAATTAACAGATATCTTGATGGGCAGTGACACCAGTGACTTTAAGAAAATAATTTTGCCTTTGATGCGAACATCAAGTATTTTCTGGATCTGGGCACAAAAAAATGAATGAGCTGAAGTTGGCATTTCTGACAGGGGAAACCATGTGTTGAGGTCAGTGATTAATCTGACATTTAAAACAAACTCCTCTCCTGGGCCAAGATTTAAAATATGAAGAAAGATCAAGTTATAGAAAAGAATAAAAGTTGTTCAATCCTTGCCAGGTAGTCTTGGCATTTTGCCGTGAGCTATACGACAGCTCATTTGGGGTGCAGATACAAAAGTAACATGGCATTACCCTGAGTTTATATATATTCTGAAATGGCACAAATTCCTTTGAAATACTAAGGGGAAAGTGCAGGCGTGTTTAAGAAAAAATTAAGATGAACACTCAGAATTTACACTGCTATTTTTCTATATTAGTATGTTCATTTTTTGCCACAGACCCTGTCTGGAAAGTCAGAAACAAAAATTCCCTGCACATTTCAAGGTGCCTAATCTCAGGCTCCATTTATTTACACTCACTTTGTAGTTTTTTGAGTCCTGAATTTTTTTTCTAGCATGTTGAGTACAGGGGAAATTGTTGTCAAAGTGCAAATCTATAATTTTTTTTGCAAAATACTGTCCAATGTTGAGTCTTAAAACGGACTGAACTGTACCCCACGGTACTGAGCATGAACACTTGCTGGAATTTGAAAATCACTGTTCCGGGGCCTCTTAAGCATTAGGAACAATATGAAGAATAGAGTACAAGTAATTCTGAGACTAGTTGTAAGTCAGGGTTTACTATGATGTTGGAAAACAGAATGGAATAATACTGCATTTGGAGAGATTTATAAAATAAAAACCTCAGTGACTTTAGAGGTCATCTGGGTATTCCAAAACCCAGTTTCCTTCAAAAAAGTAGGGGCATGAAAGAATAAATCTTTTCTTTAAATAATAAATAAGGGATTTGAGTAAGTGTATTTTTTAAAGGAATTTATTTTCAGTATAGGTATTTCAAATATACATATTCCACAAACTAAAAAATGATCAGACCATTTTTTTCTGGGGTTACCACCCCTGGTCTTGTTCAGGCCTTGCTCTATATGCTTAGGATCATTCCTAGAGAGGCTCAGGGGGTCCATCTGAGGAGCTGGTGATTGAACTGTATCAGCTGCATGAAGGTCCCTTCCCTACTGTAATATCTTCCCAACCTCTAGAAAACCTATGAAAGGATGTGAATATACTGAGAAACAACCATTCTTCACTGCAGTTTAGTGCATAGGTTAATTTCACTCTTGATGATCCCCCAAAACAGTGGGTGCTAATGCAGGATTCTCTACAAATAATGGATGCTCAATAAAAGAGCTAAGAAACACTAACAATTTCCTCCAAATTTCAATACATATTGAATATACCGAATACATCTTATGAATATATCTTAATGTATCAGTGTATATCTTCAATCTGTATCAATCAATATATCTTCAAGGGCTGAACAGTCTAGAATATCTCAAGACCATCTCACAGAAGCAAGGGCTGCTGAAACGATGCAGGGCCTTAGCCTTGCAGGTTTCTCTCCACACTCCCCCTCCTCATGCATTCTACTGCTCATAATACCATGGCTCTGGCAGCTCACTCCTTCTCAGCCTCCGCTCAAAACTTCAGAAAGGTCTCTTGTCGCTGAGCTTGGTCCAGAGTCCAAGCACGCTCTCACAGCCTTAGCTTTTTCCCCTTCTTTTTGAGTCGCACCCGGCAATGCTCATGTGTTACTCCTGACTCTTCGCTCAGGAATTATTCCTGGTGGTGCTTGAGGGACCATATGGGATGCCAGGGATCGAACCCGGATCAGCCATATGCAAGGCAAATGCCCTACCCACTGTGCTATCACTTTTTTGAGAATTTATACCATGAAAGCTAGTTATATTTTTTTATTTTTAATTTATTTCACAGCTGCTCTTTTTTAATTCAGAAGCCAAGGATAAAGATTTTCTTTTTCAAGTTAGGTGACTTAGCAGTTAAAGTGAATGTATGTAGCTTATATATTAAAAACAAACGGGTATGCAAACAAGTGTGAAAAATAGACAAGGTGCTGTGCTTGGCAGGATACGAATGGCATGGATGTCCTCAAATTACTCAAGAGGTTTGGATTATGCCTTAACTTAGAACTTGCAAAACTGGATTTGCTTCCTTTTATTCCAGTTTGACTGCTATATGTAACTCGCATAAGGCCTTTATAAAAGAAATCAAATAGAATTTAAAATAATCAAAGCTATTGTGATTTCATGAGGAAAATTAAAGATCATACTAGGTAATATCTTAATTTATCCAATATTCTTTTAGAAACACTATATATTTTATTTTGCTAGAAAACTTTATATGTAAATTCTAGATAATCAAAAGGAGGCAAAAACATTTCCAGGGGCTGGAGCGATAGCCCAGCGGGTAGGGTGTTTGCCTTGCACGCGGCCGGCCTCTACCGGCCTGGGTTCGATCCCCGGCATCCCATATGGTCCCCTGACACCGCCAGGAGTAATTCCTGAGTGAAGAGCCAGAAGTAGCCCCCTGAGCATTGCCGGGTATGGCCCAAAATGGCAAAAAAAAAAAAAAAAAAAAAAAATTCATACTATGTTTTTCATTTAATCAGCAAATAGGAGAATATGGGATTACTTAAATCTCATTTTAGTTCGTGGTGGGTTTAAGAGATATTTATGGTTATTTCCCCAGATTTTATTTTAATAAAGCACTATAAGTACAAAGTTTTTAATAGTTGGGTTGTTAACATACAAGGCTCTATCGCCAATCCCATCACCACTGTCAACTTTCCCCGCCAGCATTCCCATATGTCTTCAACTAACCTATTAACCCACACAACTCCCAGTCTGCCATCTTGACTGGCACCTTTAAAGTTTTGTTATTAAAGTTCGGGTCTTATGTTTTCCGTGCTGTTGAGTCTCTGGTTTTCATATTTAGCTCGATCATTCCTTTGCACTGCTGATCTACCTAAACGTCCATCCCTATTACTTTTAGTCTATCCTCCCTTTCCCCTGAAGTCTTTCTTTCCTCTTCCCTCTATACTTGGGGATCAAGTGTTAGCTGTGCATCCCTTTACATAATTGGATTTTTCCTCATCCAGTTACAAACTGGACAAATAAACTTCCTTGTTGGGGGGCCGGAGCGATAGCCCAGCGGGTAGGGCATTTGCCTTGCACGTGGCCGAACCCCATGCCAGACCGTGTTTGATCCCCGGCATCCCATATGGTCCCCTGAGCACTGCCAGGAGTAATTCCTGAGTGTAGAGCCAGGAGTAACTCCTGAGCATTGTCGGGTGTGACCCAAAAAAGCAAAAAAAAAAAAAAAAACACTTCCTTGTTGGTTAATGGTAAGTCTAATAACATTATTACATTATGAAAAAAGATGTATAAGTAAAATATAATTAAGTGAAAAGACATAGTTGGACTTATTTAATGATTCCCAAGTATTACTAGTCCAGAGACCTATGGACTACAACTTAATCTCTGAATATAGGTTTGATGTTCCAAAAGAATATTCGTAATTTCTTCTCTCTACTGACCCCACATTGATATTTCAAAGGGAACTAAGTTGTAAAGTATCCATTTAATAATATTCATGATTATGGAAGTCAGTATTATTCAGAAATATATGTAAGTGGATTCATATTTCTATACACCATCTGACAAATGTTTCCTTAAGCTAGATTTCTTTCAGAAAATAGATGTTTAGGAAATAAAGGTGATGATTTAATTATAAGGAGAAAATATTCTGCTTGCAGTTCATATAAACTGTGCTGAGGTAATGAGTCAGTGATTTTTTGGGGATCACTTGACACAGCATGTAAATTTTCCAACAATATGAAGCCTCAGAGACTAATTCAACAAAGGCTGCCAAGGATTCTGAGGTTCAGGGAATACAGCAGGTCTCTCAATAAGGTAAGAATTGATGTGTGTGCATCAGTGTAACAGTGGTGCTCACCATAAAACAGGTCCCAAGAAAGAAACAGTAATACGCCGCTTTTGCGCATGGTGCTATAATTTGAGCACTCTTCTTTTTCATGATGAGATGTGGGAAAATGGAGCTCAGTTCACTTCAAATTGCAGGAAATCTGACAACAGCATCATAAGAGACTGTGATTATCAACCCTGGCAATGTCAGGTTTATTTAACAAATATTGTCAGTTCCTTACTATTTTTTTCTTAGTAAAACTGTAGTAATGCCCTCAAGAAAGTGTTTTAGAAAGAAAGGAATCTAAATGAATTTTATGAACAAATATGGCATGTAACTAAAAACAGAACTTGCCGCACTTTCACTTAATGCTCAAAGCTCATCTACCTTATAACAATTAGACAAAGGAGTCTCTGTTTCCCCTTATATTCCTTGCACCAAATCCCAATAAGTAGAGATCTGAGGACACTGATGATCACGCTTCATGCAAGCTGCATCCACCAAAAGGGAAATAATGAAAGAGTCAAGCCCAGAGACTAGGAGAAGGTGAAGCTGTCCTGGCTTGGGTCTGTCTAGCGTCTACATCCCCCCCCCTTCTCTCTCTATGTCTTTCTGCACAGCACAAGCTGGGAATAGAAAGCACTCAGCATACAAAACTTTCAAATGTCATTTACTGAAAAAGAACAATAAATGTAGTCCAACGTTAGCATTAGCAGGAAAATAATTAAAGTACAAGAGGAATTAATGACATAGAAATCAAAAGCACAATACAAAGAGATGAGTGAGGGCCAAGACCTGAGGAAAAGGGCAGGGGTTAAAGCCCTGGTTTGTGTGACCAACTCAGGTTCAATCCCTGGAGATGCACAGCGTCCCATGAGCAGCCTGGGGAGCACCTATTGGGTTACCAACAAACATAGGGCAAGGAGTAGCCCAGAACACTGCCCTGTGTGGCCTGAACAAGACCTCCCATTATCATTCATTAGATTTTGGGCCACACCTTGGTGCACAGGGCTTACTCCTGGCTCTGTGTTCAGGATCATTCCTGGCAGGCTCAAGGGAAGCAGATGAGATGTCAGGGCATCAATCAAATCTGGGTCTGCTACTCGCAAGGCAAGAGCTATACTCCCTGAGCTACTTCTCTATCCTTGTCCAAATGCCTTAATACCTAGTGTAGTGTGAGTATTTCAGTAAAGGAAATAACCATTTTTCTTCACAATGAGATCTTCACAAACTAGTTGACTTCCACAACCAGTCATAATAGTTGAGGGATTGTCATTTGAAAATAAGATTTAACACGTGAAATTTAAAAATGTAAAGCAAATATAAAAAATGACCATAATTTACCAATACGAAAAAAAAATTAAATAAAATATTCACTATCATATCTAATTCCTTGATAATCTGAAAATTATTTTCAAATACACAATGAGAAATTTATGTGGCTGCTGGGGTGGCGGGCCTTGGGAGTAGGAGATGAGCAAGGAGGAGCCTCGACAATGTACAAGGCAAAACCTAAAGCGCCTATAGGACTTTTCGTTGGACCATGTAGTTTCACCTCCAGTAAGAACAAAAAAATACTCTAGAGTATTTCCACGCTGGCGCCCGCCTAGGCTAATACTACTCTTCCCAGACGGCAGAGGTTCTGGAATGGGGACTGGGGTGGGCAGTGTTGAGCAGAGAGGCATGCTGGGAACTGTAGTTCTCCAATGCGACCTGCCAATGATTGGCATTGCTTCAGAACTGGCACCCTAGAGTGGGGTTTTACAGCTCTCCAACTTTGAAGTGTTGCTAGTAATCAGCCTGGATCATCGACACCCACCCTGCAGCAGGTTTTTTTTTTTTTCAATCCGGCCCAGGTATGCTGATCCAGAGACTCACAGACATGAGGCAGAGCTGCTACTGGCTCTCCCTGTGCCCAGTCGCTCACGAGGTGCCTGGGAGGGATGGCGGGTTCTAGCCCTGGCCTGCCACCCCAGCAGAGCCTCGCAACAAGCCAGATGACCTCCCCCCCACTCCACGAGGGCCTCTATTTTCCACATCCGACTTCCCTCTTGTCAGAACTCCACCCAGAGACCAACCTATCACAGCCTGTCTCGCGAGGCTGGTTCAATAAATGCTGTATTTAGAGGTGACTACAAGAGTATGCCACCCGCACGGCAAGCCTGGCAAGCTGCCCATATTGTATATGATATGCCAAATACCAGTAAAATTATGTTAGGTCATTCCCATGACCTCATATAATGGTTTGAGGCTCTTTATGTTCCTGGAGCAAGCAGATACCCTTGGGCTCTACTAGCATGAGACAGGACATATGGAGATGTTACTGGAGCCCGCTTGAGAATGAGAAATTTGGATAGGAGTGCTTCAATCAAGGAAATGCATAGAAACTTGTGGTGGATTTTGATTATTTGGTTTGATTTTTGTAAGACTATGGGCTGTGAAGCTAATGTAATTTAGGGCAGGAGACATGGTAAATGCTGAAGCATTTTCTTGGCATTCAAAGCAACCTGGGTTTGATACCAGAAAGGCATATTGTTTTCTTTTTTTTTTTTTGGCTCACACCCAGCGATGCTCAGGGTTTACTCCTGGGTCTGCTGCACTCAGGAATTGCACCTGGAGGTTCTCAGGGGACCATATGGGATGCTGGGGATTGAACGCTGGTCTGCTGAGTGCAAGGCAAAAGCCCTACCCGCTGTGCTATTGCACCGGCCCCGGCATATTGTTTTCTGAGCATGCCAGGCATTATCTCTAAGCACTGCCAGTTGTTTTCAAGGAAGAAAGGAAGGAAGGAATAAAGGAAGTAAGAAAGCAAGAGGGGGACAGAGGAAGAAGCATATGGTAGAACCAAGTTTTGAATAATTCTGAGATAAAGACAAAAAAATTACCGGTTCTGATATAACAGAAGCTCTGGAAATGAAAAAAAATGTATTTTTTTTCCAAAAGGCAAATGATAAATTTTATGTGAGCTAGAAAATATTTTGGTGCAAAATACACACAATTATCTATTTATAACAAAAACGTATGCACACCTTCTTTAAGAAATTAAAGGCACATCTCCAAAACTATGTCAAAACCATCAGGGTGAAATGAAAGAGCTTAGCTCAAAGGGTTATGCTCCTGCAGGAGGTGAGGGTGCTGCCAGCACACTGTCCCTGAGCACCATGGCTAGGAGATAATATGATTACAATCCCCAAAAATGATATCTTGAGGTTTAATAATAAAACTTCTAAATGTCATATATGGCATTGAGAATTAATTTTTAATATTTTTATTTCATTCATTATGGTAAAATCAAAATACTTAATTTTGTAGTTTATTGAAACACAAAGAAAAGTTACAACAGTGATTAGATGAAACAAACATAACTAATATTTTTTTTGAAAACTAATTTGGTGTCATGTCCCTTTATAATGCCATTATGTAATGGCAATTTTGTCTTCAGTATAACCTTCTGAGTAGGTCTGATCAACAGCTTAGTATAAATCATGAAACTTATTCTTAAAGGAAATGGGATCAGTCTGATCATAGCTGCCCAATCACTGTTGTCCAGGACTTGACCATATGACTGTCACAAATACACGAACATACAGGGACTAGAATGGGGAGCTTCTCCTTCACATCAAAGCCCAGAATTTCAACCCGTCAGAAAGCAGTCTCAAGGTTTTGACAGATTAACCCTTATTCATCTTGATCACAATATGGCTGGCTGGCAATGTACAAAAGTAGCCCATGGCAAGGTAATATGAATGAGTAATAGAGCCACCTCACTGCCTCTAACACCTTTGGCCATATAAGCTCCATCGACAGGCAAATTTCTATGAAAGATACATACGTAGATGTCATAGATGTTACTTAGGGTCAGCAACTATATTCAGATTTTTTTTTTAATTTTTGGGTCACAACTGGCAATGCTCAGGGGTTACTCCTGGCTCTGCCCCTCAGGAATTACTCCTGGCGCTGCTCGGGACCATATGGGATGCCAGGGATAGGACCCGAGTCGGCAGGGTGCAAGGTAAATGCTCTACCCTTTGGACTATTGCTCCGGTCCCCATTCAGAAAAATTTGAAAATGAGAAAACAAGTTTTGGTAACCACAGCATTTTTTTCCATTCAGTCACATTGAATAAACTTTCTTATGATTCTCAAAGCCTTTTCTTGAAATCACATATGTGGATTTTCAAAAACATTATGTTCTACAAAAAATATTCTACTGAAAACCGTGTTTCAAAAGCAACAAATGTCCAATGGCAAAAGAATCTGAGAACTGTTATAGAGAACTGAACTTGTCATGGCGGGGAGTGCAGAGAAGGCATAGGACGGTGGCGGAGGGGGTGAGACAATGCTGGCGGGAAACAGATATGCCTGTGGAGGGTGTAGTGTTGAACCATGCACATATGAAACCCTATAATTAAAATATCGTAAATCACAGGGTTTAAAATAAAAATAGAAAAGAGTCCCCTTTTATTGACTTTTTCTGGGAGAAAATGTGTTATCTACTATTACTTTAATTACAATAATTTTTCCAGGTAAATGCATCTCTATTAAAATGCATTGACATTTGAGTCTAAAACCTACTTCTTGGATCTCAACAGTCTGTGTATTGTTTTTCAGACGTTTAGTGAGAGAGAGAATTAGTATGCAAAGCAGAATCCTGTGTAGTAAGCCATTCTCTTTCTAGGTCAGAATCTACAGAATTAAATATCAAAATAAAAGTTCCCTTGAATCCCACAAAACTTAAACCTCAGCAGAAGAGTAAGGATCAAACAGATCAAATTGAGAATAAAGTAATCCCGCACATCTCTTGAGCTGCACTGCCATGATGCTAGCAATCAAGGGCTGGTCTCTGTGCTGGAAGCCGAGATGCACGAGTAAGGACACCAGTCTTTAGGGCTCTTGATCTGGATCCTTTCAGAACTACTAAAGTGCACTTTAAAGTTTTCAGGTACATTAGGAGTGCCATAGGGAGTCAAAATCTTTTTTCATACCATTTTAGCAGTCATTTGGCTGTATCACAGGTCACTGTTTCTTGTATGCTACAGTAAACCTCTCCCTTAAAGTGTCAGACTGACTGTGAGAAATGATCAACTATCTGCATGGTTGACAGAACTCCAAAAACATATTCCATCTCACACCAGACAAGGGCTCTGCTTCATTAAACAGTGGCAACAACCCATGAGAAAAAGCCATGGGAAATTCAGTGGATTTTGTTTATCTGTACCTGGGACGTGTATTTACATATATTTCTAACAATGCATGTAATGATGAGCTCCAATATTCATTTTTAATGAAAAATAATGTTCAAATTTGTCCATGTTATTTGCTTTAATGCTTCTGACCTTCCTCTGAAATTAGTCTTCTACAGTCCACAACTTCTTGGTCCAGATGTTTAAATCTCTAAATAAAGAAAAGCAGATGCTCTGCTGAATTGTGCTATTTTTTAATTCATGCATATTAAACAAACCTACTACCATACGAAAATGGGAATAAGGCTGGAAGTAAAAGCAGATGTATTCCTCGGAAGTATATTTCATTAATTACTAAATGACATAAGAATCATTACTTGGCTTGGTAATATAACATAAAGTTTTATAGATTTCCAATCTCCTAATTTTTCTAGATTTTTTTGGGGGGCAAATAGCAAAATATTATGACAGTCTCTCTGTCTCCCTCTCCACACACAGATACATGTTTTACTCACTAATTTCTCTAATAGATGTACAGTATCACTTCACTTGTGTTCCCAATGTTTATCGATTTGCTTGAGCAGGCTAACATCTCCATAAGTCCTGTCCAGTTTTAGTGTAGCCAAGGTAACTGCTCGCTCTAGGAACACGAAGAGCCTCAGACCATTCCTTCAGGTCATGAGAATGAGGTCTATAATTGTTACTGGTTTTTGACATATCAAATAGATATACAGTATTTCCAGAAAAAAAATTTCTCTCCTAAACTATAGCATTAGGACATTTAAATCATATTATCTTTAGTTTTTAGTACACTATATTATTGAATTTTGTTATTCAGATGTTTACTTCCTCTAGAATATGTCCAATAGCCATCAACATGGAAAAACATTGTACCACACTGAGTACAGTAATAGGCTAAGAGGGGTTAAACCTTAATGCCAAATAAGACAGATAGATATTAAAGCAATGTTTCAACATGTATAAAATGCAATTGTTTTAAATTCTTTTAAGGAAAGAATCACTGTATCACTGACTTCCTGTTCATCATCGATTTACTCGAGCGGGCACCAGTAACATCTCCATATGACCTGTCTCATGCAAGTAGAGCCCAAGGGCACCTTCTTGCTCCAGGAACATAAAGAGCCTCAAACCATTCCATCAGGTCATGGGAATGAGGTCTATAACTGTTACTGGTATTTGGCATATCAAATACAACATGGGTAGCTTGCCAGGCTCTGCCATGCGGGTATCATACTCTTGTAGTCATCTCAAAATCCAGCATTTATTAATAAACCGCGCGGCCGGTTGCGGCCGTGAGAGCCAGGCTGTGATAAGCTGGTCTGCCGGGTGGAGTTCTGATGAGGGGGAAGTCCGGAGTGGAAAATGGAGGCCCTCATGGAGTGGGTGTCGTCTGGCTTGTTGTGAGGCTCTGCTGGGGTGGCGGGCCAGGGCTAGAATCTGACATCCCTCCCGGACGCCTCATGAGCGGCTGGGCACAGGAGAACCAGTAGCAGCTCTGCCCCATGTCTGTGAGTCAGAAAGAATACCAATAATAATAATAAGAGGACTTGTGAAATAACTTAATCTGTAGCTAGAAAAGAGACTTTGGAGGAGTTTCTCTGTCACCAAATGTTTAAGGAAAATGACTGAGCAAAAAGAGAACAGGGTCTGCAGCCAGAAAGAATCCCCTGCAGTTAGACCTTCCTGAAAACAGTGCTGAGACTCTGGGGGAAAATAGCACTCACATCCAATGCATTCCAGCGGAGGGTCCTCCTCCTTGTCTGTGCCAGAAGAGTCATCAAGAAGTTTGAGTGGGGGTGGGAGGGAATCTGACATGTTGGTCAGTCTTCGTGGTGGATGCAGTGTCAGTTTGGTTTTGATATTTGGGAAGAAATCTGGGTCACACGTGCAGTGCTCAGGAATTACCTACGCTTCTGTACTCAGGGATCCCTCCTGGGTTAAAAGTTAAGGTTAAAAGTTAGCATTTGTTATGAACTATAT
The DNA here is from genome assembly GCA_021461705.1 of Cryptotis parvus. Classification (NCBI taxonomy): domain Eukaryota; kingdom Metazoa; phylum Chordata; class Mammalia; order Eulipotyphla; family Soricidae; genus Cryptotis; species Cryptotis parvus. The sequence continues at coordinate 112,503 of JAJIBD010025069.1, forward strand.
TAAATGATTACATTTCATTTGTAATCCTGGTAGTGCACAGGGGAAATTACGGGGTGCAGGGATGAAAATCGAATCTGCCTCATGCAATGCAAATGCCTTCTCCACTGCACTGTCCCAGGACCAAGGGAGTTTTGATGTTTCTTTTTTTGTTTTTTTTTTGTACTTTAGACTAAACCTGATACTACATTAACCATAGTATAAAGCACAGAACCTAAATATAATTTTATAATTTGGGAGATAAAAGAAAGTTTCTTTTAAATAAATATAAATGACACTCAAAGAATTGAGAGCACAATATTGACATGGTATTTTCCCAGCAAAACACCATATGCAAGTTGATATTATATGTGGTATTCTAGCATAAAAATACCCAGAGGTAAGAACTCACTATGATTAGACATTAATCTAAAGTTTAGTTATGTAAATATATACAATGGCTTGATTAAAGAGAACTATGCAAAATTATTAATGCATTCAATCTTGCTAACTGTATTTCTAAGCTAAAACAAACTAAAACTAAGTTTTAAAGCTAAAACTTAGTTTTAGTTTAAGATAAAGCTAAAACTTTATCTTCTATCTGAGATAAAGTGAGAGCTTAAAGGTTTTATTGCATGTAAAGGAGGATTTCTTACTCTATAAAATTTCACTAGAAGAAAATGTAGATTTATATTATACATGCTATAGCAGTTACAATGTAACCAATCAGGCTCAGATGTTGGTATTTCATAGCCTAGACATTACCATAAATGTAAGGTTAAAAGTTAGCATTTGTTATGAACTATATTAAATGACTACATTTCTTTTTGCAGACATTTGGCAATTGTTTGCTTTCACTGATACACCCCTTTCCTAGAACCTTTGGTTGAGATAGTGGCTGACTCCGGTTTCTGGGTGTACGCAATACATTGACAACCATGATTTGCTAACAGAAAGAAGCAGAACATGAAGGAATGTGGCATTAGCCTACAACACATTCCCTAAGATCTAAACTGAATTCATTTTGTAGTTGTCACTACAAATACAGCCAAACACAGACACACAGACACACAGAGTGTGTCTTAGCACTACAAGAACAATAGCTTTCCAGTATTTGAAGTCTGTGTCTTGAAAGTCAATTAGACAGAAAATACCTGATCACTTCTGAGTAATCCTCGAGGTTAAATTGCATGAGAACTGTCTATTGAAACATCCTCTAAAATTCTCAATTACTTTTTATTTGGGGGTGGGTTGGGTCCACACCAGGTGGTGCAACAAAGCTTACTTCTGGTTCTTTGTTCATGTATCAGCCATGCCTGGATAGCTTCAGGGAAACAAATGTGGTGCTGGGGATCGATCCTGAAGGCAAACATGCAGCACAAACATCCAGCCCGTAGTACTAATGCTTGGCACTCAATTAATATATTTTACAGAGAGTGATGAAGGATCCACAGCACAGTGCCACTATTTCAGTGAAATAGTATAAATGGCTGGTGATCACTTTCTTACTCCTATTTAATCAACCGTTGACATTAAAAAACCAATAGCTGACATTAGGAAAATCCCTGTAAGAAGAATTAATTACAGCTCAAAATACAGAATTAGGGAAACATTAGAATTTGTCTTTGTGGTGGACACATTCTAGTAGTAAGGCAAAGAAAACCAATTTCACAAAAATCCTTTGTTCTCGCTAAGGTTTTAATGATCAAGGCCAGTATAGAGTCAATGATCTGAGACGGGGAGACAGCTCAAGGAAAAGGGATGCAGGCATTGCATGCATAAGAAACCAAACAACACCCAGGACAGACTATGACCCTAGAGTGCCACGAGGTGTGGCCTGCTACCCTCTACCCTGCCAGTCCAGAACAGCAACAGCATAGAGCACGACAAGAATGTCCAGTCTAGATTTCCATTTGCTGTCACTGAGAAAAGTTCTTGGGCAAACAGAGTGCTGTTTAAGAGACCACCACCATCACCTAATAAATGTTTCAAGATGGTATATAGTAAAACTGCGAATTATTCAACTATACAAAAGAGAAATGTCTAGTGGTATCATATAGTGGATGTAATTAATAAGAACTGTATAAAAAGTTCTTCCTACAACTGAACATCAAGAACACTGAAAGTCTATTCCATGAGATAACTATAACAGTGTGTCTTTTTAATGACTGTTACTTAAAACAAAACTTGATTAACTATAAGCTCACGATCAAATGTACCATTCATAGTTATCTACATTGTTTTTAAGGAAGCAATGAAGCTGAAAATGACATTGATTAATAACAGATGTTATTAAAAAAGACTATAATTAAAATGTACTTTTTGGTTTATTTCTCTATAAGTTTACTCTTTACTATTTCATATACTATTTTATGATTTTACTATTTTATATTTTACTAATTTTTAATATAGCTTAGGCAATATGGTTACAATACTTTTAATGATTGATTAAGGCAGTAATGAACAATTACTACACTACACAACTGGTATAGAGATCCAAAGACCTTCTTTATATCTTTGTCCCCATGCTACAAAATTGACCTGACTGCCTCATAACTTAGTTCTGGAAATTAAGGCTGAGGGTTTGGCATTGCTATATATTGCCTCTCCCTTGTTTAGTCACTCTATATTTCATGAATGAGAGACATCAACTAGTATTTGTTATCCGTTTGGATTATTTTGCTTAATGTGATATCCTTCAACTTCATTCGAGTTGTTGTAACTGCATTATTTTTGCATTTCCTCCTAACGGTAGAATTCTCGTGTGTATATATAACATAGCATCTTTATTCATTCAGCTATCATGGCCACTTGGGTCGTTTCCATATGCTGAGTCTTGTGGTAAGCACTATGATGAAAATGGGAACTTTCCAAATAATCAAATTAACTTTGGGTTGTTTGGTTTTGTTGCGAGTGAGGGAAGAATCCAAGAAATGGATCTAAGTCATATGGGAATTCTGTTTTCCTTTTGAAAACTCTCTATACTGTTTTCCAACGGCTGCACCAAGCGAGATCCCTACTTAAGAGTAATGAGGGTTTCTACTTTATCACATCCCTGCCAACAGTCGTTTGTTTTCATTGTTTTGATATGTGCCATTCTCACTGGTGTGAGAAGACATCTTATTTTAATATTGATTTGCATTTCCCTGCTAAGGGATGGTAAGTCCTTTTTTTATATGCCTTCCGACAATGATGAACACTCTTTGGTCCCTATTTTTCTGGAATTATTGGTTGTTATATTGTTGAGCATTATAAGTACATTAGATCATCATGTGATGTTTGCAAATGTTTAATTTTTAGCAGTTATTTTCACTGCCCTAGGGAGGGGAGACCTAGGAAGTAGAATTCAGTGTGGAGATGTGAATGCAGCCACACTAAGTCCAGTCTCCTGGCATCAAGCCTTGTGTGTGAGAGAAGGAACAGAAAGGGACAGAACTTATGATCTGTGGTACAATCACAAGTTCTAGGGCAACACTGAAGGAAGGCTTGAGCTGGGTTACCAGAGAATTGTTCTGAGTGGTACCAAGTATGCTGCTAAGTGCAAAGGAATTGGCCCCGAATTAAAGTTGTTTGAACTAAAACACTTTTCAAAGGGGCTAAGTATAAGAGAGAGAGAGAGAGAGAGAGAGCGTTTGACCAGAAATCCTTACCAGAAGCTAAAATTAAAAAAAATTGACGTACATGAAGAGATATCTGGATGGTGATATTCAGTGTCCAAACATGGCTCCTTCAAATATTGTTTTTGTGTATAAATCACATTTGTTAGAGAAATTCAGTGTTCAATACAAGTTCTTATACCACACATTTGGTACTATAAACTTCACACATATATTTTAATGTAACACTTAATATTAGTATATTAATAAAAATAATATACCTTATTATTTATAGTCATGAGGAAACCTATATTTTTCAAGAGCAATTTACAGAGCAAAGAGGATATCAATGGAGAGAAAATATAGTGAAGATATCTTTTCATTTAATTAGAAGTTATAACCAGATGTAGGACATTCATAGTGAGGAGATAATAAAAATTATTTATGGTGTAACACATGTAAGTCAAGCATGTAGTAGGAAATAAGGCCTGTTACAGTATGATCAGTAATGGAAGCTGGAGCACATTTGGAAGGTTTACAAAATATCTACTGGTCTCCAGTGAAAAAGAACAGCCTGTTTGTTTATGGACAAACAGAAGGAATAACATTTAAGATATTCTTGTTTTACTAGTGTGGCCAATTGACCTTTCTGAAAAATTCTGTGTTGTCTAGAAGCCTGTCACCAGAGTGAGTAATAATACTTTGTTTAGCCATAAAACTCTAAATTTATTCTTGACTGACACTGACTGCTACTAAATGGCACTAATATATTGAATTAAATTCAAATTAGTTTTATTGGTCATACTTGAAGGTGATCTATTTTGTCATCCATACATGGATTTTTTAAATATTTTATTATATGACCGTGAGATATACAATTACAAAGATGTTCATGACGGGTTTTGGTCATAGGCTGTTCCAGGACCCATCCCTTCACCAGTGCCCATTTCCCACCACCAATGTCCCCAATTCCTCCCCACTCACCAAACCTGCCTCTATGGCAGGTTCTTTATCTCTTCTCTCTCTCTCACTCTCTCTCTTTCTCTTCCTTCTATTACACATTGTGACTTGCAATACATACATTTAGAGGTTATCATTTGCATCTTTTTGCCTATATTCAATGCTCAGTTTTAGGCTGGTATTATCATGTTCAATGATTATTAGCACACTGTTCCCTTCTTACTTAATCTCCAACTCCCACAAGTTTATGGTAGACTGCACATGTTGACAAGACATCCTGATTCATGGTTTGCTTGACCTTGGATATTGTTATCAAAATACATATATATTTAAATTATGGAGATAAATGCAGTCATTCTATATCTGTCTTTTTCCTTCTGGTTCTTTTTACTCAACATGATCCTCTCCATTTCCATCCATTTATAGGCAAATTTCATAACTTCATTTTTCCTAACAGCTGCATAGTATTCCATTGTGTAGATGTACTACAGTTTCTTTAACATGGATATATTTTAAGTGTTATTTATACCACCATGAGAGATACAATTACAAAACCGTTCATGATTAGGTTTCAGTCATTTTCAGTGTTCTATCAGGAATCCCTCCACTAGTGCACATTTTCCAACACTAATGTCCCAATCCCCCCCCCTCGACCTGCCTGCCTTTATGGCAGACACTTTACCACTACTACTTTTTGTTCTTGATCTTCTTTTCCTTTTTCTTTTTTTTCTCCTCCTCCCCTTCTTCCTCCTCCCTGCCTCTCCTTCCCTTACATTGTGACTTGCAATACATACATATAGGGGTTATCATCTATATCCTTTTGCCGACATTCAAGTTTCAGTTCTAGATGGTATTTCCAGCAATTATTAGCACACTGGTCCCTTCTCTGTCTTACCTAACCTTTGACTTCCACACACTCGCGGTAGTTTCCACCCACTGTGAAGTCCTCATGTTTTGCCTGGCCTTGGATATTGTATCAACTATTTTTTATATCCAGCAAAAGTCATTCAATATCTGTCCTTTTCATTCTGGCTAATTTCACTCAAAATGATACTCGCCATGTCTACCAAATTATAGGCAAATTTCATACCTTTGTGTTTCCTAACAGCTGCATAGTATGCCATTTGTATAAGTACCATAGTTTCTTTATCCAGTCGTCTTTTCTCGGGCACTCTGGTTGTTTCCAGTTTCTGGCTATTGTTAATAGTGCTGCTTTGAACATAAAAGTAGGGATGGTGTTTCTGCTGTGTGTTTTCAGCCTCCCAGGTTATATTCCCAGGTGTTGGTAAGATTCTAAATTTATTCTCAATAAATAAATTCTAAAATATTCTTAATTCTTTCTAAATGTAATAGTTTTTCCACTTTGGGGTGCCAGAGCAATAGTACATATATAGTGCATTGCCTTGCATGTAGTCAATCAGAGGATCCCATATGGTCCCTTGAGCAATGCTAGCAATAATTTCTGACTGCTGAGCCAGGAGTGAGCATCATCGGGTGTAACATCCCTCCAAAGAGGTATTTTAACTGAATCTCAGAATTTATTATTATTATTATTATTATTATTATTATTATTATTATTATTATTAGTATTATTATGGATCAAACCCAGCAATGTTCAGGGGTTCCTCCTGCCTCTGAACTCAGGAATTACACCTGGTGTTTCTCAGAGGACCATATGGGATGCCCAGTATCAAACCCGGGTTGGCGCATGCAAGGCAAATGTCCTACCTGCTGACTATCACTCTAGTCACTCACATAGAATTTTAAAACATTAGACTGAATTTTATATTTTGCCTAGGTATAGGAATATTTCACGTCTGTGTAGACTAAGTACACCATTATGAACTCAACTGATACTAGAATAAGAAGAAACACTATCATAAGTCTCTACTACAGCTAAGTTGCTTCTATTTAATACTAGAGTCTGAGAATTACTCTTACTGCCATCCCTGTTGATGATAATTTTCACTGTCTTGTTAAGAAACTAAATATTTTTAAAGACAGTATTCTCTTTAGTTCCCAATGCCATCATTAACTGAATGCCAGTTTCATTGTAATTTTCAAATAAGTAGATTCATTTAATCTACTCTATTAGAATCCACTACTGTTGGATTGGTAGTGGTCCCACAGCTAATGCACAGTTGAAGTTCAGCTGGATTTGGGCTGCTTATTCCAATAATGTTATTCTTATAGAGTACAGAAAAGTTTAAAGGCTACAGATATAAGAAATGCATTGTGTCACACATCTGCACACAGGGTACAGTGAAACAGAACTAGGAATTTGAAATATAATGGGTAACAAACTCTGGGGATCAGAAGTGAAAACTGTTGTGATAGGGTCTTGGGCCATTTTGCGGAAGTGAAGTGAAACCGGGTATGCCAAGACCACAAAGGTAAAAACCACTTTAATACACTATAAATTCATTATATGGGAAAAAGAAACAAATCTCTTTTTATTATAGACCTTTTTAATTATAGACATGTTTTTGACTCAAACAGTTTGTATGTATTATGTATTAGGTTCACTGTATCACTGTCTCCCCGTTCATCATCGATTTGCTCGAGCAGGCACCAGTAATATCTCAATATGACCTGTCTCATGCAAGTAGAGCCCAAGGGCACCTTCTTGCTCCAGGAACATAAAGAAGTTCATCAATAAATGTATTAGGTTATTATTATTAATTAAATCAAAACGTAATAAGCATAAAAATAGAAAAGAATAGCAAAAGGTCCCTGTGGGTACTGTGATGGAACACAATAACAACAGAAAGGGGAAAAAAAGCACTAATGTGTTTATTGAACACGTTAGAACGCACTACAACTGCCAATATATTACTATGAACCTCCAGCCCCTGAGATATTATACCACACCTAGAATTTTTTAAATCTCTTACATCCCACATTATTCTCAATTGACCATTGACATAACTTTGAAAAGAAATATAACACAAAGAACACAATTCCACCACCAGCTCTGCCTACAAACATGCATATATATGTGCATGTGTATGTAAATTTTCACTATCACTATCACTATCTTCCCGTTCATCATCTATTTGCTAGAGCGGGCACCAGTAATATCTCCATATGTCCTGTCTCATGCTAGTAGAACCCAGAGGCATCCGCTTGCATCAGGAACATAAAGAGCCTCAAACCATTATATTAGGTCATGGGAATGAACTAATATAAATTTTACTGATATTTGGCATATCAAATACGACACGAGCAGCTTGCCAGGCTTGCTGTGCAGGTGGCATACTCTTGTAGTCACCTCTAAATAAAGCATTTATTGATGAACTGCACCTCTAGCAGCCACGCGAGCCGGGCTGTGATAGTCTGGTCTGCTGGGTGGAGTTGTGACGAGAGGGAAGTCCAGATGTGGAAAATGGTGGCCCCCATGGAGTTGCTGGTTGTGAGGCTCAGCTGGGGTGGTGGGCCAGGGCTAGAACCCGCCATGCCTCCCGGGCGCCTCATGAGCGGCTGGGCACAGGGAGAGCAAGTATTATTATTTTCTCATATTATTTTCTCAGCTTCCTGAAATAAGAATGTCTCTATTTACTTATCCTAGAGTATGCGAAATACAAGTATGTGTTGCAGTGGCCAATAATTCTTACCGATTCAGAGGTTTAGGTTTTGATGGACTCCTCTCCCTTGCTATCTCTCTCTATATACATACACATATGTATGCATGTGTGTTTATCAGTATATATATTTGCATTGCTTCTAGCATTGCTATATCAAAAAATATGTATATATACATGTTTATATGCATACACACATATATTTATATGTGTTTATCAGTATACACTTTAGCATTGGTACTAGCATCGTTTTATCAAGAATATCCTCTATGCCATTTTCCTTTTTGTACTTCTTAATTCCTTTATAGAAGTTGATTGCAAAAAGGAACTGTCAATACTTGTTGACTCTCACTCAATGTATAAACATATTCTTTCCCTTTCAAGCACTCTACTGGGGATTTATACTACTGCTCCCAATAAAGTTATCTAACTGCAAGATTATGGAAGACATCTATCATATTTTTTAAAAACCTAATATATAATCATTATATGATTATTATTTGTAAAAATTAACTTTACTCATTTTTTGGCAGGTCATAATATAAATCACTACTTTCTCCACAAAGGATGGTTCTTGGCTTCCCAAAAACAATAACTTTGTTTTAATTCCTGTTCCCTATTAATGATGTTCCCTGGGCTCCAGCATCTTCTTCTTCACTCAATAAACTCTGACCTTCAATTGAATCTATAGATATCTGCCCTCATTTTTTCAAAGTGTTGGGTGTGGAGGACCCCCAAGCAGTGCTGATGTGGGCTGGGACCCCTAACTGTGGTACTCAGTGATTCAGGGATCACGATCATGATCACGATCTTCCCATTGATCATCTATCTCTAAGCGGGCACCAGTAATATCTCCATATGTCCTGTCTCATGCCAGTAGAGCCAGGGGCATCCGGTTGCTACAGGAACATACAGAGCCTCAAACCATTATATTAGGTCATGGGAATGACCTAATATATTGTTACTGGAATTTGGCATATCATATACAACACAAGAAGCTTGCCAGGCTTGTCGGCGGGAGGCAAACTCTTTTAAACACCTCCAAATAAAGCATTTATTGATGAACCGTGCTCTGATGGGCTGGTCTGCTGGGTGGAGTTCTGACGAGAGGGAAGTCCAATGTGGAAAATGGCAGCGCCGTGGAGTGAGGGGAGGGGGGTGGTCTGGCTTGTTGTGAGGCTCTGCCGAGGTGGTGTGCCAGGGCTAGAACCCGCCATGACTCCCGACTGCCTCATGAATGGCTGTGCACAGGGAGAGCAAAAAACAGCTCTGCCCCATGTGTGAGAGTCTCTGGACCAGCATACCTGGGCTGGATTGAGGAAAAAGCTGCAGCAGGGTGGGTGTCGGTGATCCGGGCTGTGATGGGCTGGTCTGCTGGGTGGAGTTCTGATGAGAGGGAAGTCCAAATGTGGAAAATGGCGGCACACATGGAGTGGGGAGGGGGGTGGTCTGGCTTGTTGTGAGGCTCTGCCGAGGTGGTGGGCCAGGGCTAGAACCCGCCATGCCTCCCGACTGCCTCATGAGCGGCTGTGCACAGGGAGAGCAAGGAACAGCTCTGCCCCATGTGTGAGAGTCTCTGGACCAGTATACCTGGGCCAGATTGAGGAAAAAAAGCTGCGGCAGGGTGGGTGTTGGTGATCCGGGCTGTGATGGGCTGTTCTGTTGGGTGGAGTTCTGCGGGGGAAGTCCAAGCGTGGAAAATGGCAGCGCCGTGGAGTGAGGAGGGGGTGGTCTGGCTCGTTGTTAGGCTCTGCTGAGGTGGTGGACCAGGGCTAAAACCCGCCATGACTCCCGACTGCCTCATGAATGGCTGTGCACAGGGAGAGCAAGGAACAGCTCTGCCCCATGTGTGAGAGTCTCTGGACCAGCATACCTGGGCGGATTGAGGAAAAAGCTGCTGCAGGGTGGGTGTCGGTGATCCGGCGCTGTGATGGGCTGGTCTGCTGGGTGGAGTTCTGACGAGAGGGAAGTCAAAAAGTGGAAACGGCGGCGCCTGGGCCGGATTGAGGAAAAAGCTACTGCAGGGTGGGTGTCCGTGATCCGGCGCTGTGATGGGCTGGTCTGCTGGGTGGAGTTCTGGGCCGGATTGAGGAAAACGCTGCCGCAGGGTGGGTGTTGGTGATCAGCGCTGTGATGGGCTGGTCTACTGGGTAGATTTCTGGGCCGGATTGAGGAAAAAGCTGATGCAGGGTGGGTGTCGGTGATCCGCGCTGTGATGGGCTGGTCTGCTGGGTGGAGTTCTGATGAGAGGGAAGTCAAAAAGTGGAAAATGGCGGCGCCTGGGCCGGATTGAGGAAAAAGCTGCTGCAGGGTGATTCAGGGAGCAAGTACAATATGCTAGCCCGGGAATGTGGCACCGAGATACCAAGATATTATCCAGAGCCCCCACCCCAACCCCAACCGCATGGATCCCCAACTCCACTACCACCAGTAATGAACTGCTTGGAGTTCCTAGGGCTACAACCTAACATGGCACATGTGGGCTTGTTTATTGAGTCTCACTCTTGGCTCTGTATTCACTGGCCAATTCTAGGATGCTTAGCAGAGTCTTGGGAGCTTCTAGAGATTGGCTCCTGGAAGAATAGCACCTTACTAATTCTCTGCCCTATTTTTTATGGTATAAGAATAAGTTTTATTGTGTGTGTGGGGTCACATCCAGCAACAGGGGTTACTCCTGTCTCTTCACTCAGGAATTGCTCCTGGTGGTCTTTGGAGGACCATGTGGGATGCCGAATATTGAACCCAGGTTGGCCACATGCAAGGCAAATGCCCTATCTGCTGTGCTATCACTCCGGCCCCAAAATAAGTTTTATAAGTTCATGAATTCCAGATTTTGGCTTTGTTTTTGTATTCCATGCTAACTTATCGCCTAAAGTTCAAATTCATGCATACAGATTTCTTCTCAGATCTCCTAAGAAAAGTATAAAAAGCAGTCTCTGACATCCAGAGGCTTTCCTTTCATGCTCAATTTTTATACCCAGTATACCAAGATGCCTATCATAAAGCACATTTTTATTCCTTTCTCACTATCCTTCCCTTTAGATATGAATCTTTTAACTCCACAACCATCTCTGGACAAGGTAACATAATATACTTACTGAATATTTTAAAACTATGTGTGTTCTACAATATATTCCCTATATAAAGTCTGATAATATTTAAAACATGTAAATATGATTATATCATTTTTTGTTGATTTTCTTGCAATTACTTAAAATTGCTATAAAAACAAAGAATTCCTGTAGGGATGGCTCCTAACAACCTATCTACTACCTTGAAAAGCTTCTGCCTTTAATCCTTTATTGTCACCAGGCTTTCTTCTTATTTCTTAATTAAAAGTTCTTTATTTACATAAGTTCCTTAATGTTTTTCTGATTACTGTGTGAAATACTCATTTCTCACTAGCCATATCTTCACACATATCCCTGTGGTGCTGGGATATCCATGTTCTTGTAAATGTCTAATCAAAAATACTTTTCTCCCAAAGTCTGTATCTTTTACATCAGTGATCTGTATTGTTTTATTTCTTTTCTTTTTTTTTATAAAAATACTGAGTCACTGCATCCATAAGCTAATTATTTCTTTGGCTATAAAACAGCAGTACTTAAAAACTCTCTCTGCCTTTTCCCACACAAAAAGGAACTACCATGGAATTAACAATTTAAAAAAAAATTTCAGAGAAGATGACAATAGATATTAATCAAATAGTCCCCATATCTCAGAAACAAAGTTTAACCTTTACCTGCATATTATACTACTGGAGTCTAGCCAAAGCTAAAAAGCCAGTCTAATGCCATACTTTTTAGGTCTAGACCATTGGAAAAAGGTCGGCACTAATGGCTACCGACCATCATCAACTCTGCCTGCAGCTAAAGGACTGAATTTAGACAGTCTCAGGATGCATAATGTAGCCCTCTCCATAGGGAATATACCCATTATAACAGTGTGAAGTCATACCAGGTCAAGACTCTCTCTGTCTGTCTTTCTCTCTCTCTCTCTCTCTCTCTCTCTCTCTCTCCACCTCCCTCATTCCTTTCTCTCCCAGACTCTAGATACCACTCAAATACATTATACACACTAATAAGAATACACATTACATTACACATTGCACATTAATTACATTACATTACACACATTAATAAGAAGTTATTAAGTGCAACAAAAATAAAATGCCCTATTTTTGATAAGACATAACAAATAAAGCAAAACACAAGAACTAGTACTGTCAGAAAAAGATTACTTCTATAAAAAGGTAAAAAATAGTTTCATTCTTTTGAGTAATACACTAGAGATACATACACATAAAGAATTTGGTTCATCTAAATAAGTCCAAAGTAACTATACTTTCCTAACAGGTCATTCTAAGATTGGATATTAAATGATATTTTCCAACTCATCAAGGGGACTACATAAATAAATCAAACCCACACAAATAATTCTTAGTTATAATCACTCTCAGACAATTTTTATATACTGTGCCAGTCTAAGTGCTTTACTTACAAACACTGAATGCCCAAAACCTAGTATTGACTATCCCTGATAATTGCTCATTTTAACATGAAAGCATGCAAGAGATAAAATCAGATAGCATAGAAAACAGATTCAGGTTTTAACAGGTTTTACTTTAATTCTGTAGTTCATGTGTTTTGTGCCATACCTGGTGCACTGAGGTCTTAATCCTGGGTCTGTGGCCAAAAATCACTCCTAGAGGGCTCATGGGACCTGAGTGCTGATAATAACACCTGGGTTGGCTGTTCGTAAGGCAAGTGCCCAACTCACTGTATTATCACTCTGGGCCTTTCCCCCAAAACTTTCTATTTGTCCATTCACGGTGCTTCATTCATTAGGTTCGGCTATCCCTATTACCTTTGTATTTACTCACTCATGTTGCTTCATTGGGTTTGGATATCCCCTATTATCTTTATATTTTCCAATTCACGATTTTCCTTCATTGGAGTTTGCTATCCCCTATTCACTGTATCACTGTCTTCCCATTCATCATCGATTTTCTTGAGCGGGCACCAGTAACATCTCCATATGACCTGTCTCATGCAAGTAGAGTCCAAGGGCACCTGCTTGCTCCAGGAACATAAAGAGCCTCAAACCATTCCATCAGGTCATGGGAATGAGGTCTAAAATTGTTACTGGTATCTGGCATATCAAATACAACACGGGTAGCTTGCCAAGGTAATAGGTAATCCCCTATTACCTTCCTGTATCTTGTTTCATTCTTCTTACAAGCAGGCTGCTAGAACTTGTCAACACTGAATTTCCCCACTTCATAACAAACATGTCTACTGACTAAAAAATAACATGATAGTCTCTAAATCTCTCACTCATTATTCTCAGAGCAATTAAAGGTTTAGGCACTGCAAGTTGAACTAGTGTTCCAAAATACTCATAGACTTCCTTACTAAAATGGAATTCACATGGCTATGTAAATACACATAATTATGTATGGAGACTTGATAAAACTGGCAGACACTAGCAGAGAAACATTAGAAACAATTTTTTGATAATATTTGAAAAAGCACCAAATACAGTTTTTCAAGCATCATTTATATTGCTGCCATTAAACAGATAAGACATTTTCAAATTATATAGTGCAAAAATAAAAATTACAGTAATTAAATATGTTGGTCAATATTAGAATCTTATAGTTCATACAAAATCTCAGACTTTTTGCTGATCTTATGTCGTGAATATTCATTTATTCATTTGGCAGTTACTTTCAACCCATTCTTTCTCACATGTGAATTGCCTTCGATTCTAAAATTAAGTGGGGGCATCTCCTTGAACTGTTCTTTAGAGATCCTGCTTTCTAGAACATTAATTTCATTGGCTCCTCTGAGTCCTACACATGTTCTTTCCAACAGCTCTAATATGTGGAAATTAAGCTGCTCATAGCTTGTTTCTCAAACTGAGAAATGTTTTCCAATATTGGAAGGCACTTAGCTCTGAGGACATTGAAATAGTTTCATGTATCGGTGGTTATTATTTGTTTATTACTGAACAAAATCACTGCATCAATTCTAAAGCTTTCTGTAAGATCACATGTCTTATGAACATCGGACAGCTTCATACTAGCCTGATTTATATCTAGTAAGTTCTTGCTATTATTTCATCCCTTTGGATAGATTGTGATTGATCTTGTGACATTACAGTCGATGTTAAAAGTCTCATGAAATCCTAGCTTTAACTTTTGAGATTCTTAAAACTGAAGCAAAGTGAAAATTTTCTGAAATCATTAAAAAATCAAGCCAAGGACATTTATTATAAGATCTGACACAGGGACTCTTACTCATTGTGCGACATTCTCTACGTCTTCCAGCAGGAGTTTAATGAAGCATTGTTTTAGATCAGGCTAATTGAATTCACAAAAGACCATTTTCATGGATCAATTACTACTACTACTAAAGATATGTAGGCTTCATAATGTTACGAGTTGAATCTGTGGAGCTGGAGCAATAGTATTGAAAGCAGAGCATCTGCTGTTCATGAGAGGCAACTCCTTGAACTAGGGTTGCTCCCTGACACTCCACATGGTCCCTAGATCCCCGCCAGGAGGGATCCCTGAGTGCAAAGCCAGAAATAAACCCTGAGTAAGCCCCAGATGTGGCCTAAAAACCAGCCTCATCTCTGCCCCAACCCTCACAAAAGCACTGCTCTTTTCCTTCTTTACTTAATTATAAGTTACAAGGTAACTTCTGATGACCTCATTGATAGACTGGAGGTCATAATCCATGTTTTCGAATAAGAAGACAGTGTGAGTGTCAGTGTCCATGTCTAATGTACTCCAGACTCTGAATTACACCAAATGTCCAAGTGGACACGAGTACCATATCAGCTGTCCCTCCCATGACTCTAAGCACTGTCTCCAGCTAGCTGATCTCACCTTTCCTCAATTGTGAATCCTTTCAACAGTGTTTCTTCCTTGTGCCCCACCCCACACTTTCTTACCAGTCTGTCATCTGGGCATAGGCCAGGGCCCTTCATTTATGTGATTTTCAGCCCTTGAATAACATGGGCACAGCACGGGCACTTTAGCCCTAGGTTGAGAAATGCATGCCTGAAGCACCACTGCCTTAGGGGCCAGAGCCAGGGCTTGGCAAAACTGCCTGCTGTAACATCACAGTCAATGGCCCAGGGCTGATCCAAGGCTGTGGGGTGGTCTCTACAAACATACTGAAACACAAAGATAACATAGCACGAGAAAACAGAGACCCAACAGTTGCCACCACAAGAAACAAAAAACTTAATGCTATCTTTGTGGTTAGAGCAAGGCACTTAATCAACAAAAGCAACAAGAAATCACTCAGCAAAAGAGGAACCTTACCTGGTGTAATGGTGCTTTTGCTTCTGTGAGCTTGTTGGTTAGACACTCACACAAGGAACCCCCACCTTCAGGGAAGGGGCTCGGCTCTGGGCTAAGAGTCCTGAAACCTTGTCCACATACTCAATAAAGCTCCTTCCTGAGATTTCCTGGTGCCTCAGTTTCTCACTAGAGTGTTCCTCAATAATAAAATATATTGTAAAGTGAACTTTACTCAACTTTATGCATCTTACATTGCTGACTTTGAAGACCACACATTTATGTTATCTTCTCTAAGCATACTTACTCCAATTTCACCAATAACATTTAAACGCACAAATTTAAAACGGAATAGACACACAGAAGCAAAAGTACCTTCACTAATGGACTCTGATACATGGACTTACTATAACTTACATGTTTGCTAAATATCTTAAAATATCAACTTATCAAAGAACAAGTATCTACTAGTCTTTAGCTGTATGTGTACTATACAATGATGTAGAGTATTGGATCTAGAAAACTCAATTTAAAAAATGAATTAAAATAAAATTCTACTGTGGTCATTATTTTTCCTTACAGATATTCTGAAATGTTCCGGCACAATATCTCTTCATTCCCAGGAGCATATAAAACACTACTCAAGATTGCTTTGCTGACAGATTATTTGACTTTGTCTCCCTGAAATATGCATCTTGCTATGAATTCGTTCATATATTTTTCAACTATTTCACCCAAGAAATATTATACTCATCACAAACCTCCAAAATTCCTGGAAATAAGATTTCTTCTTAGACAAACACATAAACAAATGTACTTACTTACTGTTCTCACATCAATCTTTCTCCTCTCTGAGGTTGAATTTGAGAAAGTTCACCAAATATTAAAAAGAATGAACTATCTTGATTCAAGGGATATGAATTTTCCCCATTAAAGCTTGATTTCCCCTATTATTTTTAATCTACATTGCATAAATCTACTCCAGTTATTTGAGTAGTTCTTATACATGAGGCCATTTGAACTGAAAGTCTGACTCCACATCCAGGCTTCTGGTCAAAGAGCTTTAAAGAGAGAATATTGTCTATGGCAAATACGGTTTTGGCACTATAGCTTTAGGGGGAACAATTACTTAATCAGAGAACAGCCTGCCTGTGCCAAGAAATCTGCCCTTCTGCAAATTTACGTCAAACTCACAGACAGTGGTAGGACCTTGGCTCATCCTGCTGCTACCCGAGCTGAGTAGGGAATAATGAAGCTTTCCCCCTTTAACAGCGAACCAGTACTTAAAGAGGGAAGTCTCAGAATATATTCCTCAAGTTTCAAAACATAAGAAATAGATAATCAGGAAATTGTTCATGCTTCCTGCCTATTACCATTTCACTATTAGAATGTGGATAGGAAAAGCATGTCAAAAGTCATTTAGTACAAGACACATTTGTATCTTAAAGTGTAAAATCTCTTCATGTTCATGTAGCAGGGCTGACACTAAGGTCAGCACAAGTGTCGGAAAAGACTCACGAATTGAGTCACAGCATATATATTTTAATACTCTTACAAATGAAAGCACAATCAATGGAAAAGAGAATACTGCTGCAACCTGTTAATATTGCCTCTCTTTAGTTACTTGAGTGTATATACTTTATAGACTACATTTTATAAGTGAAAGAGGCCAAAGTTATGAATGAATTTAACTTAATCATATCTTTGTTAAAAGGAAAATCAAGAAAACAAAATACCACAAGATACACATCAGAGACAAAATTGTTGATTTAAAATGGTATATACAAATCTATATTCATTTGGCTATTAGTTACAGTAATTGAGATCTAGAAACAATCCAGGTGTCCAATACGACGTCTAGATAAAGTCAGGGCTGCTACTCACTGTTTCAACAACAGCTTCTAATTGTTGGTTGGCTACAGCATGGCCAGTACTGGAGAGATCGTGACAAGTGGAACATGTCAGAAGGAGAAAGAGAAACACTAGATGAGCTCACTAAGAAGGTTATAGAAAGGAACCAAGTGAATGGAAGGACACTCTCCAGGAAAAGCAAACCCTAGACTCAGAGACAGAATTCAGGTCAACATGGCCAGGAGGTAGGGGGTTCATACGTGTATAGAACAATGAACAGAGTAAGAACCCTGGGGTAGCAGGCAACCAATGGTTACATGGCATCACTAAAACATGCGTTTACATTCTAGAAAGTCAGATACTTCATTAAAATGAATAAAACTCTATAGGAAAACAATGTACAGAGAGCACAGCAAAGTCAAAGAGCACTCTTGTTAAAGTCAAAGAGCACTCTTGGTGCCTGTCTGGAACGATTATACAAAACATCAACTTGACGTTAGTGCTTTAATTATTGTCTCTTACACATATTTAAAATATGGTTGCATTTTATTTATTTATTATTTTATATTTTTTAAGAAATATAATAGTATTTTAAAATCAATGTATCATATTTTTTAAAGATAAGTAAATTTTACTATATAAATTCAGTAAGACCTGCAGAGGAGCCTCCCAAATGGTTTCTATCATATTTTTTGTTTTTTTTTCTGAATCAAATATATGTATAGACTGAATTTACAACTGCCACAGAAGATTGCTCTGTCCACTGATTATGAAAAGGTATGTTAGATAACAATGAACAAGTGTTCCTTTTTCTGGTAGAAAAGTAGCCAGATTAATTCATAATTACTATTCTGCGACTATAGATATTAAACAACAAATAACTCAGATTCAACTTGACACAACCATGAGCTCAGGTTTACAAATAGAAAAACCACTTCTGTAGTGAAAGCAGTGGTAAAGTGGGCAAGGTGCTCGTCTTCATGCAGCTCATTTAGTACTGATCCCTGCGCCCATATGTGCCCTGTGCACTGCCAGGAGTAATTCCTAGGTTCAGAGCCAGGAGTACACCCTGAGTACCACAAGGTTTGGCACAAAGAACAGAATCATAAAATCACTTCCTTCTATAGTTATTTTATTACTTAATAATATATATTGTCATACATATTTGAATAACTTTTTTCACAAATGGAAAATGAAGCATGCTTTTCTGCCATTTTCTCTAATTAAACTGGGATTGAAATATCAGTGAAAATATGGAAGGAGAAAGGGAGACAAGTTCTCTTGCCAGTATGCTAACATGGAAGAGATAAAGGTTGACAGATAGGTATTGAACGTTCCAAAATATACTTCAAAGGTTTGAGTCACCTGACATAAATATTCATCTGTTTTTTCCCAATTTCCCATAGGATCACCTCAATATCAAAGGTCTAGAATCACTAATAACAGTGAAGTCAAGTGTATCATTTGCATAGCTCACCTCATGATTGCCATTCATCCCAGGAGTCTGTCTCTAGATGTCCTTTTACTTGACATTAATACTATTTTGAATTGAGCTCATTTCATGTATGCCTCTTCATGTATGACATTTCTCATGCTCATGGGCTGGGGATGTGATAGAGCCAGAACACCAAGAGCCCTCTGAGTTATATTCCCACCCCAACATTAGCCGGATATGGCTTGGTAGATCTTTAGCACTGCGAGTCTCAAACACAGAACTGTCAACTGTGGCCTGACCATACATCTAAGCACACCTGCGAGTGGCCTGCTCACCTGCCTGCCCCCGGCACCACTAACTAGCTCTTATCTTTTTTTTCCATTTTCACTATGGCTGATTTTAATTCCATAAACTAAAGCAAATGAGGCAACCAGCAAAAGAGGGAACAAGCTGATGAAACCTTGTTCCCTGCCTCATCCCAAGTCAGGACTATCTGAGAAAGAATGTTTTCAGCTAAAGGGGCTTCAAGAGATAGTGAGTTAATGAGCTAGGAAGAACACCTATGGGAGAGATGACTCAAATACATGAGCAACTGTTTGTCCTAGAATTAGGGTATGGGCTGCCTGTGTATGTGTACAGGGGTAGAGGAATAAGGCAATACATTCTACCAAAGAAGAAGAGATCCTGCTTCTTATCTAAAGTGGCATTTAGAGGGGAAACTAGGAAGATCAGGAAGCTTGCAATGGGACTTACTCAACACACATACAGGAAAAGTCGTGAGATTAGAAAGAACAGTGTGAAAAATGAAGAACGCTCTATGTGTGAATGAACCCAAACAAAACTGTAGAACGAAGTTGGAGAAAAGTTTATTTTTATGGACTTGAGAATTTCCTTGATTAGAAACTATATTTTACTTAAAAATGAAAAGGCTGTTTATTGTACTGACTCGAGTACAGGAAGACTCAAAAAATCAAGTATTGAATAATGTTGTTTTTGTTCTGAAAATTTAAGGCAAATGCCATATCACTTCAAACTTTTTCTTGTATATGCACCTAACATGAAACAAAATTAATTTCCAGAGAAATCACTAATCATTCTGACAAGGCACTAAAGAAAATATAAAACTTAGAGCTGTGAATTTTATTATGATAAGAACAAGATCAGATAAAAACATTTTTATTTCATTAAAAATAATGCAAACTTTTATTGATGCGCTTTAAAATAAGTCATTACGACCATTTATATATTATCTATAGTATTACACTTAGGATTTCTTTATAATTTGATTGTTTTGAGCTTTTCATCAATTGATTTAATATTTTACAGGTCCCATTGAAATAAATCCTCAAGATTTGACAATATGTACTCCGTAGATTTTTCCATACATGGTAAATACTCCATTGGGATGGCAGTATTTTTCCTAACATTGATATTCTTTAAATAATAAACCTCTCTATACAACTTAATCAATGAATATTCTATAAATATATTTATACACTTGGGGGCAGAAGGTGAGTAAATGAATGCAAAGAATCTCTTTTATTTTTTGGGGATCACACCCGGCAATGTTCAAGGGTTACTCCTGGCTCTGCACTCAGGAATTACTCCTGGCGGTGCTCGGGGGACCATACAGGACGCCACGGATCAAACCGGTTCAGCCCTGTGCAAGGCAAACACCCTACCCACTGTGCTATCATCCGTCCCCAAGAATCTCTTTCAGAAACACATGTAATTTTAGAATGAAAGTAATAAAAAATTACATTTCCAGGAAATGTATACATGATATTAGGGGCCCAAGAAAAGTAACATCCTCAAATGGTCAGAGGAAATTAGTCACTGGTAAGAATGATGAAATATTCTTCAGAACCCTAGTTTAAACATAACAGCAAAAAAATCTGTCAGTATTTAAAAGAACCCAATGAATAATTATGATAAGTTATATAATTGATAAATTTTACCATAATCTATCCAATCAATTCATCATGACAAGAGCAAAACCACAATAATTAAGTTGTTTCTAGGTAAAAAATCATAAAATAACTGACATACTGACAATAACTGTATAAGTATCTAACATAAAACCTATAAAATAATTGGTAGCTTACAGAAATATCTGTGTACAAACACAAATTACTGTTATTTATTTATTTATTTATTGCTTTTTGGGTCCACCCAGTGATGCTCAGGGGGTAAGTCCTGACTCTGCACTCAGGAACTACTCCTGGCGGTGCTTGGGGACCATATGGGATGCTGGGGATCGAACCCAGGTTGGCTGCGTGCAAGGCAAATGCCCTACCCGCTGGACTATCACTCCGGCACCACTACTGTTATTTTGAATAATATTGTTTTCCTACTAATCACAGGATCAAACAAGATGACATTTCCTTACAAAGATTTCCATTTGTACAATAAAAACATGCACAATA
Source organism: Cryptotis parvus (assembly GCA_021461705.1). Taxonomy (NCBI): domain Eukaryota; kingdom Metazoa; phylum Chordata; class Mammalia; order Eulipotyphla; family Soricidae; genus Cryptotis; species Cryptotis parvus. The sequence goes on from JAJIBD010025069.1 coordinate 133,640, forward strand.
AATATTTTATAAAAGCTATATGCCATGTCTAGTGTGATATAAATTCTCTAGATTTTAATTCAGATACTTGAAGTTACTCATGCGTTTATTCAGCTCTGGGGTTATTCATAACCAAGGCCTGGCTGCTTTCTCTGGCAACGCAGAGTGAAATATGTCCAAGGTGATGACAACTTTAGGGAGATGCATAGAGACAACACTAACGTTTCAGAGAAAAGCAAAGTTGCTCAAAATGTCTACCCTAACTCTAGCTCTACAAGAACTAAAAAGTACTTGGACGCAGATTTTACAGCATTCTATTCTGGGTATTAATGAAATATTACTGAGGGCAAGGAAAGCTTTCAGGCACTTTGCTTATAAGTATCAAGAGACACTGAAATATTTCACATTCAAATGATTCTCGGCTGAATCCCTTTACCTCATACATCATGTACATGCTGACACTCAGCCTCTCATGTCGGTGGGGGGTGGGGATGAGCATGCAAGCGTTGCTGGAAAGCTCGGGACCAATTTTCATGACACTTGGACCAACCAGAATGGAAGCTTTGCTCAGGGCTGAGAAAAGGCTCGAAGGTCATCTTATGCGACTGGGGACTACTGGGACATCTCCGCTGGTGCCAACCTCCACGAGGACCATGTGCGGCTGTTCTCGGACTCAGGTGCATACTGGGACATCTCCACTGGTGCCAAGCCTCCACGAGGACCATGTGCTGCTGTGCTCGGACTCAGGTGCATGTGGCGGCAGGTTGCAAACTCAGGCTCTACATGTGAGGACATGCATACCTTTCTGCTGAGCGATCACCCAGGTCGACCCTTGACTAGTCACTTCTTTTCACTTTCTATTTATTTCACTTTCTACTTCTTTATAAGTAGTTTAAGAGTTTTTAGTGCCCTCATGCCTCATGTGGACTGAAATAAAGGAAAAAAAAATGACAAAGACGATTCTTCCCTCTTTCAAGTACTACAGTCATTAATGATTAAGTGTTCAAAACACTGCAGGATTTTTTTTTTTCTTTTTTGGATCACACCCAGTGATACTCAGGCGCTACTTCTGGCTCTGCACTCAGGAATTACTCCTGGCAGTGCTCGGGGGACCATATGGAATCGGGGATCGAACCCAAGCCGGCATCAGCTGGCTGCGTGCAAGGCAAGCGCCGTACCTGCTGGACTATTGCTCCGGCCCCCACTGTAGGAATATTTGCACATTAACTCTACCAAAAAAAGATCTGCAGAAAGCATATAGTACTCCCTATCTAAGGTTCTATGATCCAAGGTCAAAAGAAATCATCTGTAACATCTTGGTGATGCTAAGGGAGAAAATAATAATAAAGTATGCATTAAAATCATAATGGTCAATCAACAAAGATTGGGAGCAGTTGTGAGGGATGGAATTTTGGACTGAAGGTGACATGGCCAGAGGGGAATGGGGACTTTAGTGATGGGACAGCACAGCTTATTACCTAAATTATAATAAGAACAATCAAAAGCAGATATTAAAATAAAACATAAGTGATATAAACATACAACAGATGAAAATGCACCCACAAAAATTATATTCTTAGTAATTTAATTATAAAAATGATATTACTAGTTACAGAATTCAACTTTAGTTTTCTCTCCTGTTTCCAAAAGTTATTCATCAATTTACAGTGAACAGGCTAGGACGCGGTCTATCATAAGTAAGATTTGCTATTTCCATGTCTTTGCTTGTCAAGGAAGCTCTTCTCCAAGAAACATCCTTACTCCTAGCTCGCTACACTTTCCCTCTGCCATGGAAGTGAACAAGATGACATAATAGAAACACTTCTAGGACAATTATGTTTTTTAAACCTTGGAAATTCTAGGGACCAAAGAGTTATTACAGGGGTCAATGCAAATGTCTAACAGGTGGCTGACACTGCTATGACCGCTGCCTCCGGGAGCCCTGGAGTGTCACAGCGTGTAGTCCTTGAGGTGTCAAGCACTATTGGAGACCAAGGTAAGCCACAGGGTTCCAGCAGCATCACGCTCTCAAGTCTGCTTAGGTTGTGGCTGCTCTTGAACACCACTTGGGTTTGTCTCGCACTCCCGCAAAGAAAACTCAAGATTATTTGAAATAAGTTTTTATTACTACACTTTTCTCTGCATCCCAACAGTATTTATGAAACTGTAATGATCAATACCAAGTTGAAATTGACTATTAATGTCTTTTACACCTTTCCTTAAAAAGAATTGTCTCATCGGTAATATAAGCATTTGTCTAGTTAGGCAATTTTTTCATATAATTTAATTTTGATGGTTTCATCATGGCCTCACACATGCATATCCATTATTACTGTCTTTTTGTCCCAATGAAGAATATTATTATATGTTGCTGAAGCTCAGAAAAAATGAAATACATTTGACATAGGTTAATAAAAGCAGTTCAGGGGGCCAGAGCAATAGCACAGCGGGTAGGGCATGTGTATTGCACTCAATCAACCTGGGTTCAATCCCTGGCATCCCGTGTGACCCGTTGAGCACTGACAGAGAAATTCCTGAGGACTGAGCCTGAGTAACTCCAGCTGTGACCCAGAAGCAAATTAATGAACTAAATTAAAAATAAAAACACTACATTTGAACATGAGTACATATAGTTTTGCACACGCATGCATTAAAAGAAATGTGCAATTAATCTTTGCAGTCATAGGTTTATTTTTAATAATAGGAAATTTTCCTTATTTACAACATTTTAGAGTAGTTGGAATGCACCACACTAATTGTGAATGCAAAACAATAATTTTCCACCAAGTTCAAGAGCAGATTTTCTGAAAGTTGCTCCTCTTGTTCAAAAAATAAAACTGAAATTATGGGAGTATGCCTTATCCAGAATGATTCTAGTACATTGTGCTAATCTCCAAACTCAGGAGTTTATAATCTCTCCAAGTTGTGTTAGATTTAAGCCATCACAGGTGATTTTCTTCTACTGGAATTTACTTTCAAGAAAAGCTATAACACCAATACAATCAGGTTTAAAAGCCTAATGTGGTACATAAATTTTAGTCTCTAAAATTGGAATTAGTGTTTTATTTACATGTGTGTCATATTTCCCATTTTTACTGTACTCAATGATTTAAATGCCATATTTCTTTCTATTTTTTGAATAATATATTAGTATTCAAACCTACCTTTCACTCTGTAAAATGTTTGATAGATAGATGTGCAAGGTTCTGAATAATTTACTATCTGTTGCAGGGATTTGAAATAACAGCTTTGTGTTCTGATTGAAATGACTATTTATTCACTTGCACCAGTCAAAACCAAGTCTCATCTCTGTTGTTACTTCAAGATTATAGCAACATCAATGATGAACTGGGGAACATTTTCTTCTGCTCTTCCAAAGATTTCAAGTTATTATTAACTTAGACTTATTTAACATCAATCACTAAAATAGTCTGGTACATTTTCTAAAGAAATCACCCAATTCACTCAGTAAAACTTAACTGAAACAGCCTTAATTCTTTTAAGTTAAAAATGATATGTAAAAGAGACATAGGACTTTACTATAAATATATAAATACAATGACAACAATATAATAGAGAAATGAATTCTATTAGTTCTGTTATTTTATGTGCCTAATCTAAATTGAAGATGATTCCAATAAATTACCATTCCTACTGGGGAGAAAAATCAATGCCACTTTTTATTACTATTCAGTGGGTGGGTGTCAATATAATGTCATGTGGAGAAAAAAAGTAACCATTCTTTAAAAATAGCGGAGACTTCAATTGCCATCACAATTTTGCTTGAGATCTTTTCTACATAGAGTTCAATGACTACAATCAATAGCAAAAAAGAACATTTCAGAATACAAACATCAATGGGACGTATATTATCTCAGGTGTTGCTTAAAGTGGAAAAGATAAATAAAACGTTGCCGATGTAAGGAAAAAATTAAAATGGTGTTCTATGCAGTTTTTTAAAAAAAAATGATTTCTTATGATCTGCCTATTCTTTTTGATCTAAGTTGAAATAATATTTGTATCACTTGTATCATTTGTCTTCCTGTTCTTCATCAATTTGCTTGAGCGGGCACCAGTAACATCTCCGTACATCCTGTTGCAAGCAAGTGTACTCCAGTGGCATCTGCTTGCTCCAGGAACACAAGAGCCCCAAACCATTCCTTCAGGTCATGGGAATGAGGTCCATAATTGTTACTATTTTTTGGCATTTCAAATAAAACACAGGTTGCTTGCTAGGTTCGACCATATAGGTGGTATACTCTGAATAGAATGCTCTCATCTCGAGCATTTACTGATGAAAATCAAAGGGTAAAGATCAGGTTTTCTCTTGGGTGGAGCTCTGAGGAGCTGTGGAGTCTGGATGTTGAAAATGACTGATGGTGTGGTGGTTGTTCTGGCTTCCTGCTAGGCTCAATGGGATGACAGTTTACAGCTAGAACCTGTCTAGAACTGTATACAGTGTAAAAATGTGAAAGATCCTGGGAAGGACCTGATCCAAACATCTAGTACTATCTAAGACTGTCGCATGACCTCAGAGCTTCTGCATGCCTACAGAGCTGTTTGTCTGCATGCTCTCTTCCTGGGTAGCTGGCGTGGAGGTGGAGGAATGGGCGGAGGAGCCCAAATCCCAGCTCCAAGTCCAGCTAGCATGGGCCCCTCCCCACAAGAATGAGCCAACCCTTGGAGCAATGTTGGTCTCCAGGGGCTGGCTGAGCCCCTACCGCCCTGCAGAGGTCAGCTCCATGGGTTGCTTCTATGTGGGGCCGAGCGGCACAGCTGCTGGGTCTGGAGTGGTTGGGTCTGGATCAATCTGGGGTTGCTGATGGAGCTGTGGGTCTGGCGCATCTCTCTTCCGGGGTACCTGGCATAAAAGTGGAGGAAAGGGCAGAGGAGCCCAAATCCCCACTCCAAGTCCGGCCATATTCATTTACATTACTTTTATTTAAGTTGCCTTTCTTTCTTTCTTTCTTTCTTTCTTTCTTTCTTTCTTTCTTTCTTTCTTTCTTTCTTTCTTTCTTTCTTTCTTTCTTTCTTTCTTTCTTTCTTTCTTTCTTTCTTTCTTTCTTTCTTTCTTTCTTTCTTTCTTTCTTTCTTTCTTTCTTTCTTTCTTTCTTTCTTTCTTTCTTTCTTTCTTTCTTTCTTTCTTTCTTTCTTTCTCTCTCTCTCTCTCTCTTCTTTCTTTCTCTCTCTCTCTCATTCATTCTTCTTCCTTCCTTCCTTCCTTCCTTCCTTCCTTCCTTCCTTCCTTCCTTCCTTCCTTCCTTCCTTCCTTCCTTCCTTCCTTCCTTCCTTCCTTCCTTCCTTCCTTCCTTCCTTCCTTCCTTCCTTCCTTCCTTCCTTCTCTCTTTCATTTTTGGGTCACACCTGGCAATGCTCAGGGTTTACTTCTGACTCTTCAGTCAGGAATCACTCCTGGCAGTGCTCGGGCAACCCATATTGGATGCTGTGGATGGAACCGGGTAGGCCACATGCAAGGCAAATGCCCTACATGCTGTGCTATCCCTCCGGCCCCACTTATATCACTTTTAAAGAATAGAAACTGATTATTGTTAGGTTTAAGATACCCAAAATAAAAGATGTGTCAATTAGTAAATCCCTTTATAAGATGTGCTAATCTTTCTAATATTTATTTTAAATACTCAATGTCTGTGGCAAAATATAAATGCCAAGTTTCAGAGTGAATGAATGAAAACTCACTGGTGGGGGCACCTTACAGGATTTCCCTCAGAACCCTACCTGCTGGTAGGGTGTGATCCCTATACTTAGTACAGGAAAAACTTACATAGTTCTAGCAAACCAGATGCATCAAAAATATGGGCTATCATTCATGATTTTATTTATTAGTGTACAGTGTTTTGCATCCTTTTCTGCTCTGACAGGTCTTATAGTTGTCCTCACAATCTCTTGTTTTCCTGCCCATGAAGATCAGCTCCTTGGGTCAGAGGGCGTCTCAAAGAAAGGACTCAAGCCCATCAGCAAAGCTTTAAATGAAATTGAGGCTCTCACCCCTTACAGAACTTCAGACAGAACCACATGACTGGCACACATATGTAGCCTGGGTCCAGAGGCATAAACTATGTTGTGTATGAGTTCCTGATTCAAGAAGGGAGTGAAGTATTACATATTTGCTTTGAGCATCAGAATTGGGTATTCACATCACACATTCGGTGGCATCTAAAGTTTTGTGCAATTTTTCTGTCCCAGATTGTCCTTCTGTTTCATTTAACTCATGGCAATCCCTTTGTATCATCTGAAACCTAATCAAACCAAAACAACTTGGACTCTGAATATGTTATGGTCCATCCTAATTCAACTTGGACTCTGAATATATTTTAGACCTTCCTGATTCTGCATTGTGACTCTCCTCAATTTAATTTCCGAATTTTGAGTTTGAAAGCATAACAGTATATCATCAATGTAAAACAACAAATCAACACACTTATGTAATATATAAATGCCTATGTATGTATGTGACATATTTTGTTATTTCTATTATGGGTGTTCATAGTTAGTGGTGCATGAGGCTCTGTGCTCTGGCTCTGTGGTCAGGGATCATTCTTGGTCATCTGAGGAGACTATATGAGGTGCTGGGATAGAATTTGGGTGTGTTGCATGCAATGCAAGTACCATACCTGCTCTACTCTCTCCCTGATCCCAGATATTTAGTTTCTATGGGCAAATTTTAGACACATTATCTGCTTGTAATAATAATAAATATTTTGATATTTGAGAACTCTCCATGACACTGAAGTTATAGCCTTCTTTAAGAAAAACAAAATGAAACACTGACCAAGCAGGTGGAAGCAAAGATAAACAAATGGGACTGGATTCAATTAAAATCATCTTCTTCAAAAAATTATGGCCGAACGACAAAGACAGCTCACAGTATGATAAAATTTATTTACCCGTCACTCAATTGACAAAGTTAATATTCAAGATATTTTACAAGGGGATAAAAACCCATCCAACCCTATCAGAAAATGGGGAGAAGAGATGCACAGAAACTAAAAGTGTGCTACATCACTAATTAGCAGAGAGATGCACACTGAGGACAACGAGATATCACCTCATCTCCACAGAGGATGGCTCCCATTAAAAAGAACAGTCAGTCCTGACATGAATGAGGGGGAGAAAAGGAATCTCATTCACTGACGATAGGAATGCTTATGGGTCCTGCCTTTCTGGAAAACAACTGGGCAATAAACTAGAAATTGAGCTTCCGTGTGACCCAGACGTACAGCATATAAATGCATGGATATGGAGGGTGGCATGCTGAATGACTTCATTCAGAAGGAAAGGGGAAGACATAGAATGACTGCACTCATTGAGGGATGTAGCACAAAAATCAAACAACAAAAACACCATAGAATGTGAAGAACACCCAAGACAGTGGAAACAAGGGACAGAAGGACAGGTCCATGTTAGTAAGTTTGTTAGTAAGTGGAAGGATGTATGCAGTTGTGCAGTTAGGGCAGAGAAGGGTAGTTATGACAGTGGAGTTGGAAAGGATCTGTCAGGACAGGTATTGAAAGGAGGTGAAGGGGTACACAGGCATCCTTTCAGTAGCAGCGTTGAAAACCACAGTGCTTAAAAGCAAAATAAGGGAAGGAAACTGTCTTCCAGAGAGGCAGGCTAGAGAATCAGCATGGAGGTGAGGGAAACTGGGGACATTTGTGGTAGGAAGCGTGCACTGGTGAAGTGTTCGCGATGGGCATTGTATGACTGAAACCCAGACATAAACAGCTTTGTAACTGTGTATCTCACGGTGATTCATTAAAGAAACCACTAAAAACATAAACATTGTGATATTTGCTCCACAAAGTAGAACAGTAGGAGATAACATTTTGGAAGAATCTGTAAAGAAACAATAACGTTTTGAATAATGGAGAATAATTTTAGACTACCATGAAAGAGTGCAGCTAGGAGAAATAACATTGGATAAAAAATTAGTCTTGTCGAGTGTGTAAAAATACTGTAATAAGAAGATCTGGAGGATAGCTAAACCACAGGCTCAGTAAACTGGGATGGAGAATTTCCTTACAGGCTCCTGATTTTAATTAATTAATTGATTGATTGATTGATTGATTGATTTTGCTTTTTTTGGGTCACACCGGCATTGCTCAGGGGTTTCTCCTGGCTCTGCACTCAGGAATTACTCAGGAATTACTCCTGGTAGTGCTCAGGGGATCCATATGGGATGCCGGAGATTGAACCCAGGCTGGCACAGGCCAGCCACGTGCAAGACAAATGCCCTACCCACTGGACTATCGCTCCAGCCCCAATTTGTTTTCATTATCACTGTCACTGTCACTGTCTTCCCGTTCATCATCGATTTGCTCGAGCGGGCAACAGTAACATCTCCATATGTCCTGTCTCATGGTAGTAGAGCCCAAGAGCACCTGCTTGCTCCAGGAACATAAAGAGCCTCAAACCATCCCATCAGGTCATGGGAATGAGGTCCATAATTGTTACTGGCATTTGGCATATCCAATACGACATGGGTAGCTTGCCAGGCTCTGCCATGTGGGTAGTATACTCTTGTAGTCATCTCTAAATCCAGCATTTATTGATGAACCGCGTGGCTGCAAGTGGCCACACAAGCTGGGCTGTGATAGGCTGGTCTGCCTAGTGGAGTTCTGTCGAGGGGAAGTCCAGATGTGGAAAATGGAGGTTTGGGGGTCATCTGGCTTGTTGCGAGGCTCTGCTGGTCTGGCGGGCCAGGGCTAGAACCAGCCATCCCCTCCCGGGTGCCTCGTGAGCAGCTGGGGACAGGGAGAGCCAGTAGCAGCTCTGCCCCATGTCCGTGAGTCTTTTAATGTTATTTTCATTATAAACAAAATAATTAAGTTTTCTCTAATTATGTGTTCTAAACCCTATAAAATGATAAAATTTCTCTTCTTGTGGTTTTTATGAGTGTCTGTGTTATTTGCTATTTCTTTTTTGTTTTTTTAATTTTATATAAACAGTGTGACTTACAAATTACATTTATTTTCACAATACAGTTGTCAGAAATATTTAACGTCCAAAACCAATCCCACCCAATTGTTCGCTATTCTATAGCTGGTCATTTAATAGATGTTTATTGATATTTGTGCTTATAAATGTTTAACAGATGTTTATTCAAACAACAAAGAAACTCACAACCAACTTGGAAACAATATGCAGCTTCATTTTATAAGTGTTTTTCTTTTTAAACATCTATTAAGCCACCGTGATTTACAGTTATTGACAGGTGTGTTCCAGTACTTTTTTAGCTCCAATCCAGTGTCAACCAGTATCCACCTCCCTCTGTCAGTGTCCCCTGGTTCTCATCCCCCAGTCTGCCTCCTTGGGAGGCACACTTTGAAATCTGTTATAATCAGGATCTCCATTCCAGACATTACTCATCAACAGGACCCTGCGGTTTAAGACAGACGTCTAAGGATGTGGAGCTGCTCATCAATGTGATGTTGAGGACCAACAGCCCAACCTCAAAATGTACAGAAGGCTCCAGAGTTGAACCTTGTGCTGGGGGAGATTGCGATGGTGGGTTCTGGGCCATGTGTTGAGGACAGAGAGAGACTTAACCGATATAGCTTCTCCAATATAGACTATTTAGAAACTTCACAAAAAGAGAAGCCACTCTACTCACTGTGCTTCTTTTCACAAGCAGCTTTTTGATGATGGAAATAAGTGTTGCCATCTTAACTGATTTTTTATAATTTTAACATCAAAATAAATATTTTAGGTCTCATAATCTGCAAACTATTATTATATAATTTCATATAATAAACTTATTATTTAATTATCATTATAATATATCAATTAAGAGTATATAATATTATATAATCTTTATATATTATTATATATAAAGAGCTATATATTTATATATACATTATTATATACATTATCATATAATATTATTATATACTCATTAAGAAGAAACATTATCTACTCTATTAAGAAGAAAACAAAATTAGAAAATTTGCATTTTATACTATCAGAGCTCATTTCATGTATAACAGAAAGAACAAACAATTGAAATTTTAATGTTATTAGAAGACTACAAATTCAGATTGCTTTATAGAACATAGCAGAAAAAAGTTTTCAATATTTTACAAAAATGCTACTTGACAGTTAATAGGGACCAAGAAATACATTAGAACACACCATCCACTTGAAACTCATTTACAGTTGCTGATGATGTTAAATTGAAGACAAATCACATTTCAAACAAGAAGAGAAAGGAAGAGTATGCGTAATTTCCCTGGGATATTGAAAAGGCAGATGTAAGATGATTACATAGTCAGAAACATTTAAAATTTCTGATATTTGACTTTTTCTATCGACAAATAAGACCTTTTTGCATACCATGTGTCAGCAGATAACTTTTAAATTTTATTCTCTTGCTTTCTTTTGGATATCTTACCTCCCTGGCAAGCCTGGCAAGCTGCCTTGTTTTATTTGATATGCCACATACCAGTAACAATTATATTAGTTCATTCCCATGACCTAATATAATGGTTTGAAGCTCTTTATGTTCCTGGAGCAAATAGATGCCCTTGGGCTCTACTAGCATGAGACAGGACATATGGAGATATTACTGGTACCCGCTCTAGCAAATAGATGATCAACGGGAGGATAGTGATAGTGATAGTGATCTTAACCTTCCACTGATCACCAGAATAATTCAGCATCTAATTAAAGAAAGGTGATTGGTCTAGTTCCCTGCATTTTAAGTGTTTCAGCAGAGACAGCAGTTTCCAGGATATATTCCAATGAAATTAAATTCATTCCTTCACTGAACAAGTATTGTTTAAAGCACTTCACGACAGGTAAAGCACTGATAGCTATTAAGTACAGAATAGTGACAGTACACTTCATTGCTTCTTTTAGGGTTAACATGACCTATAAACATATTTTTATTCTTAAATTTAAATGGCACATCACTTTTAAAAGAATAGAAACTATACTAGCCAACTTAAGAATCTTCAGGTAAACTCTTCATGTTCTTACAATAATATTCTTACCATTGACTTTTTAAAGCATATACATGTTTATGGGACAAATTACATATTTTATTTCACTTGCATTGTTTGTCTTCCTGTTGTTCATTGATTTGCTTGAGTGGGCACCAGTAACATCTCTGTATGTCCTGTCTCATGCTAGTGCAGCCCAAGGGCATCTGCTCGCTACTGGAGCACAAAGAGCCTCAAACCATTCCTTTAGGTCATGGGAATGAGGTCTATAATTGTTACTAGTTTTTGGCATATCAAGTACAACACGGGTAGCTTGCCAGGCTCTGCTGTGTGGGTGGTATACTCTCAGTAATAGGCTCTCATCTCGTGCATTTACTGATGAACTGGGGAGAGATTGGCTTTTCTCTTGGGTGGAGCTCTGATGAGCTATGGAGTCCAGTTGTTGAAAATGGCTACCCTCATGGTGTGGGGGTTCCTCTGGCTTCATGAGAGACTCTATTGGGAATGCTGGCCAGGGCTAGAAGCCACCTTCTACATCAGGTAGGGCATTTGCCTTGCACGTGGCTGACCCTACATCTACACCTAAAAATTAATTGTTGATCTTTGTTGGCGCTACACTCCCTAAAAAAGGATTATGTATTCCATTGTGTAGATGTACCACAGTTTCTTTATCCAGTCATCAGTTCTCGGGCATACTGTTATGAAATTTTCCTATAAATGGATGGACATGGAGAGAATCATGTTGAGTGAAATTAGTCAGAAGGAAAGAGAGAGACGTAGAATGACTGCATTTATTTGCATGCCATAAATATACCAGGTGATCTTACCAAAAGTGGAAATTACCACAAGCATGTGGGAGTCAGAGGTTTGGTTAGATAGAGAAGGGAACATGTGTGAATAAATGTCTAAAGGTCTGATACCAACATAGAACTGAGCATTAAATACAGACAAAAAATGCAAATGATGGCTTCTAAGTGTGCGTAGTGCAACCCACAGTGTGTGGGAGAAGGAGGAGAGAGAGAGGGAGAGAGAGAGAGGAGATAAAGAACCTACCATTTAGGCAGGATGTGGGAGGGGGAGGGAATTGGGGACATGGGTGGTGGTTGAGGGGCACTGGTGGAGGCGGGGTGCTGGAACACTGTGTGACCGAAACCCCCAAGCGTGAACAACGTTGTAATTGTATATCACACGGTGGTATAATAAAATGTTAAAAAATAAATAAAATAAAATAAAATAAAAAAAATCAAACAACTGAAAAAAAAGGATTATGTACTTTGGGTATATAAAGGGGACTGACTGGAAGTAGGGCCATCCATTTCGGTTGAGGACCTGGGCTTGAGAGCATGGTTGGAATTCTTACCAAGAGCTAGAGGCCAGGGGAATCCCATTATCTTAGATTGTAGTGGCAGAGCTTGTACTATTATTTATAATTAGTAAAAGTCTTTTGAAAATGCAGTGAACTTGGGAGTTTTTATCCATTTCCCACTGGTCTCAGAGGTAGAAGGATTTATCTGACTGCCTGCCTTAGAGTAGGGAGATGAGGAGAAGGCCTTCCTCCTCTTCTTGGCAGAAGAAAGGGAGGGATGAATTCCCAGAATTGGTCCCAGACCATGTCTGCCTCCTCTTCATAGACTCTCGCCACCTTTGCTGACAGGTTATTGTAGTTGACTTAGCAAGGACCAGGTCAAGCCCAAGTTAGTTTGGCTGCAGAGCTCGCCTTCCTGTAGAGGGGGCGTAGCACAGGAGTAAATACTGTGCTTGTGTGAGGCTTCACGTTCAGTTCCCACCACTGCCTCCACAAAAGTACCAACTTTACCAAGGGTGCTCTGAATGTAATGTGTTTCCCAGTAGGAACAACCCCTCTGAAAGGACATGGCCACGGAGTTTTGGACACAGAAGTGCAGAGCTTTGGGGCAGAATTGTAGTAAAGACTTAGGGAGTGTCTGCATCATTCCAGGTACGACTGTGGGGAGCTGCTGGGGTCCCCAACAATATCAGGCAATGAGTTCCCTTCTATCTCTGAGACCAGCGGGGAATGGATGAAAAACAAAATTTTATTTAATAGAAGCAAATCTTTGATCACGTTACAAAACAATCTAACTTTATTAGGGAATAGAGAAATTGAAACAAAATCATATTCACTGATTGAAACTATACCAGGGAAAGTATCAGATGAATGCTATTTAAAAAAAATCTTCTTAACACAATTAGTACCATTTTTCTGAACTACTCTAAGTATATATCTTAAAATAAAATTATTAAAACTAAAATCATATATTCTCATCAGCAATTTTCCAACAAAGTCAAATATATGAACGCATTCAACAACTTCGTCTATGCCTGTTTTATTTTTTATTTTTAATCTTTCTTTTTTTGCTTTTGGGGTCACATCACACAATGCTTTGGGGTTACTCCTGGCTCTGTTCTCAGAATATTTTCCTTTCCATTGAAAAATTTTATTTGTATTTAATCACTGTGAATTAAAAAAATTATTCATGTTTGAGTTTGAGTTGTACAATTTTCCAACAAGAATCTCTCCATCAGTGTCCTTTCCTCTGCTGCTTTCCTCAGTTTTTCTCTTTCTCCTCCCCAACCCCACCAGCCTGCCTCTATGGAAGTCATTTTATTATTTCTATTTTATTATACCACAGTCAGGTGCATTCTAGTCCTGGCCAGGTGGGTTCTAGGCCTCGCCCACCATCCCAATAGAGGCCTGCAAGAAGCCAGAGGAACCCCAGCACCATGAGGGCCATCATTTCTCAAGATCCGGACTCCATAGCTCATCAGAGCTCCACTCAAGAGAAAAGCCGACATCAAATACTGCTCATCAGAGTCCCACCCTACAGTGAAGCCTATTTCAAGCCCAGGTATGCCTGATGCAGAGACTTAGATACTTGGGGCAGAGCTGCTACCAGCTTTCCCTGTGCTCAGCTGATTCTGAGGTGCCCTGGAGGGAAGACAGTTCTAGCCCTGGCCTGCGAGCCCAATAGAGCCTGGAAAGAAGCAAGAGGAAACCCCACACCGTGAGCGCATCTGGACTCCACAGATCATCAGAGCTACACCCAAGAGAAAAGCTTATTTCTCCCCGTTGTGGTTCATCAGTAAATGTACAAACTGAGAGCCTGTTACTGAGATTATACCACCCACATAGCAGAGCCTGACAAGCTACCCGTGTTGTATTTGATATGCCAAAAACCAGCAACAATTATAGACCTCACTCACATTACCTGGAGGAATGGTTTGAGGCTCTATGTGTTCCTGGAGCGAGAAGATGCCCTTGGGCTGCACTAGCATGGGACAGGACTTATGGAGATGTTACTGGTGCCTGCTCAAGTAAATGAATAAACAAGGGAATGCCAAGACAAGTGATACAAGTGATACCACAATGAGATATATAAATACAAAATTGTTCATGACTGGGTTTCCAGTTATACAGTGTTCTTGCACTCATCCCTACACCAGAGCACATTTACCACCACCAATATCTCATGGTTCCCTCCATGATCCCCCAGGCTGACTTTATGGCAGTCTCTTTACCTTTCTCTCTCTCTTTCTCTCTTTCTATCTCTTCCTCCCTTCCTTCCCTTACACAATGTGTCTTGGATACATATATTTAGTGGTTCTTATGTATATTTTTATATTTTATTATACCACCGTTAAATATACAATTACAAAATTGTTCATGACTAGTTTTCAAACATATAGTGTTCCAGCACCCATCCCTCCACGAGTGCCCATTTCCCCAACACAAATGTCGCTAATTCCTTCCCCACTCCCATAGCCTGTCTCTATGGCAGGTTCTTTATCTCTTTTTCTCTCTCTCTCTCTCTCTCTCTTCCATCTCACACATGTGGGTTACAATACATATATTTAGACTTTATCATGTGTATCTTTTTGCCTGTATTCAATGCTCAGTTCTAGGCTGGTATTATCAATTTTGACAATTATTTGCACACTGTTCCCTTCTCTGTCTTACCAAACCTGTGACTCCAACACATTTGTGGTAGATTTCTCCTTTTTACAAGACCTTCTGATCTAAGTTTTTGCCTGACCTTTGGATATTGGTTTTATACATTGATATATATATATATATATATATATATATACATATATATACAGTGATACAGTGATATATATATATACATATATATATATATCACTGTATCACTGTCTTCCCATTGTTCATCGATTTGCTCAAGCAGGCACCAGTAACATCTCCATAAGTCCTGTCACGACAGATGTAGTCCAAAGGCATCTGCTTGCTCCTGGGACAGAAAGAGCCTCAAACCATACTTCAGTTCATGGAATTGAGGTCCATAATTGTTACTAGTTTTTGGCATATCAAATAAAACGAGTAGCTTGCCAGGGTAGCTTGCCAGGTTCTGCCATGTAGGTGGTATACTCTCAGTAGAAGGCCCTCATCTCAAGCATTTACGGATGAAACTTAAAGGGGAAAGATCAGGTTTTCTCTTGGGTGGAGCTCTATGGAACTATGGACTCTGTATATACATACATACATACATACATATACATACATACATATACATACATATACATACATACATATATATATGGGGGCACAACCTAGCTGTTATCAAAATTTACTCTTGGCAGGGGCTGGACAGTGGATAGGGCATCTGTCTTGCAATATATATATATATATACATATATATATATATATATGTATATATATATATATCACTATCTTCCAGTTCATCATCATCTATTTGCTGGAGTGGGCACCAGTAATATCTCCATATGTCCTGTCTCATGCTAGTAGAACCCAAAGGCATCTGCTTGCTACAGGAATCTAAAGAGCCTCAAACGATTAAATTAGGTCATGGGAATGACCTAATATAATTGTTAGTGATATTTGGCATATCAAACACGACACGAGCAGCCTTGCCAGGCTTGCCGTGTGGGAGGCATACTCTTGTAGTCACCTCCAAATAAAGCATTAATTGATGAACCGCACTGCAAAGCAAGCGGCGCGCAAGCCAGGCTGTGATGGGCTGGCCTGGTTGGTGGAGTTCTGACTAGAGGAAGTTCCAAATGTGGAAAATGGCGGCCCCCATGGAGTGGGGATCGTCTGGCTTGTTGTGAGGCTCTGCTGGGGTGGTAGGCCAGAGCTTGAACCTGCTATGCCTCCCGGGTGCCTCATGAACTGCTGGGCACAGGGAGAGCAAGGAGAAGCTCTTGCAATATATATATATTGCAAATAAATGCAGTCAATTTCAGGCACTCTGGTTGTTTCCAGATTCCGACTATTGTGAATAATGCTGCTATGAAAATGAAAGTGAAGATGGTGTTTCTGTTGTGTGTTTTTGCCTTCCCAGGATATGTTCCCAGGAGTGGTGTGGTTGGGTAAATGGGAGCTCAATTTCTAGTCTTTGGATAATGTCC
This sequence comes from Cryptotis parvus, assembly GCA_021461705.1. Lineage (NCBI taxonomy): Eukaryota > Metazoa > Chordata > Mammalia > Eulipotyphla > Soricidae > Cryptotis > Cryptotis parvus. The sequence continues at coordinate 149,980 of JAJIBD010025069.1, forward strand.
ATATTGTTTTTCCAAAAAGGACTGTACCAGTCGACATTCCCATCTTCAATGAATGAGGATTCTCTCTCCCTGCATCCACGCCAGCATTTGTTGTCCTTGTCTTTTTGGATATGCAGAGTCTCTTTGGTGTGAGATAATATCTCATTGTTTTGATTTGCATCTCTGATGATTTGAGATGATGAACATTTTTATTTGCCTTTTGGGCATTCCAAATTTCTTCCATGTCAAATTTTCTGTTCATTTCTCCCCATTTTTGATCAGGTTCGCTGTTTTCTTCTTGTAAAAGTTCTACCAGTGCCTGATATATCCTAGATATTAATTCCTTATCAGATGGATATTGGATGAATATTCTTTCTCATTCTGTGGATTGTCTTTTTATCTTGGTCGCTGTTTTTTTGGGGTGTAAAAGCATTTTAGTTTCATGTAGTCTCCTATGTCTATCTTTGCTTCTAGTTGCTCTGTTAGTGGTGTGTCATCTTTGAAGACATCTTTAGCTTCAATGTCGTGGAGGACTTTTCCTATATTTTCTTCAACATACTTTATCAATTCAGGTCTTATATTGAGATTTTAATCCATTTTGTTCTGATTTTTGTGCATGGCGTTAGACAGAGGTCCAAATTCATTTTTTACATGTACCTGCCCAGTTTTCCCAGCACCATGTGTTGAAGAGATTTTTATTCCTCCATTTTGTATATTTTGCTCATTTATCAATTATTAAGTGATCGTGTGTTTGAGGATGGGTGTTAGGATACTCAACTCTATTCCATATTCCACAGTCTGTCTTTATTCCAATATCATGCTGTTTTAATTACTACTGCTTTACAATTTGAAGTTGGGAAAGGTGATGCCTCTCATCTTCTTTTTCCCAAGGATTACTTTTTAGTAATTATTTATTATTATTCCATCCCCCTACCAGGTGTGTGTGATCTCTGCTTTTTTTATATATATATATAAAGAATATATATATATATATATATATATATATATATATATTCTTTTGCCTATGTTCAATGCTCAGTTCTAGATTGGCATTACCCAACTCCAACAATTATTAGGACGCTGGTCCCTTTTCTCTCTTACCTAACCTCTGACTCCCACACACTTCCGGCAGATTCTGTATTTTTATATCCCACAAATGAATCGTCATTCGGTATCTGTCCTTTTCCTTATGGCTAATTTCACTCAACATGATACTCCCCCATATCCATCCATTTTTAGGCAAATTTCATAACTTCATTTTCCTAACAGCTATATATTATTCCATTGTAGATATGCACCAGAGTTTCTTTTCCAGTCATCTCTTTTCAGGCACTGAGGCTGTATCCAGATTCCAGCTATTTGAATAGTGTGCGATGACCATAAAAGTGTTGACAGTGTTTCTGTAGTGTGTTTTTGGGTCTCCAGTGTATATAGATATTTTCCCAGATGCATCATATATCAAAAGGCTTTTTTTTTGTTTTTTTGGGACACATCTGGCAATGCTCAGGGGTTACTCCTGATTCTTCACTCAGTAATTACTCCTGGTGGGGCTCGGGTGACCATATCGGATGCAGGGGGATTGAACCCAGGTCAGCCATATCAGATGCGGGGGATTGAACCCAGGTCGGCAATGTCCTTAGTAAGATTTTTTTGACAGTTCTTCAACTTTATGAATTTTAAATTCTACCACCACCCAGTATGTATTATTTTAGAATATTCCACTATATGTAATATTTTGAATAATTCAATTAAATGATGAAGTGGCAAACCCATGTTTTTTTCCACATCTATCCTTATTGGCCATGTTTCAAAAAAACCTTAAAAGTTACTCCATCCCTATGAATGTGCAAGCCACACACACCTCTCTGTTTTTGTCTTCATAAAGTGCATGTTTCGCTTTCATTTCACTGATTCCACCATTTATATTTTTTGTAACAATTAAACACCTTGTTAATGGAAATTGTTCTAAACATAATACATATTTTTCCAATTTGAAAAAAATTTATAATTGTATTATTTTGTTAGCAAGATGAATATAATACACTTAAACATCAAATGCCAAATGAATCCTTATTGTTTTCCCAAATTCTGAAATGCAATGCTCTCATAACCTTGGAAAGTTACAATAAATATTTAATTTTCAATAATCCGCATGGGCCTTACATACATGAATGAAAATCCTTTTGAAAAAAAAGGAAATTGTTTCATTCAGAGTTCACTTTGTTCTCTTATAACTTAGGATTTTAATCTTAAGTATTCTTAAGATTCTCCTTTCTCGTCAGAACTCCACCCAGCAGAAGAAGTGATCCTAGCCCAGCTCATGGAGACCCACCCTGCAGTAGTCATTTTCAAGTACAGCCCAGGTATGTGGATCCAGATACTCACAGATATGGGGCAGAGCTGCAGCTTTCCCTATGCCCAGCCACACATGAGGCACCCGGAGGGATGGCGGGTTCTAGCCCTGGCCTGCCACTGCAGCAGAGCCTCACAAGAAGCCAGACGACCCCCACTCCATGAGGGCCACCATTTTTCACATCCGACTCCTCTCATGAGAACTCCACCCAGCAGAAATGCTGATCACAGCCCTGCTCACATGGCCGCAAGTGGCCACGCAGTTCATCAATAAATGCTGGAGATCAGAGGTGACTACAAAAGTATGCCACCCATACGGCATAGCCTGGCAAGCTATCAGTGTCGTATTTGATATGCCAAATACCAGGAACAATTATAGACCTCATTCCCATGACCTGGTGGAATGGTTTGAGGCTCTTTGTGTTCCTGGAGCGGGATGGTGCCCTTGGGCTCTACAAGCATGAAACAGGACATATGGAGATCTTTTTGGTGCCCACTCGAGCAAATTGATGATAAATAGGAAGACAAGTGATACAAGTGATTCTTATTTAAACACACCTCAGGTCTTTCAAATAAGCAATACTGAAGTCAAACAAACTGATTAAGTTTGTGACCTTCCCTCATAAGTGAAAAAAGCAGTTGATTTAATTCTTTTCTAGAAAATTTATACAATCTGTGGAACTCAGTACTTTTCTTCTAAACTATTTTAGCTTTTCTCTTTTCTTGAATTTACTTTTCCTTTTGTGCTTTCTCCCACTTCTGGTATGTGCTAATATAAAAGCTAAGTATAACAGGAACTTCTCCCTTACAGATGCACTTAGCTTATTAGATGTCTGTTCACTTTCTAGTAGGAATCTGAGAAGCTATTCTAAGAATTTCATTTTTCAGAGCTTTTAGCATTTGGGCACACCTAGCTCTGTCAGAAACTTCGTTTGGAAGACTTTGAAAAACCTGGGGAATATATTAGACTTGACAATACTTTCATTTTTCATCTTTTTGGCATCAGAGATGATATCGTCATCTTACCTGTAAATTCCTGTCACTTTCAGTTTGCCTACTTATGCTTCCTTGATAGAATTAGATCCAAAAAAGACTTATTCAACTCGCAAAAAGTGATGCTCTGCAAAGTTAAAAAAAAGCATCACAGTGTATCAAAAGACCAGCATTTAACTGAATGAACCTTCAACTGGATGGCTAAATCGTTTATATTTACAGAGTTATTAACTTTATTAATGACCTTATCAATAGCATTGCCATATATGGACTGCAATGGTCAATATAATTGTTGTCACCAAAGGAGCAGAAATATCGGTGAGGGCAGAGGGAAGTGAGTGTCTTTGGTGGTGGGAACACACTGGTAGTGGGATTTGTGTGGATGATGAAATGTTAAATTAAAAAAATACCCCCCAAAATAATGGATCCATTTTCATTAGCACTATTAAGAAAGAAGAAATGTGCCTGCTTTAGAGGGAGATATTGGCATGGGTGGGGGAGGCAGCAGAGGTTCTGGGAACATTGGTAGTGGGAAATGTGTCACACTGGTGACAATGGTGGAAGGGATGGATGTTGGAAGATTTTAGGACTGAAATCTGATGATGAAAGCTTTGTAAATGTATATAATGGTGATTCAGTTAAAATACAATAATACATTAAAAGTATCTAAACTAAAAAAAAGGAAAGCAAAATTCTGTAAACCAGTTCTTTTTTAAAAAAACATTTTTAATACCACCATGAGATATATAATTACAAGGATGTTCATGTTGGGTTTTAGTCATACAGTGTAACACACCTGTCTCTCCAAGATGTTTATGTTGGGTTTTAGTCATACAGTGTTCCAAGCCATTTCTCTCCTCCAATGTTCCCTTATTCCCTCCCCTCTCCCTGGCTGCCTCTATGGCTGGCACACTGCCTCCTCTCTCTTTCTTTCTTTTTCTTTCTTTCTTTCTTTCTTTCTTTCTCTCTTTCTCTCCTCTTTCTCTCTCTTCCTTTTCTTACACATTGTAGCTTGCAATACATACATTTTGAGGTTATCATGTATATCCCTTTGCCTATATTCAATGCTCAGGTCTAGGCTGATTTTATCATTTCCAACAATTATTAGCACATTGTTCCCTTCCCTATCTCACCAGACCTCTGACTCCCACACACTTGCAGTAGATTCCACCCATTGACAATACCTCCTGATCCATGATTTGCCTGACCTTGGATACTGGTATCATATATTACTTTTTTATATCTCACAAATAAATGCAGTCATTCTGTATCTGTACTTTTCCCTCTGGCTAATTTCACTCAGCAAGATACTCTCCATGTCCATCCTATTATAGACACATTTTATAATGTCCTTTCTACTGACAGCTGCATAGTATTCCATTATGTAGAAATGACATGGTTTCATTTTCCAGTTTGTTTTAGAGCACTCTGGTTGTTTCTAGATTTTGGAATCTGTTTTTTCCAGATTTTCGAATCACAATGCTATTGTGAATAGTGCTCCTTGAAGATGAAACTGCAAATGGCATTTCTGCTGTGTGTTTTTGGCCTCCCAGGGTATATTCCCAGGAGTGGTATGGCTGAGTCAAATGGGAGCTCAATTTCTAGTTTTTGTAGGAATGTCCATATGTTTACCAAAAAGACTGTACCAGTCCACTTTCCCACCAATAAAGGATGAGAGTCCCATTTTCCCTGCATCCACACCAGAACCAATTTTTTCTTACATCTTTTGATATGTGCAAGTCTCTGTGGAGTAAGATTGTTGCTTTGATTTGCATCTCCCTGATGTGTAGTGATGATGATCAATTTTTCATATGTCTTTTGGCCATTTAAGTTTCTTTTTTGTCAAAGTTTCTGTTCATTTCTTCTCCCTATTTATGGGATTGGCTGTTTTTTTCTTGTAAAGTTCTACCAGTGCCTGATATATCCTGGATATCAATCCCTTATCAGATGGGTATTGGGTTAATATTTTTCCCACTCTGTGAACTATCTTTTGTAACTTATTTGCTGTTTTTTTTTGAAGTTAGAATCTTATTAGTTTCATATAACCCCCATATGTTTATCATAGCCTCCTATTACCTTGTTAGTGGTTTTATTTTATTTTATTTTATTATTTTTGCTTTTTGGGTCACACCCTGCAATGCTCAGGGGCTACTCCTGGCTCTGCACTCAGGAATTACTCCTGGTGGCACTCGGGGACCATATGGGATGCCGGGATCGAACCCAGGCCGGCATGAGCCGGCCACGTGCAAGGCAAATGCCCTACCCGCTGGGCTATCGCTCAGGCCTTGTTAGTGGTTTTAAATAAGTTCTTAATTGCACTTCTGTGATTATGTTTATGACCCTTCTATTTATTTATATATCATACTGATGTGATCATTCTGTGTATATTTCTATCCTTCTGACTGACTTTGCTCAACCCTCGAGCTCTGTCCACATAGAAGCAAGCTGCTTTACTTCATCCTTTTTTGGTGCTGAGTACCTTCCACAGTGTAGATGTACCAGAGTTTCTTTATCCAGCCCTCTGTGCGTGAATGCTTGTGTTGTTCCACAATTGGGCTATTGTAAATAGTGCTGCAATGAACACAGGCATGCAGATGCCTCAAAATAGAGTTTAGGACAAAGGAGGTAGATCTTGCAAATTAAAATTGGGGAAGATTCGATTTTGTCCTTTCAGTGAGAACTTCTTATTTATATGGCCAACTTTCCTTTTATTTATATCTTATCTTCTATTATTGATGATGTAGAGCCACGTGAAATCTTAGCCAAATAAATTAAAATTCTAATTTCTGCTCTTCAATTTCTCTCATTCTTTTGTAAAGAACTAAAAAAGAGCTAACATTTACATGTTAACTTTTTAAATAAACTCTAAGTGATTGATACGTATATAAGCTTCACCACACTCACATACCTTATGTAAAGTTCTACATCTATGTTACATACAAAGAGACTAATATATAAAAGCTTCAGTAATGCACTGTAGATGATACAAATGAGAATGGTATAAGAATCTTCCACATTTGCACTCTTCACAAATGCTGATACTCAACTACAGCCAAAGCAGTGCCTACTCATAGTAGTACCCAACAAGAAAGAAGAAAGAAAGAAAGAAAGAAGGAAGGAAGGAAGGAAGGAAGGAAGGAAGGAAGGAAGGAAGGAAGGAAGGAAGGAAGGAAGGAAGGAAGGAAGGAAGGAAGGAAGGAAGGAAGGAAGGAAGGAAGGAAGGAAGGAAGGAAGGAAGGAAGGAAGGAAGGAAGGAAGGAAGGAAAGAAAGAAAGAAAGAAAGAAAGAAAGAAAGAAAGAAAGAAAGAAAGAAAGAAAGAAAGAAAGAAAGAAAGAAAGAAAGAAAGAAAGAAAGAAAGAAAGAAAGAAAGAAGACAGACCATAAAAGTAGGTCTACACTTTCACACTGGGTAAGATATGGAATGAATTGAGAAATCCTGTCCCTCAACCTTTCTAGTTAAAGATCACAGACTCTAATTGTGGATTATCATATTTGTACATTTGTTTTTCTTTCGGGCACACACCTGGTGGTGCTCAGGGCTACTCCTAGCTCTGCTTGACTTCACTCCTGGCATACTCTGGGGAACATCTGGTATGCTGGAGAGTGAACCTGGGCTGGCCACGTGTAAGGCCTACCTGTAGGACAACATCTCCAGCCCCAAAATTTTTAAGTAAAGTTTAAAAATCTCATGCAATCCTGGAACAAGATTCCTACTCAGAGTCATGCCAGACCAAGAATGTTTGAAAACAATAGATCTGGAAAAAACTAACTTCCAGTGCGGGTGTGCAGGATAGCATGTGGGGAGGGAGAGGGCAAGTGAACATATATGATATAGAATTATTTAATTCATCTTAGATCAAGATATTTTTGGTTGCTTTAGATCACATCCAGAGGTGGTCAAAGTTTACTCCTGGCTCTGTGCTCAGGGATCACTCTTCACAGGACTCAGAAAACTATCAAGGTATTTTGAATATATATGACACCCAGCCACTGCTAACTTGAGTATTATTCGTGGGCATATTGCATACTTTCTAATACTACTTTGAATAGATTTCTTATAGCAATATGCGACTTTGAGAATCATATTTATTTTAAATAACTTACCTCCCTTATAAGTTGATAATGTGATTATCACCCAACTTTTGTGAAGTTAGTTTGCAATGACAAATTTGCTGAATGAAAAGAGATTCTACAAATAATATAAAAACTGTTTTATTTCAAATATCCATAATAGGAATATTATAAGAACTTTTGAGTGTAACTTATCTAACTGAGCTAAAAAATGGAAAAAAGTCTTCCTTATTTTAAAGTGTTATAGAGACAGTAGCAACTTTTAAATAACTAACAGTAAATCAAGCAATCAGATTGTAGAAGACTTTGGACTAACTCCCATATTTCTTGTGTTAGCAGCACCATGGAAAGTGACCATCTTAACTCTTCATTATCTTAACAATTTTATTGTAATAGATTGTAATTCTACAACAAACAAATTCTCTAAGGCAGTGCTTCTCTTTAAAATACAGAAGTAGCTAATCTAAGTACAGGCTGATTGGATATTAAAGACAGAAGCATGGTTTTTAAGTTTCATGGAAAAGGACTTTTCTGTCAGGATGAAGAGCTATGGAAGCAAGATGGATGTTTTAATGACTGGTTGAAGCAAAACTATCTTTTTGCCTTTTTAGTGACTAGAGACTTGTCAAATGCAGATACATCACAAATCTCACCTATATACACTTTCAAAATTCCAAACACAGTTTAGTAAGTACAAATTTCTAAGTGGCTGGGACAAAGTAAACACAACTTTATTGAGAATTAAAGTAAACCACTGCACTGAAGGTCAATAAATATATTTTAACATATTAAATTGTAACTTAATCAATAGCCATTCATTAACCTGACAAAAATCTATGGTCCTAAACTAATTACAATCCAGTGCTATTTTTATTTTTCCCTTAAATTTCAAAATCTAATCTATGTTGAAGATAGTCATTAGGTATATCACTATTATTAAAAGTTATTGTATTGATTACTTAAGGTAGCAATTCAGAAAAAAAGGTATTCTGGACTAGAAAATGCATAATTTATTTATGGCAGTAAATATAATTCTTATATTTACCTATTAATTTAATCAGTACATTATTAGTGATTATTTTTTCTTTTCATTATTTTTATTGTAATATTTTCATGGTTACAAATGTTTAGGTAGCAAAATTAATCATTCCTTTATTGGAAGAAAAGAGCTGAGAACATATTGTTTTTACATTTTATAACCTAGGTATAAAAGTATTAATAGTATTTCGTGTTTTATAAATATAAATACGACCACTGGACTAGAGCCATTACCGACTGGATCCCACGGGATGTCAAAAGATCACGTGGTCGCCCACCTACAAGATGGTCAGACTTCTTCATCAAGACCCTGAATGAAAGGTTTGAGGCTCTTCGTATTCCTGAAGCAACCAGACACCATTGGGCTACACTGGCACGTGATAGAGTCAAATGGAAATGTTACTGGCACCCGCTCAAGCAAATCGATGAATAACGGGATGTCAAGTGATCAAATGGTTTTATAAATTGCCTGAATATGACATTTATCACACAAATAATGAGGTTTTTTCATTTTTATAGCGTTCTACGTGGAGTATGCTATATCTCATTTAATACAAATATGAATAAAGTGTGTGATGGATAACAAAGGTCAACTAGTTTTAACTTCCTGTTATTTAATGAAACACTGGCACTTCAATTATTTTCTGGCACTTTAATTAATTCAATGTATGTTCTATAGTGAGAATTGCATATATACTGTAGTTATATCCAAAATTTAAGTACCTATGCTCCAAATAATACATATGTATTACCTTAACCCTTGAATCTGTGCGTTATTTTATATGGAGACTTACTATATATTTTTTTAAATTCATTAGTTGAACATAGTCTAACAATCCATCTAGGTCCATATGGGGTTTTCAATTAAATAGGTTAGCAGATTAAATATCTCATTACATGCCACTTTTCTCATTTTGACAGGCACCAGCCATCTGTTCTACTCTAATACCTACGGGTGGATAGCATGTGAGATAATTTATTTTCTGTCATCACTGTTTAATATTTCTTTGCTCTATTATCTGCATTTCTGTCTGGGAAGTCTTCATCTTGCCTTTGAAAGGCCAAGTGGAATTAGAGAACAGAAAGAGGCTTAAGGCTTTCCTCTTATCTTTGCAAATACTTTGCCTTTAAGTAGCCTCAGCACTAAGCATATGAGGTTTACTCAGTGCACTTCAAGTGGCTTAAAGAACACAGATAACAATATTGGAAGTCTGGCCTCTTACCCTCTTCCCACAGATGTCGCCATCTATTGAATTTATTAGCTTCCCACAGTGTTTCAGGCCTGTGGAATCCACACAGACCAGGTAGCAGAGTTAATATAGAAGAATATCCAGTGAGGGTTTAAGAGCTAAGTTAGTGGGATAGTCTAAAGCAGCAGGATGAAAGATAGCAGACATTTACCTCCCAAAGTGCCACAAATGCAACAGAAATGTGTGACCTGCTCTTCATTGCTCACATTCACGTTCCTTTGAGCTAACTGATGACCGTGCTAAAGTTGCTGGAGCAGCTCACCACTGTGAAACATATGACACAGTGTGCGGCCAAACTATCTGAGCACGGCCAGAAAATGGCCAGGAATTCTCTAAACTATTGCAAAGTTTGAGTGGAAAAATAGAAAAATGCTATTTTCTCAAAGAAAACATGGATAAATTGACCCAATATGGATAATGAGATTTGCTCAGGAGAGCCAGCCAGGCACAGCTTCTATGCGACTCTAATGTCACATAGCAGTTGCCTGTGCTGTGCCTTTCAAAACATCACAAAAACAGAGTCTGCTTGGCAATCTCTTACTTATAACAGGGTGTAGAAACAAAAGATCACAAATGTGATCATTTTGTGAGAAACAGAGAGCAGGAGAGTGAGGATCTTCTATCCACAAAGCGTTCAACTTTCCTCTGTAATATGCAATCCAAATTACCTTGACTGCCTTAGTTCACAATGCTAACAGCTCACTGACTTTAAAGGCAGGGCACACAGCCAGGCTAGGGTTGTGAAGCGGCCTGAATACACAGTATTTCTGCCAATATCCTGGCCATGCCAAAAGCAAGTTATTCCTCAGACTGTCCTCTTCAATGAGGAAACTGGCTATAAGAATCAAAGTTCGAGGAGAAAATGAGAGAAAAATAAGAGCATAGTAGAGGAATCAAATTTTTATTGGTAATCTTTAAAATAATTACTGGATATCTGACTGTTTAGAGAAAAAATGTGTTGCTTTAAAGTGCAACTAATGTGAAGATGCAGTTGTGACACATCACTTACATGTTTTTGTGACTTCTTTTTCTTTTTGGGTCACACCTGGTGATGCTCAGGGGTTATTCCTGGTTCTGCATTCAGGATTTACTCTGGTGGTGCTCGGTAAACCATATGGGATGTCACGGATGGAATCTTAGTCACTGTGTGCAACGTAAATACCCTAGTCACTCTACTATTTCTCCGGCCCCCCATTTTGCCTCTTTTGTACTGAATAAATTTGGGTTTAGGATTTTATAAAGGATTCATTTAATTCACAAAGATATCAATAACAGAAGCAACTGAAATAAAAATAATCATTAAAATGTATCATTTTGTACCAGTTTCCACAAATGCCTTCTTTCTTAAAGTTTACTACCTAGATTAACACAAGTTTCACTTGATCACTTGATCACTTGGTATCTCAGTGTTCATCGATTTGCTGGAGCGGGTGCCAGTAGCATTTCCATTTGACCCTATCACGTGCCAGTGTAGCCCAATGGCATCTGGTTGCTTCAGGAATATGAAGAGCCTCAAACGGTTCATTCCGGGTCTTGATGAAGATCTCTGACCATCTTATAGATGGGCGGACACATGATCTTTTGACTGTGTGATTTAAAGTGCTTTAAAGTGCAACTAATGTGAAGATGAAACCCATGGGATTCAGTCAATAACAGGTCTAGTCCAGTCATCGTCTCCAAATAATAAAATTTATTCAATGTTACTGTATCACTGTCTTCCAGTTCATCATCAATTAGCTTGAGCAGGCACCAGTAACATTTCCGTTATGTCCTGTGTCATGCAAGTAGAGCCCATGGGCATCTGCTTGCTCCAGGAACATAAAGAGCCACAAACCATTATATTAGGTCATGGGAATGAAGTCTAAAATTGTTACTGGTATTTGGCATATAACATACAACATGGGTAGCTTGCCAGGCTAGCCATGTGGGTGGCATACTCTTGTAGTAACCTCTAAATACAGCATTTATTGATGAATGATAATAAAATGTATTATACCTGCAAATTGATTTATTAACCAAGAAGCTATTTCAGGTAGAAAAATGATCATTTCCTGTGATTCTAAATTTGTTTTTAATATATTTATACTTCTTACTTACACCTACTAAAAGACAGTCTGAATAGTGAAATGTTTCCCATTTCTGTGTAAATGAGAATATTTGCTTTACACTATTTTACATAATAAAAGAGAAAAATGTGAAAAAGCCAAATAACTCAAACAAATCTATTAATGACACATTTCTATACCTGAGTTTTCAACATTTTTTAATCCCTGAGTAAGCCACAGAGAAGAGAGGTCTCAAACATTAAAAATTAATTTTTAATCCCATGGAGGTCATAAGGAGAGCACAACAGGTAGGGCTCTGGCCTTGAATGCTGCTCACTGGGATTGAAACCTGGCACTACGCATGATTCCATCAACCCAATCAGGAATGATCCCTGAGGGCAAAGCCTGGACTAAACCCTGAGCAGAATTAAGTGTGGCCGCACAACAAAGAAACAAAGCAAAGCAAAACACAACAAAACAAAATGAAGGGACCAGACAGAAGATACAGTGGGCAGAGTTACATGCTCTACACACAGCCCACCTAGGCTTGCTTCTCCACAAGTCCCTCAAGGTTACCAGGAGTGATCATTGAGTGCAAAGCCAGAAGTAAGCCCTTAGCATCAGCTGCTGTGGTACAAAAACAAACAAAATTTTAATTTTAATCATTAAATGTAATAATAAAGTTATACATGAAACTCTAAATGATACAATAGCTCATGCTTTAACCTAAAGGGAATTATTATGATGTACATATGTAGTAGTAATTAGAACTATCCCATTACTGCAATATGTTTAAGAAATTTAACATATTAACAATATATAAGCTAACACAATAATGTGTTGTATAGTTTCATACCAACTTTTAGTGATCCTTACGTTAATAATTTCTGGTGCAAGTGCAAAAGATGAAGTACAATATCATTGGTCTGAGTGAGGCGAGGAGGCTTCAATCACATCATGCTATTTTTAAAACTGCAAAAGAACTCTTCCTCAGAACATGCGATGAAAGAGGCTTGGTAGTGTGGGTGTCCTTGTCAACATGAACATGGCCGTCAAGGATAGGATGATTACACTTGAAGAGACGTGGCCCACTGCCAGCAATTTCTATCTTCGTTGTCTACGCACCAACATCCACAAACAAGGAAGAAGAATTTGAGAAATTCTACATGGAACTGGAGGAGTTCTTTAATAAAGATCACACCTTCTACAGATCATAGTTGGTGATTTTAATGCCAAGATAGGACAGAAAAGATTGGCCACAGAACTCCACATTGGGATCCATGGCTGAGAAGGGCAGTTTAGAGGGCTAAGCACATGCTTTGCATTCAGGATCCCGGAGAATCATTCTGAGAACCCTGAGTGCAAGCTGGGAGTCACTTTTGGGCCCTACTGGAGGGCCCTCAAACAAAAATAAATAAATAAAATAATATTATATATATATATATATACATATATATATATATCACTTGATCACTTGACATCCCGTTATTAATCAATTTGCTCGAGCAGGCGCCAGTAACACCTCCATTTGCCCCTATCACATGCCAATGTAGCCCAATGTCATCTGGTTGCTTCAGGAATACGAAGAGCCTCAAACCATTCATTCAGGGTCTTGACGAAGAAGTCTGACCATCTTGTAGGTGGGTGGTCACGTGATCTTTTGACATCCGTGGGATCCAGTCAGTAATGGCTGTAGTCCAGCGGTCACCTCCAAATCATATTACATGTCCAGCCCATCTGTATTTCGATACCTTGACAAACGAGACAGCGTCCCTGACTCTGGAACAGCAACGGAGGTCAGAACTCTGGATTCCTTCTCTCACTTGAGTGAGGCGTGATATTCCAAGCATAGCTCTTTCAATTCCTCTTTGGGAGACCCGAATAGCATTCTCATCCTGCTTTTGTAGGTTCAGGTCTCTGAGGCATATGTTAATGCAGGGAGAATGGTGGAGTCAAAGAGATGTGCCTGGAGCCATAGGTTCTTTGCCTTTTTTGCTAATTCTTCGATGTTTTTGAAGGCATTCCATACCACTCTCTTCCTCCTGCGCAGCTCAGGTTTTAGGTCATTCATCATGTTGACTTCTCAACCTAGGTACACATAACTGCTGCATTCAGAGATGTTTCTTCCATTGAGAGTGAATGGGGCCTCTGGAACTAGTTCATTTCTCATGGACATAGTTTTGTTGAAAGGGGTTTATACATAAAATAATAAATAAAATGAATAAATAATCCACACATTCTTCCTAAGAGTGTCAATATTTCCAACCTTAATAACAATAAGCAATATGTGAATATGAGGGGACATGCATGTACTAGACTTGAGTAGAATTATATTTTTGTAGAATATTATGAATATGCAATAAAATAATATGGCAAAATTGCCCATGTGGAATAAAGTCATATGAAAAACATAGGATATCAACATAGTCTGTCAACTTATATGCGGATTAGCAGAAGAAAACAACTTTTTAATTATTCACAAAGTTGAAATAAGTTTAAATGCATTAATAAAATGTTAATATATAATACAGTATATAAAATGAATATATTTAAAGATGTTTTTGTTAATAATTATTATAAGTATAAAATACGTACTACAGGTAAATATGATAATAGCCAATACTATTTTCAGCACACACATTAACAGCTGCTAAAGAGAGACATAAGAAATATAAATAATTCTCTGAAACTTTCATGCACATTCATTTATTTCATTGATAATATCAGTCAGACAGCCTGGGATCTTAAATATTTCCTGACCACCATCCACTACCCTTGTTCCTATAACCATATAAATTTTTATTGCAAAAGTGATTATAAGAGAAGTGACTTAGATTAATAACCAGTTGAATATAATAGAGTGATTATCTGGGTTGAATCAAGTAAAAGCTGTGGACGCAATAATAAGAGCTGCATTGGCCTGGCTGCTAGTAGAAAAATAAAGATATTTGAAGTGTGAGATTTGATGAGAGAAAGTTTCTTCACTGTTGAAATAGAGAGGCCAAGAAAGCAAAAGCATAGAAATTGCCTAACAGAAGTGAGTGCAGATCTTTGCTGACTCCAAGAAAAAAAAATCTGGACTTCTGTCTTTCCCGTTGCAACGTGATGGGTTTTGCCACATCCTAAGGCGACTTGGAAGCCCATCTTTACCTCATCAAACTTCAAGATGAGAACTTAGCCAAAGGACAGTTAAGTTGAGCCACCTGAGATTCGAAACAAATGACTAAGCAACAACATGCAAGACTAATTGGGTGGAACCTTAGCAGGTTTATTTTAATAAGCAATTAAAAAATGATTGACAGGTACCAGAAATTTACCCCACAGCAGAGCTTAGGAACACCCTCCCTCATCCCCTCACCACCACCACCACACACACACACACACACACACACACACACACAGAGTAAAATTTCAATTAGTATGTCGCTACAGACATGAACACTGAAATTTCAAATTATGAAACAATTTACCTATTCAACCACCCCCCAAGTATCACTATTCATTTTTGGCTTTGTCTTGACAACAGCCCAGATGCTCAAGTTTCACTCCTGGCTCTGTACTCAAGGATCACCTCCTTGCAGGGCTCAGAGGACCCGACGAGTTGTTGGGAATCAAGCCTGTGTCGCTCACATACAACTTAAGTGTGTTACCTGGTGTTTTATTTCTTTAGTCTCAATATCACTGTATATAAATAATACAATTCATAAATAATAAATAAATTATCTATGACATACATTTAATAAATGGTTTACATATGACATACATTTTAAGATAAAAATGACCACTTCATAGTTGACTTTTTTAATTCCCAGGAACATGTTTAGCTATAAAAATTATGTCCTCCTGACAAATAATAACTTTTCTTTAACTGTTATCTCTTTATCATTAATAATTTTGTGAAACCTCACAATGGTAATTTTCATTAAGCCTACTGGCCAGGGTGGCGGATATAAAAAACAAAACGATCTACAATTAATATAAACATCCCTCCGTGATGATTAAAGAACATCCTGTTAAGGACTTAGCATCTTTCTGAAGCTCTGAGATAACACTTCTTGTGTTTTAACATTTCAAGTTAGTCGGAGTTACTATTGACACCAGCTGATTGCCATTAGTATATACTCAGATTTCAAAGTTTTCACTATGCTTATTTAATAAGATGCTATACTTATTAAATAACATGTCATTAACATATAGATAACTAAGATGCTTAGATAACGATTAGCATTTATTTACTGTTCAGCCGAGTTCTATTTTTGTTTGCTTTGTTTAGACTTTTAGGACCACATCTACATTGCTCAAAGATCACTCTTCAGGGTGTCAGGGAATCAGTTTTAGTGTCGAGGCTAGAACCCTGTTAGCAGAGAGCAAGGGAAAGCCTACCCACTTCTCTGTGACTCCTGCCTGATGTTTGATTTTCTTTTTACAGAGGAAATTTTAAAAAAATTCACTGTCTTAAAAAAGATACAATAATATTTTTCCATGTCTTAGAAGACAACATAACATTTTATCTTTTTTTTTTAGAAAGTCTTATTGTGGATACTTCAGGATTATGTTAAAAGTTCTTTTTCTATTTTGGTTATACACTAAACTCAACATACAAGTTCAAGTTCATATTCCAGGAGGCATAAAGAACAGAAGGCACGGACTAAATGTTGCCCTCAAACACTTCTGAAATGGCATCATTAGAACTAAGTTGTTGAGCATGATAGGCTATGAAAGCAGTCTTGGAGAAACAGATTCCATTCCCATTCTCCAAAGAAAGGATCATAGTATTAAAGAAGAAATGAAGAACCAATACTATGACTATCTCCCGACACTTCTTTAAAAATTAAGAGATAGGTATAAATAAAGTGATAGAGACTGAGGGGTTGTCACATCTTTTTCAAGTTCATAATCATGGGAAAGCTAAAATACAGAGCCTCAGCACACAATCCTCAGAGCACTACTACACAGAGAATGATTTATGAGTCAATACAAGGCTGCAAACAGGACACTATTATCCCTCCGGGAAGTAAGAACAGTCATGGGAATATCTGCATTGCCGAAACACAGAGCCAGTGGTTTCAAACTGACTTAGACCTAAAGCAGTATCTCCGAGATATTAAACAATACAGTTATATTATTGATTGAATATTTTAAATTATTCACATGTACAAGTATTCTTTACAACTTAGGTAAAGTTCCTCATACTATTTATGTTGAGATGACTACAAGAATATGCTACCTGCACGGCAGAGCCTGGCAAGCTACCCGTGTTGTGTTTGATATGCCAGAGACCAGTAACAATTATAGACCTCATTCCCATGACCTGATGGAATGGTTTGAGGCTCTTTATGTTCCTGGAGCAAGCAGGTGCCCTTGGGCTCTACTTGCATGAGACAGGTCATATGGAGATGTTACTGGTGCCCGCTCGAGCAAATCGATGATGAACGGAGAGACAGTGATACTATTTATGTTATAAAAAAACCTAGTGCTTTCCAGACCAGATCTGAACTTCTGATCAACTCTCTTCCAAATTCCTTAATTTCCTAAATTATTTTTTATTGTATTTTTTAGTTACACTCAGCAATGCTCAGGGGGTAATTACTGGCTCTGCACTCAGGAATTACTCTTGGCAGTGCTGGGGGACAGTATGGGATGCTGGGGATAGAACCCAGGTTGACCACATGCAAGGCAAACACCCTACCCACTGTGCTACCGCTCCAGCCCCGATTTCTTAAAATTCTTAAATTTACTTTCCCAGCCTTTTCTCCTCAGCTATTGCCAAAATCATTACCACAGCTATCCATTATCTCCAATATTTTCTTATCATTCATTTTTTCTCATGATCTAGAAATTTCATTTTTATAAAGGGTTTTGATTTATATTTGTATTTTCCATACTAAATCTTTTCTTCCAGGAAACCCAAGTCATCCAGAATTTGCTTCAAAAAGAATCAGAATTCTTCAAACCAGAAACGGCTAAAATATATGTTCCTGCTGCTATTTGCTTGATTTAAATAGCATTATCTTTCAGTATATGTTCTGATGCCATTTCAGTATGACATTTAAAGCTTCCACAACAGAATCCCTGACATAGTTTTCAGTCTATGATTTGCACCAAGCTCCTACTCATTTTACACTTTTTTTCATTTTAATTTTCAATTTTGTTTTTTGTTTTTTGTTTCTGCTCAAGGTGGCTCTGTGCTCAGGGACCACTACTGAAGGTACTCAGAGGATCACGTGGGATACTGATGACTGAACACAGGGAAGTCAAGGGAAGGCAAGTATCTACCCTGCTGTACATCTCTACGGGCACCTGTTTCATTTCCATGTATCTTTCTAAAAATAAACCTATTAGGCATTTCCACTACATTAATATTACTTAGATATCTCTGGCCCTTTGCACAGCAACATACATTCTCTGGAGGAATGAGTTATTTCATATTTGTCTTATCTTCCCAGCATTTAGCAAGGTGTTGCATAATGCATCATTTAGCATACTTGTAAGTTTACTTGCTTGAAAGCAATCTGTTTTGCCAAATTCATATTTTATTTTAGGGCTTTATTCCAAAATTTTGTTGTTAAATGTTTGCCTTTGCCAGAAACATGCTCTAAAATTCAACTTTCTACCAAAGAAATAAGTTCAGAGTCGGATACTTGAGATATCTGATATATGTATAACTATATATTTATAATATATATTTAATTAGTTTTCTATAAATCTTTAAAATTCTAGAGATTTTAGATTTTTTCACACCATAGATAATTGTACCATTTTAATTCTAAAGACAATTTTTGAAGTATCGGTTTAATCCATTATTAGGTAGATTAAGAAATAGTATTAAGTGCCTCTTTGTAGTGTCTATTCTGTTTAATTTGTTAATGAAGCAGGCAAATATTTCTCTGAATTTGCATATAATCTCCAAAATGTACTATCTATAAAGAATAATAGGGTAACTGAATTGATGATTAAAAAAAGATCAAGAATGGTGGGTTCAGGGAGATAGTATGCTGGGTAAGGTTTTGCAGGCTGCTGACCCAGGTTTGGTCCCTGGCATCTCATATGATACCCCGTGTACTGCCAGCAGTGACTCCTGAGTGCAGAGATGGATGTAATTCCTGAGCACTGCCGAGTATGGCCTCAAAACAAAACTGAATCAAATAATAATCAGAAGTGTTACTGCCATCTGAAAAGTGATTTTAGGGGTTAAGGAGCTTGACTTGCTTTAATGCTTGGTACCACATATGGCCGAAGGATGACCCCAATTCATCTTTGGGGTCATTGTTCGGCCATATGTGGTATCAAGGTGACCCTCTCTTTGGGGCAGTCTCCCTGGTTTCTCTGCAATCCCAATGCAGTCAGGAATAAACTCTAAGCACAGCTACATGTGGCCCCAAAACAAACAACCAAATAAGTGATTTTACAAAATGCAACACAGATGTTGGTGAACTTCCAACAAAAATTAAGCCCCAATTTTCTATGATTTAGAAAACTTTCTAAAAGATAGTTCTAGTTAGGCAACGTTCAGTCTTTACTAAGGCCCTCCATAATATGTACTGGGTTTATTAGTGAAATAGAATGACACTCTAGGGTCAGATAATTAAAAAAAATTCTAATATTACCTGAATATGAAGCAGGCCATATTTCTTCTGCAGATAAATGGTATATTCTCTCACTGTCTCTGACAAAGTACTCCAGATGGTGATATTAAAATATCTTCCCTTAGAGTATCAAAATACGCTTAAAGGGTAGTATCAATTTCCAGAGAAAACAATTTTCATAAAAACTGAGTCATACATATTTTAGCACAAATGTTCCTTAAAAATGTCTTTCTTTACATAGATATTTAGGAAAATAGCAAGTATTAACATTTATAAATCACAACTTTAAATAAAATAAATATATATATGCAGTCCTTCTACCATTATACATATACTGTTATTAAATATTTTGAAAAATAGTCTTACTTCCACTATTGATAATATGAAAGTTCATCTTGGGATTTCCAGATTGAGAAACACATACTTAACTCCGCTTCTGGTTATAATTTCAGACAATGTGGAACAGTTATTGTTTCCATAAGTGTCTGATGTACGACATTTCTAATATTCATTTGTCCAGAATCTATGTGTAGAATCCACATTTAGAATTTAGAACCCGAGCAGAATCTTGATGCTTTTAGAATCGTCCCTTGGCTTCAGGTAGTAAGCCAGGAGGTTGAATAGGTGTCTAGATGATCATACCTCATTCGCCAGTCATATTTCACTCTTAATGAAAATGCTGGTTCAGGGACCTCGGTCAGATTTCTGATAGACTTTCAAGAGAACTAATTTAGTCATCCAAACCCAAGATTTAAACGAATTTCATTACCCGTAAGTCCCCTGAGAAAGTGCTACAGCAGGACAAATACCATTCAATTAGAGCCTGTAATAAGACACTGATAACATTCTAATGCAAAGACCAGAGAAACCAACTTTGAATCAAGCTGTTCTGGTTAGCAGAAATAAGCAGAATGGAAATTTAAAGGTTGGAAGTAATTGCAGGAAAGCCCCTTCATGAAACAGGTCAATCAATTCTCTGCATGAGGGAGAAAGAACCATAGAAATGACACTGAACTTATGCTGTGTTTTGGATTTGATTTTTTTATCTTTTATATTGAATTAAACAAAAGTGGGATATATTGAGATATGTGGACTGGTATGAAGAACAGACCAGCAATTCTACTTTGGAAAAAAAAAAACTCCTGTGAAAAATAAGGTGGCAAAGCTCTACTTAACTTTCAACCTTATGTGCTCTTACAGTAGGAAAAAAAATTGCATGTACACAATACCATCTCAGGAGGCAAATAAGAAAGAAGCTCTTATTAGTGCAAATGTGAACATAAAATTTATATATATGAAGTTAGATATGTAAAAAAATGGTCCTGTGTATCAAAAGAAATTCTGGTACTCTGCAGTACAGTTTTCTCCAAAACAGGTCTACAGAGTTCACAATTAAATTCTAAGCAGAGTAAAATATGTCTGATATAAATAATATTATAAATAATGGAGGCAATAAAATTATTTACTTACATCATAAATCTGGTAAAAGATAAATTAATCTGCAGAGGACAATAAATGTCAAAATATGTTTTAGCAATTATTAAACATATTATGATCTCTAGATGCATTTTTCCTTTTGTTTACAATAATATAACCAGAGAAGTAACTAAGTTATTACGTACTTTATTTGATTATGCAATGATCTGATTGTGAAGTATATCCCCTTGCTCCTGTGTATACCTTCCTATTTGAATAACCAAAAATGTTATTTCTATTGTTAATTTGTATCTAAGTTAAAGTAAAATTATGCAATATATACCAATTGCACTATGTGCCCAAGTTATTGTATAGCTGTTGCCACTAACATATTCACAATGTGTCTATAGGCACAGTTCAATGTGCTGAGCACATGCTTGTAGGACGTAAAGGTTCAATTCCCCATTCCTCATGTTTGCCCAACAAACCCCAGAGCACAGAGTTGTGGAGTTAAGAACAGTTTCAGAGAACTGGCAGCACTGGCCTGAAACAAAGAAAAAGCTGACAAAATATATGTAGAAATTAATCATTATTATTATCATCAATATTCTTATCATTTTATCATCAGTGTCATTGTTTTGGGGCCATACTCAGTGATGCTCAGGGCTTACTCCTGGTGCACTCAGGGGACCATATGGGATACAGGTAATGGAATATTGTTAGGCCTTGTGAAAGGCAAATGACCTACTTGCTGTACTCTCACTTCAGTCCCAGGTCACTTTTATTTTCACAGAGAAACAATATGATACAAAAGCAAGGGACACTTGTTTATATACCAGTATAACTGAAAACTATCATTTCTGCTCTTTTCACATTATATATACCGTGAAGGGTGTTGGAGAAAAGGGAAGAGAGACAGGGACAGAAAGCAAGGGTAAAGAATATGTTGTAAGAAAAGAAAGTGTGAGCAAAAGATGGGAAGAGAGAATTTGCATGTGTGCACACACAAAAGAGTGCACAACTGAGATTGATTTAATAAAAAGAAACTATGGACACAAGTCCGCTGGATACAAGCAATAATACATGCATATAAATTCCTCACTCAATGAAGTTGAGCTGTTTTTATTGATGATATATACAACAGATTGTACCCTCAGTAGAAACTGTGCTTTGAGCTTTAGTCATTTTTCCATTGTAGTTATTAGCGTCTGCTCCATTATTACTTTCTGCTCAGCCTCTTCTCACTGTCAAGATACTGAGCCAGCAGCAGTAGTAAGTCCTTTGATTATAAGGGTAAATAGATACTCTGGAGCACTGTGATGCTAGTGTTAGTAATCTTGTATTTTCAACTTAGAGATGGCTTTATCTGAAACTGAAACTCACTCCATCATAAGCCAAGAATGGCTGCATAAGGAAAAGTCCGCATTGACAGAAGTAAAATCACTTATCTATTTTTATTATTATAACATTCAAAGAAAAAATATTGGTAAATATTTCTGTCTTACTTTTCGCTGGCATTTTATATACCTTATTGATGAAATATATTTTAAATATACTATTATCTATTATACTATTATCTATGCGTTCAATTACTGAAAACATGCACCTCATATAGTACAATGTTCATGACATACACTGTCTCATTTACTCCTTTCAGGAATCTCTTAATCTACATAATTTTTCATTTTAGAACCTCAAAGAATCTCAGAAATCAAACTTTGTAATAGAGATGGTAAGGACTCAGATGGTACACTCACTCACATACATCTCAGAAGCTCCGTTTTCTCCATAATGGTACAAGAAGAGGGGAAAGGGTGTTTGAAAACACTTCCAAAATCATAACTAAAATTTTATCTAAAGTATTAACAATCTACAGTGAATTCATATTCTTTAAAGTCATTTCTTTGGAACTATTTCCAATTTCTATCTTGCTCATAATATCTGCTCTTAATCTGGCCTTTGAATAACAGTGGTAAAGTCTATCTATAAGAGCTTCTCATAGACTCTGTTAAACACAAAGAAAAATACATCTTTCCCCATGCAGACTATATTTAATTATAACCCACTTTCGTCTTTTATGTGGCACTTGCAGCTAAACCTTCACGTGACCAACAGTTATCCTGGACTTCATTGCACTATAACACTCTTCCTGGCTCAAATTTGTTCAAGTCACCTACTAATTCCATTAACTGGTGATGCACAGCAATGGCAATTAAGACAGGGACCAAGTAGTTGGGGACCACTTAAGCGGGCGTAATGGTTGTAGGTCAGTTGAAATAGCATTCACCTGAGAGTGATAAAGAACTGGAAGAACTTTCATGGCAATTAGAATTTTAGAGATAAGCACTTGTGGGAGCCACCCTGATTTAGGCGTCTAGAAAAACCTGCTTCTTACCAATTTTGAAAAGGCACATAAGAAATCATTTGGGAATTATAAATTAGTGACCTAGCTGCAACACCAGAAAAGTTTTTGTTGAGATATTTTAAAACTTCATGTACAGTATGCTTTGTATATAAATGGCAGTAAGAGGAAACAGAAATGTCAGTAATGATGTTCAAGTAGTTTCCTCATTTGGTATTCTTATATAATTGAGGTAAAAATCTATATTACCTACATTTATTAATAAGTGTTTTTATTTGATGTTTAATGTATTTCCTAACATAGCGACTTTGTAAAAGGAAATACTAATATCCACAAGGGGCAACCAGGAGGGGGCAGGTTTGGGAAAGCCCTTCTCAACAAAGCCCTCAGCAACCTCAAAAGTCCCACTCCTCACAATCACTGACATGCTTTAGTTTCGATTCCACTGAGGAGCCCCCACCCATGAGCAAATCCATTAAAAAATCCAGGTTTCTATGACTGAACTCTCCAAACTTTCATGGAGCTGGGTAAGGGGACCCTCTCCCATATCTGTGTACCCCTAAAGGTCAGGTAGTCCTGTCCATGAAGTGCCCTAGGCGCCAAAAGTAATCTCATCAGTGTCCATGATCCGGAGACTCCTCTATAAATCCCCAAAGAAACCATGGCTGAATAACTCAGTTACAATCTCTGTAATTCCTGGGCTGTGCGACACCTCTAGCTGAAGAACACTGTTAAACCAATATCACATTACATTTTATAGATGTAAGTATAAGGTGCCCAATAACAAAATGTGTAGCCACAACACCTACTCTGTAACAGCATATTATATCAGTAATTTCTTACACAAAGAGCTCAACGGCCCAATTGTTCCACTTGGAGATTGAACAGTCCTACTAACCTTCTTCTAAGAAACATTTCTCTACCACATATCAGAAGACTATGTATAACAAACAGTACAAAATTAATTACTGAGTATTTGAGTATTATTGAGTACCAAGCAGAGGTAGAGCAATTTTGAAATAATTGTTGTCTGTAGTTGCAATTGTGGTGGGTTTGGCATTGATTATTGAACACTTATAAGAAATTAAGTTGAACATCTTTGCTAAAAATTGAGTAGATGTCCACTCCGTTTAATAAGACCATAAGTGAAACAATTACACAGCCTGACTCGCATGTAAAAACCCAGTAAAAAGATCATAATTTTAGCAATGCCACTCTGAGATATATTTTGTAATAAGCAATATAACTAATGCCTGCTAAGGGAGCAAGGATGGCGATGGGGTGGGTGGGAAACAAGGGGTGTTGGTGGTGCTAAGGGCACTTTGGTGGTGGGTCTGGTGTTGGAATATCTAATGAATGCAAACAACTGTACTGTGAAAAATTTTGAAAATCATGGTGTTTAAATAAAATAATAATAAAAGGAAATATTAACATGACACGTTATAAATAGAATGTTTAATATATTTATTACATTGTGGCTGATATTATCAGTAATGAACACTTTCATGTACCAATTTGAGTCTAAGAATTTTACTAACTTAGACTCAAATTGGGAGTCTAAGGAGAGGAGTCTAAGGAGAGGAGCAAACTGGCCATTCTTTTAAGCAGGCAGATGAATGGTCTGCCAACATGTACGTGAAAAGGTGCTGAACATTATCAAGAACATCCAAATCAGAATGATGAGACAACATATCACACCACCACTGAGAATGGCACAGATCAAAAACCAAACAAACAAAAAAATACCTGGAATATTCTGTTGGAAAATATGTGATGAGAAAGGAATACTCATTCACTGCTGGTGGAATACTGTTAGGTTCAAACTCTATGGAAAACAGTATGAAGTTTTCCCAGAAAAGCAGAGTTGACACATGATTAAGCAATTCTACTCCTTGGTATCTACACACAAGACACAAAACACCATTCAAAAGAACGTATGCATGGCTATACATCACAGCACTTAGCATAATAGTTAGATAATGGAATCAACATCATGTGTCTGGCAACAAGCAAGTGGATCAGGAATTTTGGTAAATAACATAATGGTATATACACATGCAGCTGGAAGGAAGGTTGAAATCGTTCAATTCACTGCAATTTGGATGGAAGTGGGTGATATCATATAAAGTGAAATTAGGAGAACAAATAATGGATGATTTTATTATCTGTGGGATACGGAATAATAAGACAAGGAAAAGCAAGGTATCCAAATGGAAACACATCAAATGATCCTGATCCCTGGATTACAGAACTAAGAAGGGTGGAGAAGGAAAGACACTAGTGGGGGGAGAGAGGGTTCAGAAGAGGCACATGGACGGTGATGGGGCAGAGAGCAGGGCACTGAGGCACACTGGCAGTGCACAGCTGTGCTATATCCAAACACCTGCCAAGAAACAACATTGAAAGCATAATACCAAACTATAACAGCTTAACTATGCCTGTCCAGGAGGCAAGTAGGGGTGGAAGGGAAATCGGGGCCACTGAGGAGGGAAGTGGACACTGCCGATGGGGTAGGTGATGGAAATACATATTCCTGAAACTCAGCTATGAGTAACCTTGTTAGAACTGATACTTTTTTTTTTTTTTTGGGTCACACCCGGCGACACTAAGGGGTTACTCCTTGCTCTGCACTCAGGAATTACTCCCTGGTGGTGCTCGGGGGACCATATGAGATGCCGGGGATCAAACCCAGGCCAGCATGGGCCAGCCACGTGCAAGGCAAAGCGCCCTACCACTGGGCTATCGCCCCAGCCCAAGAACTGATACTTTAAAAAAAAAAAGAAATAAGGATAAAAATAAAACCTAGAAAACAAATAAAAACCAACACTAAGTCTGTTCTATGTAAGACTAGTGCTTTATCAAAAAAGAACCTGTAGCTTTAACGTGATTTTTTTAGGTAAAATGCAAGCAATAAAGTACATCACTTTTACTTTGATTTTATTTTGGTTTTTTTACTGTTTTTTTCCTTTGGTTCACATTCTGCTGTGTGTACGAAATGCTCAGGAACCATATGTAGTGGTGGGGATGAAATCCAGTTGGGCTGTGTGCAAGGCATCTCCTTATCTGCTGGATGAGCTCTCTCGCCCCTATTGTAAGTACATCACTGTAAAAAAGTGAACCGACTTTACTCATGGGTATTTTATATACTTATACTAAATTGATATGGGGCTAGAGTGATAGTACAGTGTGTATTCCTGTACACACTGGACCTGAATTCAATCTTGGTCACCTCATATTGTTTCCCAATTCCTACCAGGAATAACAGCTGGGCATAGATCCAAAAGTAATCCATGAGTACTGCCAGGAGGACACTCTCTCCTCCCAATTTTAACACTCCTGCTCAGTCTAATGGATTTAAAGTGTAAGATAAGTGATTACATAAGGATTAATTCATATTCCTTGCTATAAATTTCTTCAGATTCCTAACTGTGAACACAAGCAATGAATCACATTAAGTCTGTCTGTTTAAATCTTAAAGCTGCAGAAACATCAGAGGTGAAAGATCTGGTTGAGACAGTAAACAGCCCTGGACAGAGGAGCCGTTCTCTGATGAAAAACAACAACCACATAGGGCTGCAGAGGCTCTCACTGCTATGCCCAGTGAAACACCAACCCGCAGAAGCACTGCTGGCAGTATGGTGAAACCTTTCTTCTGAGGTGTTGATAACCACACATCTCTGATCCATGATAAAACTACTGACATACAGGAAGTAGACCACACCAGCTCCCTTGCTATGATCGTCAGTACCAACAATATGGCTCACAGATCCTGCACCTTGAGCTTCAGCTACAGACTCTCCAAACCTGGCCATTCTACAGACATCTGTGAAGGTTCCCAGTTGACAGAAAAGTGGAAAAAAGAATGGAGGCTCAACTCCAAGAAAAGGGGTGGATCTTTCTAAAGAAGCACCACCTGCCACTCTCTGAATGACACACTCCAACCCTTCCTTAGAGGAAATGAAAGTGCCCAAAGCTCCCATGACTGGTACCTGAGATGTCTCTGTCTTCTCTTTGTCTTTTGATTAACTCAGTCAGTATTCTTAAGGGATCTGCAGGGCTGCTAGTTTCAGATCTCCAGACCCAATAGCATATTTTTGCCTCATAATCACATAGCTAATATCTAACTTGGAAGTATATAGATGTTGGCCTTTCTGGAAGAAAAAAACAAATAATTGATGTGCAGCCTAATTGTAGCGGCATGGAGATAAAATTAAATAAAACAAAGCAATACTCAACAAAAAAAAATTTCAAATAATTCAATATCATACTGTCCCAAATATTGTAAAATTGTGAAAGCACAAGTTTTGTTTTAGGAAGGAAAAGATTCAACCTTTGATACATTTTTTCAAATTATACAGAGAATATTTTCATTTACTTATATGTAGTTCAACTAAAATTCATCAGTCATGTGGCGCCACAAATCTCCTAATCTTAGAAGTAAGATATTAATATTATTTTATTTATTTTGGTGCCATACCTGATGATGCTCAGGGGTTGCTTCTGGTCCTGCACTTAGGAGTGACTCTTGGTGCTGCTTGAGGAACCATACAGGATGCCAGTGATCAAACCTAGCTACTGGTATGCAGGGCAAGCCTCTACCTGCTATAGTATTTCCACAGCCATATCACTAGTATTTCTATATAAAAACATTCTGGATATCACTTCACTTGATCACTTGATCACTGCCTTGATTCCCATTATTCATCGATTTGCTCGAACGGGTGCCAGGAACATTTCCATTTGACCCTATCAAGTGCCAATGTAGCCCAATGGCATCTGGTTGATTCAGGACAATGAAGAGCCTCAAACCGTTCCTTCAAAGTCTTGACAAGGAAGTCTGACCATCTTGTAGGAAGGCAGCCATGTGATATTTTGACATCCCATGGGATCCAGTCGGTAATGGCTCTAGTCCAGTGGTCATCTATAAAGCGCATTACATATCCAGCCCATCTGATTTTTGATGCCTTGGCAAATAAGACAGCGTCCCTTATTCTGGAATAGCTACGGAGGTCAGAACTCCGGATTCCTTCTCTCACTTGAGTGAGGTGTGATATTCCAAGCATAGCGCTTTCATTCCTCTCTGGGAGACCCGAATAGCATTCTCATCCTGCTTTTGTAGGGCCCAGGTCTCTGATGCGTATGTTAATGCAGGGAGAATGGTTGAGTCAATGAGATGTGCCTGGAGCCATAGGTTCTTTTGCATTTTAGCTATTTCTTTGATGCCTTTGAAGGCATTCCATGCCTCTCTCTTCCTCCTGCACAACTCAGGTTTTAGTTCGTTCATCTTGTTGACTTCTGGACCTAGGTACACATAACTGCTGCATTCAGAGATGTCTGTTACATTGAGAGTGAATGGGGCCTCTGGAACTAGTTCATTTTTCATAAACATAGTTTTCTTTAGATTCAGCTATAGACCTATCTTTCCACATTCTCGGTCAAAGTCAGCCAGCATTTGTGCCGCTTGGCTAATGTTTGGTGTTATTAGAACGATGTCATCAGCTTAAGCGGAGGTGGTGTAGTTGCCGACCATCTATCTTCAATCCCATTCCTTCCCATTCTAATTGTTGCATGATGTTCTCAATGGTGGCGCTCAAGAGTTTTGGTGAAATGGTATCACCCTGCTGAACCCCTCTTTTGACATCAATGATCACTTCCTTGTAGAATGGTGAGATCCTGGTGGTGAATTCATAATACAGCTCACGAAGGATCTTGATGTATTGGATTTGAACGCCCTGTTCGGCTAGGGCTTCGATGACCACTTCAGTCTCCACAGAATCAAAGGCTTTCTTTAAATCAATGAACATGAGACAGAGCAGCATCTTGTACTCCCTACAAACCTCAATGAGCTTTGTTACCGTGCAGATATGGTCGATTGTGCTGAATCCTTTCCAGATGCCAGTTCGCTCGCATGCTTGTTCTTCATCTAGTGTTCTGCCAATCCTGTTCAGGATGACTGTAGTGAACAGCTTGTAGATGATGGACAACAGGCAGATGGGGCGGTAGTTGCCGATGTAGTGAATGTCTCCCTTCTTGAACAGTAGAACTGACCACATCAGTAGAACCGACCACAGTAGAACTTGACCACATCATGTGCAATCGACGATTTTGTCTGACCGATGTTGCTGTCATCCCCAAATTCCAAACAGGATCGGACCACCATCTCCTTCATGCAAAATTCTACTTCACACAAAAGGGAGAAAAGGCTGCAAAGTTTAAGAAGAGAACTCCCAGAACGACCACCAACTGGGAACTCTTTGGCACCATTGCAGTAACATGGGAAGATACCATCATTGACGACATCAATGAAGAGTACAATCGACTGGTTCAGCACTTCCATGATTGTGTGAAGAATGCCGGAGAGAGAGAAAGACACAAAAGGACGCCTGTCTTCAGAAACTCTCGAGCTCATTTGCCAACGTGGCAAGGCGTGAGCCTCAGGAGACCAAATGCTAATGTCCAAGCTTGCAAAGTGGTGAAGAGAAGTGATAAAGGAAGACCTCAAAGACAGAAGAGCATAAATACTAGAAGATGCAGCAGAAGCCGGGAAAAGCATTTGCACCGCCCGCCTTTCCTTCACCAATTATAAGACCAAGATGACTGCCCTCCAACGCCCTGATGGATCTATCACATCTTCCAGAAAGGCAATGGAGAAGATTATCTATGACTTCTACTCAGATCTCTTTGATAATCATGTCCACATGCCCACATACCAAATTCCACAGGATGGATATATATTCTCCCTTCTGAAGTCTGACATGCCATTTCATCAGTAAAGAAGGGAACAGCACCAGGCCCAGACAAAGTCAGAGCCGAACACCTGAAGAATCTGCTGTCAGTACTCATCAATACACTAGCTCAGTTCTTCACACGCTACCTGTCCGAATGCAAGGTGCCCTCCCAATGGAAAACTAGCAGGACAGTTCTGGATATCAAAAAATTATATTTTAAAATGATTTGTATGGTTTGTTGTGAAAATCAGAGGAATCATAAATATCAACAGGTTAGTTCATTTGATAAATTGTTGATAAATGTGTTGGTGAATTACTTGATAAACGTGTTGGTGAATAATCAATTGTTTTACATCTATGGAATAGTTGGATGGTCTGACTCAATAGGGGCTTTGTGAAAATTCACAGAAATCAAGAGTTTTATTCAACAAGGACTCCCAGAACAAGATTTGTTGTCTAGGCAACACAGCCACAGAGATTGCCTTTCATTCCTGATAAGTCTTATATTTGATCGTATTAGGGAGCCATCAAAGAAGCTGCTGATTCAAAGATCTTAGATTTAATATTCAAAAATGTTTCAAATATTCTTATACAGACACCAATTTTAAACAAATGATCATTATAATAACTACTGTATTTTCATCTTTTGCACTGCTAATCATATTACTGGAAATTGATGTCATGCTCCTCCCCTCGAGGTATTGCAGGTGTGGTTGTGGTGCCCGGCTGCGTCGGCAGTTGGAAGACAGGGAGACCGGCTTGTCTACATCAAGGGCTCTTTCTTGTAGGCCCTAGATAGTTGGTAGTCTGACAGAAAAGACTGGTCCCCTGGGATGAATCCAGATGCACGACAGAGCTTGGCACGCTACCATGGTGCTTTTGATATGCCAAAAATAGTAACAATATGGACCTCATTACCAACAAATAAAGATGTTACTGGTGCCCGCTCAAGCAAATTGCTAACAATGGGAAGACAAGTGATAAGTGATGTCATGCTATAATTATGCATAGGGGAAATGTTTTTTAAGGCCTATATTTGTTATAAGTAGACTGGCTTATAAATGCTTAAATTTAGTAGAAATAAAATTCCACCCTCTAATTAAATGGGTTCGATTGTTAAGCTCAATATTTGAACCTAATCTTTAGATATTAAATAAAGGATTCCATATGGTTAAAAAACTTGTATGAGAATAATACCCAACGTCCGGGAAAATGAACCAGGAAGACTTGTAAATGTTTCGGATCTAGCACAAGTATGTGTGGGTGGAGGGAAGGTGAGATAGAGAATGGACAACTTTGCTAATAATGGTTGGAAATGGTAATGCTAGACTAGATCTGAGTATTTAGAGTAGGTAGAGGCATATACATGACAACTATTTAGTGTCTGTATTGTAAACCACAATGCACTTTGGAGAGAGAGAGAGAGAGAGAGAGAGAGAGAGACTTGGTTGTTTATAAGATTATACCAGAGCTCAGTTATCATTCATTTTGGTTCAATTATATAAATATATATAGAAAATTCTTTCAACGGGTTAACCCTTTTTTAAATTAATGTAACATTTTCTCACAACTCAGCAAATTTCAGGTGTACATAATACGTATCAGGGACCAGAGCAACAGCACAGTGGGTAGGGTGTTTGTCTGCACTGGGCTAACCCTGGTTTGATCCGTGGCACTCCATATGGTTCCCTGAGCAATACCAGGAGTAATTCCTGAGTGCTGAATGTGACCCAAAAAGCAAAGGAAAAAAAAATTCCCTATCAGCATCTGACTGTACAATAGGTATACCACTCACCATTCTTTTTTCCCTATGAATTGAAGAGTTCTAAACAAGTATCAAAGTGTCTCAGTGCAGATGGTGGGGCTAGTAGGACAAATAAGGAATAGATTTTTAACATGGTGATGCAAATGCCTGACCCTATCCCCTGTGAAGTTAGAACCAACATCCTGGTACATAAAAATTATAAAACCATCTGTTGGATGACAGGCTTAGCAGTTTGGAACCTTTGCTGTTTTACCCATTCACACCTTAATCCACTTACATGTTCTTAAGCCAAGGTTCATTTTAATGAGATCTTTCTTCTATATAAACACTGCTAGAGGGTGTGGCAATAACAGAATTCACCTTGACTCTGAATAACTTCTGACTTATTTTACATCTACTAAGACTTCTATGTTTTCTAGATTGGGCACAGCTCCTCTTTATACCCTCTGTACCCAGCGTGGGACAGTTAGAATTTACCAAGAGACTACCACCCTGGCTACGTTGAGACTGTAGGAAGATTATAGGAAGGATCATACTAGTTTGGTCTCAAGCAGGCGAGTGTGATCCTTTCAGTATACAAAGAACAAGGTACTCAGAATCACCCTGGTGCAGATAATAAGTAATGCAGATAATAAGAATGACCTTGTGGGTACCATCTAGATTACATGAAGCCCATGAAATTAAGATTTATTACTTTATACCAGCCTTCTCTCTCTCTTTCTCTCCAGTGTTTTATATAAGAGATAATCTCAGAAGAGATTAGTCCTTGGCATAAGCTTTGTTCATACCTGACAACCATCAACTTGAACATACCCAAATCAAATTTGACAGGACCCTCCTGTCAACAGATAGGATTACTTTGGTGTATATAAGGGGACTGACTTGAGTCCCCTGCCCTTTTTCCTGCTCCTTCTTTTGGGTAGGACTCCTCTCACGTGAGATTCTCTCTTTGGTGGAGACTTGGGCTCTCTTGTATGGTCTAAGTTCTGACCAGAGCTAGAGTTCTTTCATTATATTTGATTGTGGTGGTAGAGCTTTTGTACTATTAAAAGCCTTTTTTGAAACTGTGCCAAACTAGTGAAATTCTCATCCGTTCCCTTGGCGACCTCGGAGGTAGAAGAGAACTTCTGTCTTGATAATGTCGGGGACCCCAGCAGCATCCCTGACAACCATCAACTTGAACATACCCAAATCAAATATACAGAAAAATTTTCACATCTAATGAAGTATCTGCATGTAACTAACCCAAATATTTTATTATAAAAATATGAATTTATTTGTTTAAAACCCTGAGGCATTTCAGGAATTCAGGTGGAATTGAGCGCTCTAAATACATTTGTCATATTGATACCTGTATATCAACTGCCTGATTCTCAGAAAATAAATCCCAATTTCTAACCTTTTTTTTCTACAACAGCATTCACTTTCCTCATTTTAACACATTATGGACATTTACAAATTTAGTACTATCTTATTCATCTTTGCAAACTTTAACTGGGCCTCTTTTTGGTTCACTAGACAGTGCAGCAAAATGACTTCATAGAGCACCCACTTGTAAATACAAGTCAAGTAAACATATATTGATGAAACATACAAGTGAAGAGACATTAAAATTCTAAAAATTACTATTATCCATAGCTAGCTCAAGCAAGCCTTATTAAAATAAATTCTCCATATTATAAATAAGTAAGAAATTCTTTCAGGTTAAATCTACTTCTGACAGATCAGCAAAAATGTACATAAAATGCTTAACTATAGTCACAGCAAGGATATTAGTGGTGATTTGAAGCTAAATCACTATCCAAAATTAAAAAAACACTATTCAAAATTAAAATAGTATCAGCAGTACAAATGTTTGATTTGAATCAGATTATGTATCTAGAAATATTGTGACAGTCACAAACATGTTCTTATCATTTTTCTGCTTCTTTTCCGTGTCACTTAATGTAGACTAGAGAGAAATGCTTGAGAAATACCTCCGGGGCCACACAGCAGAACATGTCATGTTTGCAGACGTTTCCAGTTGGAATGTGGCTCACAACTTTAACTAATTTCTGTTCATGAAAAACACAGATAATTGGAACTGCCATCTGTCTGTTGTAATAAATTTGATCATTGCAGTTCACAAATACATTCACTAAATTCAAGAGACTCCCAGCACCAGTGTCCTTCTACGAACAGCAGAGCACAAAACAGAGCGAGGTAAGAGGTAAAATATTAAGTTTCATTTACACAAAATAAGACACGGCATTATTGAAACCTCACTATGAAATTTGAATTTAAATATATTATGTTTGAGTATGAGTTAAAATGTTAACAAACATGATTTTCATCTGTTTTTCTCATGCCCCACACACTAATCAAATGTGAAAGCTCTAGATTTCAAATGAAACCTATCTCTAAAATTAGATATAGAACTTTTACATTTTTATATTTGAAAGCCTAAGCAATATATAAAATTACTTCTTCCATTTAGAGTTTCTCTAAATGATGTGCTATATCATTGAATTATTATGTAGAATACTCCATATTTTATATCATAAATATTTCCTGAAAATAATGAACAATTTTAATTGCATAATGTTACATATGTTTCTCAAGATGGATAGCTCCTGGATACATTATTTATAATCTACCTGCCACTGCATTTGATCATTTTTTTAGAATCATGATTCACAAAGTCATTCATAGTTGAGTTTTAGACATAAAGTATTGTTGCACTGATATCAACTTTCCTCCACTAATGTTCCCAGGTTCCCTCCCATAACCCATCCTGCACTCTTTACAGGCACATTTCTTTGTTCTGTTGTTAAGGTTTGGGTCTCTTGATTTCAGTATTGTTGACACTGTAGTCTGGACATTTAGCTGTATCATTGCTTATCACTGATATACCTGAATCCCTTCACATGGCATCCATTGCATCTCATCTGTCTCTTCTTGCCCTCCCCACTTTGTTTCCTTCTCCTTATACCTGGGTCCAACGTTGATCTGAGCATCTCTCCTTTAAAACATCATATTCCCTCAACCAATTATTCTAATTACCACATATAAGTGATATATCCTGTGTATATCCCATTTCTGACTTTCTTCATTTAATATGGTGTCCTCCAGATCTATCCATGTTGCTGTAAACTACAAGATTTCATTATTCCTTACAGCTGTGTAATATTTAACTACATGTCTATGTGATCATAAGAGCTGATAACAGTCTGGCAGTGACCCACCCTACAGCAGTCTTTTTCAAGTCTAGCCCAGGTATGCTGATCCAGAGACTCACACACACGGGGGCAGAGTTGCTGCCTGCTCTCCCTGTGCCCAGCTGATCACAAGGTGCTGGGAGAGATGTCAGGTTCTAGCCCTGAGGAACCCCCGACACCATGAGGGCTACCATTTTCCACATCCGGATTCCCTCTCATCAGAGCTCCACCTAGCAGAAGAGCTGATCACAGCCCGACTTGCGCAGCCACAAGCGGCCGAGCAGTTCATCAATAAATGCTCAAAATTTGAGTTGACTACTAGAGTATCCCACCCACATGGCAGAGCCAGGCAAGCTACCCATGTCATATTAGATATGCCAAATACCGGTAACAATTATAGACCTCGTTACCATGACTGATGGAATGGTTTGAGGCTCCTTATGTTCCTGGAGCTGGCAGATGCTCTTCGGCTATCTAGCATGTGACAGGACGTATTGAGATGTTACTGGCCCCACTTGAGCAAATCGATGATCAACGGGAAGTCAAGTGATCAAGTGATCAAGTGATCTGGCCAATATCGTTATGATGTGCTTATTTGTCTTCAGACATCAAGCTTGATTCCAACACTTAGTTATTGTACTTAGTGTCATAATGAATAACAGCATATGTTCTTTTTAAAAAAAAAAGTATGTTGCCCCAGGGCGACTGGCCATAGCATGCAGAGACTCAGACACAATGGGGAGAGCTGGCTTTCAGCTCTCCCCCTAGCTCATCTGACCATGAGGCTCCCCAAGTCGACTCCACAAGTAGGCGCACGGTACATCAAACTAGTGGAGCCAATCATGTCCTAGAATATACTACAATCCACGATGTGTAGGAAAGGGAAGAGAAAGAGAGAGAGAGAGAGAGAGAGAGAGAAAGGCAATACAGAACCCACCATGGAGGCTGGCTGGGGAGGAGGAAGGGATGTTTGGGCATTGGTGATGGGAGATGGGCAAGGGTGGAGGGATGCGTGTTGGAACACTGTAGAACCAAAACTCAAACATGAGTATCTTGTAATTTTATATCTAAAGGTGGTGTAATAAAATAATAAAAAAAGAGCCGGTAAAAAAAAATTAAAAAAAAAATTTAAAAAAAAAGTATGTTATCCTCCTTATGATTTAAAATTTTTCTCTTAGTAAGATAAATAAATTTTCTACTTTGGGGGCATTTTCTAGTATATTTTCTACCCTATCCTTTGTGTTTGTTTTTTATAGTATAAAAGTATGTTTTTATACACAGTATATACTAAATAAATGAATGTAAATGAATTCCGTAATCAACTCAAATAATGGTAAATATTTAGAGGTTATGAATTTATTTTTTATTTGTTTCATCATTTCTAGATGTCTTTTTTTCTCATTATTTCAAGGCAAACTCTTACTTAATAACACCATGTCTTGAAGAAGCAGACTTCTCAGGCTTGCCAAATATCACATATCCTGATAATAATGTACTGTATAGTGATTATAATGAAAACAATGTATTCTTATAAGTATTTTAAAATACCATTACATATGAGTGATAATTTCTCTGCAAAGGTAAAGATGGGATGCTAGGTTGAATTATCACATTTATACCTATTACAAAATAGTTGTTGACATAAACACAATTTTTACTAATAACTATATTTTATATGACAATAACATTCTGAAAAACTGAAGCATTACTTTTCATGTCAGTTTGAATGCCTGTAGTACAAACAGGAGATACCACAACTAACAATAGCTTCAATAATAAGGCCACTCACTGTTTAGTAAGTGACCAGATGTTATTGTTTGAATTTTATTTAATTTAGGATAACCTCACATACACAGATGCTCCAAGCTTTTGTTCCATCACTCAGCACACTGGATTGCAATTTTATGTTTCTTCCGCAGGGCAAGTTTACTCCTAGAGATTTACAAGGACGTCCACAAACAACCAACCTAAGAGATGGGATGGAGCGAAAGGAGAGAAGAGATGGAGAAGCCATGGAGGGAAGTTATGGAGGGGAAGGATGAGAAAACAGGAGGGAAAAGGTTGAGGGAAGGAATGGAGAGGAAGGATTGAGGGAAGGAAATGGAGAGGAAGGATTGAGGGAAGGAATGGAGAGGAAGGATGGAAGGGAAGGATGGAGGGCAGGGATGGTTGCTTGCACACGTGCACTTCTTTCCAATCAGAAACAAATCCATGCCCAATGTAACCTGCAAGTCTCCACAAGCATAATACTAAATTGGGATTGAATTGTTTATGCAGAAAATATCACTAAGTCATGGAGCTAAATAATCCCTAGTTTATTGTTTTCTTTGTTTGGGGCTATTCTCTTCATTGCTCGGTACTTACTTCTGGCTCTGCACAGGGATCACTTCTGGCAGGACAATATTCCCTAAGGAAAATATGGTATTCTGGGTACTGAATCCAGGTTGGCCGTGTGCAAGGCCAGCAACTAAGCTACTCGCCATGTGAAAAGTCACCTTCTAAGCTATTTCTACAGACCCTGAATTAATTTTGAACTGCTGCTATTACCGTTAAGGCAACGTGTTTACAATAGCCTGTTAAAATGTATTGTATTGATGTAGAGGTTCACCTACACCACACCACAACTTCTAATCCAACACTTTGTTAACCACAATTCTCCCTTGCACTGTTTCGTTAACTTTAATTTTGTTCTCCAGGACCAAGTGTGTGTCAATGTTTGCTACTGTGTTACTCCACATACCCCTCTTGAATGAAATTATCTTATATTTTTCCTTCTCCATCTGACTTGATTTGCTCAATATAATACCCTCTACCCTCCAGTTGCATGAAAATGACAGCGGACTGCAACATTCTATATGTCCATACTGTCTGCATCATATTGATTGTGTACTGATAGCACAGCTTCTGTATTCCTTCATCTGCTGTTGGATAGTTGGGTTATTTCCACATTCTAACTATTGACTTAAGTGCAGCAGTGAACATAGTGGTGCATACATATTTATAAATCAATATAAAGTTACACCACCTCCAATGACCCAGTGGGCATGGCTACGAGCCCCACAGCCTCCATCATCATTAATGCCGGAGAAGAGAAGGCCCAAAAAAGTACAGCTGCACCGGTTCATATCTACAGAGAGTGGCCCACGGAGCAATGAGAGGGGAAAACTGGTTCACTCACTGACCAGTTTCAGCAAAGCTCCTAGGGTCAGCAGACACGTGGGTTGTTGTGGCCGTGCTGGCCAGGCTGGGGAGCGGGATTGATGCCCCCCTCATCCCCCACCTCCAGTGACCCAGTGGGCATGTCTACAGCCCTGCAGCCTCCATCATCCATCATGCCAGGGAAGAGAGATCTTGGTGCCCAGTTGCGCTGGCTCCTATCCATTATTCGTTATCTGGGCTTGGGGGTAGGACAAGGGGCTATTCTCTGCTCCAATAACCTGAACTTTTCCATTTAATTTTGTAAAATGAATCTAATAATAGGTGACTTGTAATCTGTGTCAAAGTTTTTAATAGAGGAGTGGGCACACCCAGCAGCGCTCAGGGACTTATTCAGGGATCACTCCTGATGGAGCTTGGTGAACCAGATGTGATGCATGGGACCAAACCCGCGTTGACCTCTCAGAAAACAGGCATCCTCCCGCTGTACTATCCCAAGTCCTGCTGCAAAGCTCCGTGCACAGTATCAACATTGCTCTGGTTGATTACTCTTCTCCGAGGTTTCTGCTCTATCTGTGACCATGTGGGCACTGCACCCACATTCCCTCACTGCACCTCCAGCTTCATTCTCTTGATCTTTAGCTGCAAGTGTTCCAAGCGAATTCTTTTCCTTTTTTCCTTAGATATGATTTCCTCAACAGAATCAGGAATTCTGAACTCTTGGGAGTGTCACAGTCAAATCTGTGCTCATCTCACTTTTCTCCTGCCTGACAGTCCTTTCAACCTAAGTGCCTTTAGAACAGACATTTGGTGACTTCTATTGAAAAATCGTGTTTTTTTTCTAAAAAGCATGTTTCTTCACCAGCACACACCTGCCATTCCTTCTTCCTCGTGTCTGAAGTAGCAAGATTTGTCAGTTTGTTCATACTGGCTTACCTTAGGACTCACTTGTCACAGTTGTCTTCCATGCATGCAGTCCTGGTCCTCTGATGTTACTCTAAGTAAAGCAACTCACTTTTGCCTTATGTATGCTATCTTCTCGAGTAATACAAATACAAAATTCAAAATTTCCGTTTTCAAGATGCAATGTACTCGCTAATTTTCATCAGAGCTTCTACTAACCATGCCTACTAGATAAAATCCCACAAAACCCTCCCTGTATCTTGTGCTTTATATGTGTACTCTTTTTTAAGTACCATTTTTTCAATCATATTTATTCATACACACACTCAGTCTAGTTCTATCAATCTGAAGGGCTGATTGAATCATTACTGGTTACTTTGGTTCATAATTGAACTATATATTCTAAATATAGACTGTTACTCATATGGACATTAAGACTAAGTCATTTAATTAGATCAATTGATATACAGACATAGAAATATACATATATGTATGTATCTCTTCACGTCTATCACTTGTCTTCCCATTGTTCATCATTTTGCTTGAGTGTGCACCAGTAATATCTCCATATGTCCTGTCAAATGCTAGTGTAGTGCAAGGGCATCTGCTTGCTCCAGGAACATAAAGAGCCTCAAACCATTCCATCAGGTCATGGGAATGAGGTTTTAATTGCTATTTGTATTTGGCATATCAAATACGACACGGGTTGCTTGCCAAGCTCTGCCATGCAGGATATGTATGTATATATGCAGATATACATACATATATACATATATATATACATATATGTATATTTGGGGTGGGGAATGAGGCCACACCTGATTGCACTCAGGGCTTACTCCTGGTTCTGTGTTCAGGGATCACTCCTGACAGTGTTCAGGGGACCATATGGAATACAGAGAAATGAATCCTGGTCAGCCATATGCAAAGAAAACACCCTACCCACTGTACTGTCATACTAGGCCTGTTACAATACCTATATAAATTATATAACAGAAATGATACTTTTACATGTACTTTCATGTTTTTACTGGACCAGAATCATTCCCCTGCCATTCATTGTTCGATATTAACAAGGAATAGTAAATATCAGGTAAATACATTTCCCTGAAATAGTGTTTCCCTGCAGATAACTAGACTACCCTGGGTTAATCCGGGTACTCAATCCAAAACTGGTAAAGCTCCCAGAAGGACTAATTTCTGTCTTCTGATCTCCAGCATCCAGAAGTCAGGCTTGACCCGATCTTTCTTCCGCATCTAGAAAGGGTGAATCCAAGCTAAACTGTATACATTTAAAAATGATGACATATCACTCGCCAGGACAACAGAATGTTTTAATAGTGTGTGTTTTAGACTGATAGTTAATTGTTGCAGTCAACCTAACTCTAGAAAGATTTTAATATTTGCATTTAAAGATCAGATTAAATGATCAATTATATTTCCAACCTTTGTCATTGAGTTTACTTATCTTCTGTAACTGTCAGTAATCACAGACAGTGCTACAGCAATTTCATTATTTTTCCTAAGCTGATTGATTATAGTTTTCATATGCTATTATTCACTCAATAAAAGACATAAACCAAATAAGTACACTATAAAATGGAAAACAGAATTTTATGAAAATAAACTTATTTGGTAGGTTTAAAGGATATTAATTAAAACAGTTGTCCTCCTTAATAATACATTTTTAGAAACATGAGAGAATAATTTGATATACAAAACATAAGGGGAAATATTAGCGTTGAATTATTTGAGGGTTAGATAAGAGAAATTAGATGAGCTAAGATAAAGAATATCAAGGCGATATTAAGAATATCAAGAAGTCAGACAGAAATATTATGCATACTATAGGAAATAAGTATCAAGGCTGCCTGAGGAAAAGACCCATATTTAACAGTTATTTGAAAATATACTACTATCTTTGCTACTTGATTATTTTTGTTTAAAAGAGACCAATGATATATTTCGCTAAATCAAGATACATAACAAGGTTACCCTCATGGAACTAATATGAAATGGACAGACTATGATACATAACCTAATGTTTTTCACATATGATTAGTACATACTGATGATTTCTTGAATTAACCTTATATGTTGAGTGAGATTAATATACTATTAATCAAAGGTTATTTTATGGATTCACTATCACTATCTTCCCATTAATCATCTATTTGCTAGAGCGGGCACCAGTAATATCTCCATATGTCCTGTCTCAAGCTAGTAGAACCCAGAGGCATCCACTTGCTCCAGGAATATAAGGAGCCTCAAAACCATTATATTAGGTCACGGGAATGACCAAATATAAATGTTACTGGTATTTGGCATATCAAATACTACACAAACAGCTTGCCAGGCATGCCATGCAGGTGGCATACTGTTGTAGTCACCTCTAAATAAAGCATTTATTGAAAACTGCACGGCTGTTAGCAGCCGCGCGAACCGGCTATAATAGTCTGGTCTGCTGGGTGGAGTTGTGACAAGAGGGAAGTCCGGATGTGGGAAATGGCGGGCCCCATGGAGGAGGCTGGGGTCATCTGGCTTGTTGTGAGGCTCAGCTGGGGTGGCAGGCCAGGGCTAGAACCCTCCATGCCTCCCGGGCGCCTCATGAGCGGCTAGGCACAGGGAGAGCAAGTAGCAGCTCTGCCCCATGTCTGAGAGTCTCTGGTTCAGCATACCTGGGCTGGATTGAAAAAAAAAAAAAACACTGCTTCAGGGTGGGTGTCGATGATCCGGGCTGTGATAGTCTGGTCTGCTGGCTGGATTAATCACTGAAAATACTACTTATCCACAGTGAGTGTGTATACACAAGCATATGCTCCCTATTTATGCAGTATTTTCATTTATACCTTTACACATTAATTTTGGTCATTTAACATGTGCCAGCGTCTTCCTATACATCAACAAAAAAATGCCTGTCTTCATGGAACATATAGTTTTGTATAAGGGGAACAATAAATAACATAAAAAAGAAACAGTATACATAAGGCTAATAGATCTTTAAGAAAAGATCAGTAGGCATTTTCAACAACATATGTGAGCTCAACGGCAGAATGGTAAGTCTAATAAACCACACACAAACATGGGGGGAGAGAGAGAGAGAGAGAGAGAGAGAGAGAGAAAGGAAGAGAGAGAACTGGTAATAAACTGTGACCTCATGAC
The DNA here is from genome assembly GCA_021461705.1 of Cryptotis parvus. NCBI lineage: Eukaryota > Metazoa > Chordata > Mammalia > Eulipotyphla > Soricidae > Cryptotis > Cryptotis parvus. The sequence continues at coordinate 191,984 of JAJIBD010025069.1, forward strand.
CTCACTGGCTGCTAAGTAAGCAGATTTCCTGGATATTTCTAATCACAACGTGATAGAATTATGAAGATTTAATAAATGTAAAATGAATTACTTCTGAAATAAAAATAAAATTGAAAAGTCCACATCAAAACATTACAGTATCAGAAGATTATAGGTCAATCAAAGACTACTAAAAACTCTCCTGTGGGGCTGCTTATTTATTTTACATTTAGTAAAGTGCCAATTGAAGACTTTTATGTTATCGGCATTGTTTTAACTATTGTAAAAAGTATAAAGCAACCACTTTCACAAGCTTTGGCCCAACCGATTTCCTTATCAACCGTGAAAATGCTTCCTCAACTTCAACTCTGAAGTCAGGGATAACCGAAGATTAGCCTCAATTACGGACAGTGTAGGAGAAAACATTCGAAAGTCCTTTCTAATTGATTAGCGTACAGCTCACGGGCCTTCATTAAAAGTGCAGTTATTTAACAGTCGATGTTGGCTGGTAGGGCCAAGAAGAATGGAGACACAAAACTGAAATCTGCAATGAAGTTAACGGCTGTCCAAATGTTGTTTAAATTCTCCTTTAGAGAGAAAATAATACTCCGCATCCTTTGGGCCACCTGTTGATGATTGCTTTCATTCATGAATAACTAAAGGACAGCACTGGCAGTTTCAGAAGCTGGTCCACATGGAACGTGTGTTCAGTGGCTTTGATCTGCAACCCCAGTGACTGTTCACAAGCCTCATTTGTGTTACGGTACCAGATCTTCAGTCCTGAACCTGACTGTGGCATGTTGGCTAGCTCTGGGAGCTGCGGCTTCCCAGCAGGTAACAGACACTGCGCACTGATGGCCCTTTCACCGCAGATTCATTAACAGAGGTAGCATCTGATTTTAGTGACTCTGTTTCATCTCTATATGTGATTTTGCCACGGGTCCCATGCTGACAGCATCTAGCTTGACAGAGTTTTATAATCTACAAAGTTTTTCAGTAGAAGGTCACATTAATGTCTTTGGCAAATGTATAATTAGCTACTTGAACAGGCAAAGATGGATGGGTTTCACAGAATGACACCTAAAAATCATGTGCTGTATTACAGTTTTCCTCATCAATTAATTTTATCTTTCTTCCAGGCTTATAAAATAAAAAATGAATGGAGCTTTGAATGGTCTAAACAATTATAAGTTTTTCTCATTTCTACATGCACAAATGAATGTTTTGAGCATTTAAAAGGAATAAAAAATATTCAAAAACATAGATTTTAATCCCGTATAAACATTACTTCAATAGATGTAAATAATAACATTCGGAGTTAGAGGTAAGTATATGATTTTTTTTTTTACTATTTTAAGAATGCCCTAAACATTATCGTGCTATCCACTGTCATCCTGAAATAATCTACTAGTGACCATATAATTCTATTAGATCACAACGAGACCTATGGTTTTAACCTCAATGTTGTCAAATATAGTAAATATTCAATTACAAATACAGTATTTCTGGCAGGAATATTGTGATGTACAAGCAGTCATAGTAGAAGCCAAAATGCCAGTGAACTATTTTTTTTTGCTTTTTCTTTTTTTTTTGGGGGTCACACCTGGCACAATGCTCAGTAGGTACTCCTGGCTCTTGGATCAGGAATTACTCCTGGCAGTGCTCGGGGGTCCATATAGGATGCCGGGGATCCAAGCCAGGTCAGACCAGTGCAAGGCAAATGCCCTCCCCGCTGGACTATGGCTCGGCCCCAGTGAACTAATTCATGGGAACAACAAAGCTAATTTAATGAGTATCACATAATCCCAAGGGATATATGTTACCATAATAAAGCTGCAAGGCACATGAATATCATTTAATTGTATATGTTCCAGTTGTGGTGGTATGCATTATGCTGCATCATAAAGCAAATACAAATCTAACTTTCTCAGTCAAAATGTACATAGTTTGTTTTGCCTAAGCTTAGTAGTAACAGGATCATACTATGCTCTTAAGGCAAGTATAAATGATTTATACAAAACACATAGGAGGGCTTAAACTGTACTAAGGTTTATTTTATTCTATTTTTGACCCATTCCCAGGGGTCTACTCCTGTCTCTGCACTCAGGTATCACTTCTGGTTGGGCTCAGTGACCATATGGGTTGCTGGGGATCCAAATGGCTGCTTTCAAGAAAGGCAAATGCCTTACCCACTTTACTATTACAGCAGCCAACATGCTAACCTTTAAATTAAGAGTCTTAATTAAGAACTGCACTCAGCATTTGATGTAGAGATATTAGGCACTATGTACATCAAAATTATGAGTCAAGAGTACACTAAGCATGGGGTCCAGATTATAATTCAGTTAAAAATTAGCTTAATAAGGAGGTGTGTAAGAGCCAGGAGGGGGCCTGGGGGGCATTGGTGGGAGGACACTGACATTGGTTGGGGTTGGGGTATTGTGTGCCTCAAACTACAATTAGAAAACCGTTAATCAAAATGTTTAGATGAAAATTGGAAAGAAAAAAATGTGCATTTTGAGGTTTATGATAAATGTGAAAATAACAAAACATTATTCATGTAGTATGGAAAATACCTTAACATTCTTTACATCTCCCACTTCCATAAATATTTTTCCAGTTGCTATACGTTAAAAATGAAAGAGATTGTAGAAGTGCAGGTTCATTATTGTAGTTGCACCAGTATCAAACATATACTGGTTGGTCACAAGTGCAAATATTAACTCAGAAAACTGTATTTCAACATAAACAAATATCAACTCAGGGCCCAAGAAAGTAGAGGTGCAGGCAGCTGTCCTGTACATGTCTGTTCTCACCACAAAATGTCACCAAGCACCACCAGGAGTGACCCGTGAGCACAGAGCTCAGGAGCACTGCTTCGTGTGGCCCAAACCAATCAATTTAAAAATTGGTTGAAGACATGTATACCAGACCATTGAAATTCCTATCGAACCCTGCCTGTTTCTTTCAATAGATGATTCTGAAATGAGAGATTAATTCAATTACCTCTGGAAAAGCAAAACAAGCAATGTGATGCATCAAACTGGGAGAATTTACACTGATACAGAAATTATGACTAGAATAAAAAGATATTCCACAGAATGCAAGATAATATTTTCCCAATGCACATTTGGTAAAGGATAATATCCAAAATACATAAATAACTTGTAAAACTTAGCAAAACAAATAATCCCATCAGAAAATTAGGAGAAGAGATGAACAGAAACTTTTCAAGAAGACCAATGGCCAATGGCTACATAAAAATGAAAATGCTCTTTCACTGCATTAGGGAAATGTGATTTAAAACAATGAGATAGCAACACTAAGAGATCAACTTACACCTGTAAATGGCACAAAGCAAAAAAGAAATAGTGAGATAGTGAAGTTGGCAGGGCACTTGCCTTGCATGCGGCATGAGGCTTCTTGCCCAGTACCATCTGGTCTCCAGAGCATCACCAGAGTTATCCTTGAGCAAAGGCCAGAAGTGAGGCTGCTGGAGCACTGCAACTGTTGTCCCACCCCAATACCAAAAAGAAAAGAAAATAAGCAATCAGTGCTGGTATGGATGGAGGGATAAAGAACCCTCCTCCATTGCTGATGGCACTGACAACTGGCTTATTTCTTTGGACCACTACACGGACATTTCTAAAAAAGTTAAGAATTTGGTTTTATACAAGCAAAATTTTATTTTAGCATTCTACTACAAGTGCTCTAACATCATTTCAAAAATGCATTGTGCTTCTTGTGCACTATTCACAGAGCAAAAGATCTGGACACAACCCAAATGCCAGAGAAAAGATAACTTGATAAAAATATAGTGATGTGTATGTGTGTGCATATATATATATATATATATATATATATATATGTATGTATATATAATCACTTGATCACTTCACTTGACTTCCCGTAGATCATCGATTACTCAAGCAGGCACCAGTAACATCTCAATATGTTCTGGCACATGCGAGATAGCCCAAGGGCATCTGCCCGCTCCGGGGAACATCAAAAGAGGCTCAAACCATTCTATTCAAGTCATAGATATGAGGTCAATAATTGCTACTGGCATTTGGCATGTCAAATATGACACAGGTAGCTTGCCAGGCTTTGCAGTGCAGGTGGGATAATCTTGTAGTCACCTCAAAACTCGAGTATTTATTGATGAACCAAATACTTTTTTTTTTTTTTTTTTTTGGGTCACCACCCGTGCTCAGGGGTTTCTCCTGGCTCTGCACTCAGGAATCCCTCCTGGCGGTGCTCGGGGGACCATATGGGATGCCGAGGATCGAACCCGGGCCGGCACAGGCCGCCGCGTGAGCAAACGCCCTACCCGCTGGGCTATCACTCCGGCCCCAGCCAAATACTTTTAAGAATAAATAAAATACAGGACCAGAATAGCACAGGACCAGAATAGCACAGTGGGCAGGGCATTTGCCTTTTGTACGGCTTACGGTTTTGATCCCAGGCATCAAAAAAGGCAGTGTCTTACAAGATTATGTTTCAGGCAGAATGCATAGTTTGACCCAAGGTTCACATACATGCAATACATGCACACTTAAGTAGATCTGAACACAATTTCAAACCTATGCTGCTGAAATAAATTCAAAATAAATTTTGAAATAAAATAAACAACAAAATGGGGGGGGGGGACAAAAAACAGGCCAGAGGAGATCCTTCAGCAGACCCTAGGTAGAACCCCGGCACATGCTCCCCTTCGACCATCCTCCCACTCTCAACGGACCATGCAATGCCAAGGATCCAACACGGGCCTCCCGCGCACCAAGCACGGGCACCTATCTTTCCAACCCCACTTGAATAAACTGGTAAATGGTTTTCGAATTAAATGCCAGAGCCCACAAAGAACTGCCAGGTGTGGTGCATTACAGGACCTGAGCAGTAGACAGATCCTAGCACCTGACTACCTAGTGAGACATGGCTTAGCTGGGAGCGGGAGCCCCACAAACCCTCTCCCAGGCCCTCTGAGCACTGCTGATGAGGAAGGGTCAGTTTGCTAAGCAAAGTGGTTTTGGTACACAAGCTGTCATAGGGAATGGCACAGCCAGAAACCAGAGCTACCCAAAACAAATGCCCTCAAGCCCTTTGAGACAGTGCCCTAGCGCACTCCTAAGTTTTCCTTTTGTGAGCCACACCATGCAGTGGTCTTCTGGTACTGGGGGAGGGAGGGGCGAGTCAGAGCAATAGTAGAGAAGGGGGGGCATTTGCCTTGTATGCAGCAAACCAGACTCAGTCCCCACCATCAGGCATCATCCCCAAGCACTACCAGGAGTAAATCCTGAGTGGTAAGCCTTACTTAGTTTTGAAAACCATTTATCAGTTCCTTTAAATGGGGCTGGAGAGATTGGTGCCCGTGTTTAAAAGTAGGAGGCCCCTTGTTGGAGCCTTGGTATGGGTCCTTGAGCACTGTTCTTCTGTGTATATATATATATATATATGTCTGCATATATAGTAGATATATATTTACGAAGAAAAGATGACTTGATAAAAATATAGTGATGTGTGTATATATGCATATATATGTGTATAGATATCAATATATAATTTTTATAAAAAAGATGACTCTGTAAAGATATAATGATACGTTTATACATAATATATATGCATATATAATATATGTATATATCAAATGTACATATTTGATATATTTATATCACATGAAATACAATACTACTTGGAATATAACAAGATGAATTATGCAATTTGCTTATATATGAGAGGAAATGTTTCTCTTGTATGAGAAATATTACGAAGCACAATAAAAAAGAACAAGAAATGGCAAGAGGCAAATAGAACTGTAGATTTCTACAGAACTGAGAATACTGGGAATGGGGACCAGAGGCAGGAGGGGTCACTGTGACATAGGTGTGTGAAGCAGAAACTGGTGGTGCATGTGGGGTGGAATGCTGTACGCACGAACTGATATAGCAGTGTTTTTAAGTCATGGAATACAGTGAAGTGAGGGGGTGGGGTAGAGGGGCTACATCAACATCATAGTTAATAAAGAGAATCATATTTAATTAATTTTAATTAAATTGCTTCGTTAGGTTGATTTTCCTAACACTATGGAATATGACCTCATGAATTCTATAAAGGGATACCAGGCGCTGTGGCCATAACAAATTGTTTCACTTAAGCTTTATTACTGATAACATTTAATCATCTGGAAAGACTTAAGCAGAGAATTTCTGCTCCTTTAATTTGATGATATCTAAAGTACCATATACTGAATGATTCCAATTTCCATTGGCATATAAGAAAAGAACACAATCTTGAAAGAAGACTGCATTAATTCTTAAATTATAGGAGGAAAATTAAATATATTTAACCACAAATTGTCTCTTTTTAATCTCTTTATTATAGCTAATAATATAATCAAATTTCAAGGGTATGGATTAGCAACATGCTTATATAAATATCACCATACCACCATCAAAGTTAGATTTCCAAGCACTCACTCTAAACCCTATTCCAACCGTAGCTTTCACTGATCAAAGGGTTAGTTTTTTGTTTTATGAAACATAAGCAACATATATAAGCTGGACATCATCTAGTAGATTATTTCTAATGCAAATGGGTGGGAGTACACTTTAATAAGGTATAAGACAAAATGACCCCACCCTTTCATATTAATTAAAAAAATTTCCTGTAGATACTTTTTCTGAATTTTTCTATAGTGCATGCTCAGACATTGTGACACCTCTCAAAATTTATCAATAGACACATTATATAATAAAAGAAATTGATCTGAAACATTCATCGAATGTATGACCATAGGGTCATTTTTAAAATTGTATTACCATATGGTCATTTGTTCTGATGCTATATATATCAAGTGATAGTAGTAAGATTTCTTTATATCACAATACATAACAAAATGACTAAAATAGCAGGACACTACCTTTAAATTTAAAATATATATATGATATATATCGCATTGAAATACAATACTACTTGGAATATAACAAAAGATGAATTATGCAAATTGCTTCTTTATGAGGCTCTGAATGTCATAAACATAACTGAAACATTTATTTCAAAAGAAGTCAAATTAAGCTGAATTGATGATGTGATAAAAACAAATACAGAGCAGAATTCTTTTATAGATACTTCTATGTATGAATATTAAATATATAATATACATACACAGAAGTATCTATAAAGAATTCTACTCTGTATTTGCTCCATCCCCACACCGGCTGTGCGCTCTTCACTCCAGGCTGGTTATACCTCCGCATCTCTTGGCATCTACCCGTCCAGCGCCCCCCTCTCCCACCCCAACCAAAACGTTCATTTGAAAACTACAAGACACTGCTCCAAGAGAAAAAAAGGACACAAGAAAATGGAAACACATTCCCTGCTCATGGATGGGGAGAATCAACATTGTCAAAATGGTAATACTCCCTAGAGCTCTGTACAGATTCAATGCAGTCCCTATAAGGATACCGATGACATTCTTCAAAAGAAATTGACCAAACGCTCCTGAAATTTGTATGGAACAATAAACCCCCCAAGGATAGCTAAAAGCAATCCTCGGGAAAAAGAAGATGGGAGGCATCACCTTTCCCAACTTCAAACTGTACTACAAGGCAGTAGTAATTAAAACAGCATGGTATTGGAATAAAAACAGACCTGTGGACCTATGGAATAGAATTGAGTATCCTGACACCCAACCTCAAACACATGATCATTTAATCTTTGATAAAAGGTGCAATGAGTCCAAAAATGGAGTAAGGAAAGCCTCTTCAACAAGTGGTGTTGGGAAAACTGGGCAGCAACATGTAAAAAAATGAATTTGGACCTGTGTCTAACACCATGCACAAAAATCAGATCAAAATGGACTAAAGATCTCAATATCAGACTTGAATCCATAAAGTACATTGAAGAAAATATAGGGAAAAACCTCCACGACATTGAAGCTAAAAGGCATCTTCAAAGGTGAAACATCACTAACAAAAGCAACTAGAAGAAAAGATAAACATATGGGACTACATGAAACTGAAAAGCTTCTGCACCTCAAAAAGAAACAGTGACTAAGATACAAAAGCAGTCCACAGAATGGGGAAAGAATATTCACCCAATACCCATCTGATAAAGGGGTTAATATCCAGGATATATCAGGCACTGGTAGAACTTTACAAGAAGAAAACAAACAACCCCATCAAAAAATGGGGACAAGAAATGAACAAAAAACTTCAGCAAGGAAGAAATTCGAATGGCCAAAAAACATATGAAAAAAATGCTCATCATCACTAATCATCAAGAGATGCAAATCAAACAACAATGAGATACCACTTTACACCACAGAGACTGGCACATATTCAAAAAGCAAAGAACAACAAGAGCTGGCGTGGATGTGGGGGAAAAGGGGGACACTCATCCATTGTTGGTGGGAATGCGGCTGGTACAGCCTTTCTGGAAATAATATGGACTTTTCCCCCCAAAAAAATTAAATTTTCTTTCTTTTACTCCCCCCTCCTCCCTCCCCTTTATCCCTTTGAAAAAATTTTCCACCCCACATCTTTTTTTTTCTTACATATTATTTTATTCTGGGCTTTAAACATCGTAATTAATTGTTTATTATTTTTTTATATTATTTTTGAAAGGTTAAAATTTTAAATGGTTTATATTGGAGTTTTTTTTTTGATGTTTTAATATTTTTTTATTTTTTAAATTATCTTTAAAATTTATATTATTTTGTGTTGGTTATAGAAACATGTTGATGGGGGAGTTTGTGGTTGTGAATAATTATATATTGTTTTTTGTTATTTATTTAATATAAAATTTTTTTTTTTTTTTTTTTTAAAAATAAAAAAAAAAAAGGGCGGGTAGGAGGGGGTTGTGGGTTTTGGGGGGTGTGGGGGGGGGGGGGCTGGGAGATGGGAAGGTGGACAAAAAAAAATTATTTATTATTTTTTTTTATATATTTTTTTTTAAATTAGTATATTTCCATATTTTTTTTCTTTTTTTTTTCCTTTTTATATTATTAGAGGAGATAGGGATAACGGGATTTTGGTTTCGGGAGTATTTTTTTTTAGAGGGGGGAAAAATGAAAGGGGGGTGTGGGCCTTGGGGGGGGTGAAAACGGGAGAGAAAGGAATGGGCTTGTGTTTTGGGGGGTTGGGGGGGGGGGGGGAGGAAGGGGAGAGACCATAGGGGATCATAGGGTGCATTGAGGTTATGTGAAATTTTTTTTTTTATTATTTTTTTTTTGGTTTTTTTTTTTTTTTTTTTTTTTTTTTTTGGGTTTGGGACCTTGGGGGGTTTTTTTTTTCATTTTTTCTATCAGTTTTAGTTTTGTTTTTTGTTTTTTTGTTGGGTGCCCCATCTTTTTTTTTTGTTGTGTTCTTTTGGTTGAGGGTGCGCGCCACCCCCCCGGGGGGGGTTGGGGGGGGTTGTGGTTTGTTCGGGGTTTGTTTTTGGGGCCTTGGGGGTCCGGTTTGGTTTTTGTTTTTTTTGTTTTCCTAGTTTTTCCCAGCCCCAAAACACCCAGATAAAAAAACCTTTTTTGCGAATGGTTCATCTGTACCCACCCCCCCGTGAATTTTTATTCTCCTTATTATCATTTTTTTTTTTTTTTTTGTTTTTTTTTTTTTTGGGTTTGTAAATTGCTTTTGTTTTTTCTTGGGGTTTTTTTTTTTTTTTTTTATTTTGTTTTTTTTTTGTGATATTCATTTTTTCGGGTTTTACCGGGGGGGCCTTTTTTTTTTATTTGTATAACCTGCCTCTACTACCTTTTCGTCCCTTTTTTTTTTGTGTTTGTGTTTTTTTTTTTTAAATTTTTCGAAAAAGCATTTCACAATTTGGACTTCCCTCTCATCAGATCTCCACCCAGCAGACCAGCCCATCACAGCCCAGCATGCTGCGGTCGCAAGGGTTCATCAATAAATGCTTTATTTGGAGGTGTTTAAAAGAGTATGTCTCCTGCACGGCAAGCCTGGCAAGCTGCTCTTGTTGTATTTGACATGCCAAATACCAGTAACAATTATATTAGGTCATTCCCATGACCTAATATAATGGTTTGAGGCTCTTTATGTTCCTGTAGCAAGCCGATGCCCTTGGCTCTACTGGCATGAGACAGGACATATGGAGATATTACTGGTGCCCGCTCTAGCAAATAGATGATGAACGAGAAGATCGTGATCGTGATCGTGATGAATATTAAATATCTATTTCTAACTATGCATTATTATTTTAACCATGGAGATAATGATCATTGCAAACCAAATACTGGTCTATTCATTCCCAAGTTGCATCATTCTTAGTGATTAGAAAAATGTTTTTCCCCTTAAATCAAATAACCTTAAACAGGTCAGGCAGGGGACCAGGGAGAAGGGGGGCGGCTCAAATGGTAGCGCACATGACTCTTTCCACTGCGAAGTTTGAGTCTGATCTCAGAGACTGCACTGTGCCCATCTCAGCAGCTCTCGTCTGTTAGCACCACCATACTCAAACACCTCCACACTGATGGGCTTATGCTGCCTGGCCAGGAATTGCCTAAAACACCTCCAGCGCCCCCAGCCCCCCAAACAAGAAAGAAACATAAGACAGAAGAGTTTTGGACGAAGATTAGGAAGAATTGTTTCTTTCACCCAGAGAACTCTGGGACAATGTGTTGGAGACATCTTATTTGCATGCCCGGCATACAACCACCACTTGGAACTACCTGGAAAACATTAGAAAGGTAAATTGTTCCAAATTTCAGGGAATTTCAGTTCTTAGCTCAGTAATGACGACACATACTTCAGGTCCCACACCATGACATGCAGTTGACATGTTCCTAGCACAGCCAGCATACAGTTAAAGGACATGTCTGCCCCTATCTGCTCTCTGCATCCTCATCCCTAACTGCTGCTTCTTCTTAGAGGCACAGACATAGAGGCTGCATAGAGTGAGCACTGCCAGACCCCCCACCTGGGCGCACATCCTCCTCTGATGAAATGACTCTCAATGTGTTTCAAGGAGAAGCACTTCATTCATATAGTCAGCGGGCGGACACTTGATTCGCATGTAGCTGATTCAATTCAATTCTTCAGCCCCACCAGGGGAGATCCCTGAGTGCAAAGCCAAGAGTAAACCCTGGCCACATCTGGATTTGAATCCAAACAAATCATGAAAAACAGAAGAAAACGGAGGAGCAGGAAACACATTTAAGTCCATTGCATGATGGCAGCATTACTCTTTTATTTCCTATTAATTGCTATGAATAGTATATGATTTTAATCAATGAGCACAAGCTATTAGTGTAGTAAAAATTAAAATTCATGAAAATTGTAATAGAAAGATAAAAGTAATTGACAAAATTCATATATTTCATGTTACAACATATACTAAAACTTCACAGTAAATATGATGGTAAAAACTGAAAGTGGGGGCCGGGCGATAGCCCAGCGGGTAAGGCGTTTGCCTTGAACGTGGCCAGCCTATGCCCGCCCGGGTTCGATCCCGGGATCCCATATGGTCCCCCAGCACCGCCAGGAGTAATTCCTGACCACAGAGCCAGGAGTAACCCCTGAGCATTGCCGGGTGTGACCCAAAAAGCAAAAAAAAAAAAAAAAAAAAACTGAAAGCGTGTCTTCTAAAATGAGAAGCATGGAAAACGCCCATTTCATAAATTTAGTACTTTATACTATAAGACATTCAAGGCAACATTTTCTTGACTATGCCATTATAATACAGATAAAAAAAGAAATAAATCATAGTTTATAAAATGTTTTACATTTCAAGAATTAAACAACAGAGATAAAAGACAAATGATAAAAGATAAAAGATAAATGGACAGCTTCCCAGATTGAAGAAACATTTTCAGATTACCTTAAGAGAAAAGATTAATATCCATAGTGTACAGAAAACACCTTTAGCTCCTTAAAGACACATTTTCTCAAAGAATAAAATAAATTTGAATTCCGCCTTTTCCGGTATATAGTCAACAAAATTGGAAGTAGGTATCAAAAAGATATTTGTCATCACTTGATTGTCATTAACAATATTCAAATTGTAAAACATGGAAAAAAACATTGTTCCTCTATGGATAAACAGAGGGAAAAACTGTATTTGCATAGAATGAAATAGTATTCGCCTTAAAATAAGGGAAACATTATCTGATATAAGTTTCAACACAGATAAATTTTGAAGTCATTACAGTAATTGAAAAAGTCCAATACGAATGATAAATATTGTATAATTCCATTTATATGAACATATAAAATAACCAGAATCAGAGAGATCAAATAAAAACTGTGCTATGGAAGCAAAATAACTTATCATTTATTAACATATAGCACATCAGTTACAGAAGATCACAACTTTTGTAAATATACAACACCTGCCTTGCATGAATCTGGCCCCAGTTTGAATCTCAATAGCCACATACCAACACAATGCATTCCCATTCACTGAGTACTGCCAGGGATCATTCAGGAGCACAGAGTCAGCGGGGTCCTTAAGAATCTCAGGGAATTGCCTCCGATTTCCATTCCTCCAAAACAAGGTGGACAAAAAGAATAACATTGGACTTGGGAGATAGGATGGATAAGACTCTTGCCTGGAATGAGCCCAGCCTGATCTCATCCCTGGTACCAAATATGTCCCTTAGGAGTTCCTTGAGTATAGCCAGGTGTATGCCCTGACTCCCAACAGGTGTGGCTCAAAAACTCCCCCAAGTGAATTATTTTTTATAGAAAAGCAAATGTATTACTCCTAGAAAGTGGTTAAAAGGATAAATTTTGTGTATATATGACCATGTACAGGAAGGGGAGAGTGGAATGTGGTAAACCACAAAAACAAAATAAAGGGCTATGTTTAGAGGGAGCATCCACGATGTTCAGTACTCACTAGTGGCCCTGCTCTCGGCACTCCCAACTGCCAGCGCTCTGCAGACAGTACTGGTGCTAGGGACAGAACTAGCTCTGGCCATGTACATGGCAAGCACCCTACCTGGGGTGCCTGCTCCAGATCCAAGACAGAACATTGTTGCAGTGACTTTTCCCAACCAAGATGGTAAAATAAGAAGCAATAACTTTTCAAACACATTAGATGACTATCTTTAGTAATTACAATGATAAATTCAACTGCACATACAGAGTCTGTCTGAAAGAATGATCCGGGAGATGAAAAACTGCTCTGTGCAGCACCAGGTTACTTGCTGAACAGAATATTTAACCTCTGAAAACAGTGTAATGCAATACTTCATGATTTCCTTTATGTGACCTATACCCCCTAACAACATTAGTCTGAACTCTGAAGCACGTTTTATTTTTCACAGTATGTATTGCCCTGCTTCTTATTAGCAGATGTTATATTGTTATTAATCAGTATGGTTAATTTGCTAGGATTTATTTTAAATTATGCTTGTCATTTTATAAATTCTTCAGTGAGGAGTTTACTAAGTCAGAGTCTCAAGTTATCTTACTGGAGGGAAGAGGGGAGTCTGGTAACATCAGGTTTTTGTGCATGTTTAGTACCCGAGGAAGAATTCAGTCTATAGTACAGAAATTGCCTTAAGTTCATTTAGGTCATGGTGTTTTTTTCATGGTTAATATGTATAGGTACTGCTCCAGCATATACTACTTGGTATCTATCTGTTTAGTGAGTTCCATAGCAAGGCTGATAATTAACTAAAATAGCAAGTTAATTTTTAGTATTAAGAAAATATTAGCGCCACCATAAAGAGCTTTTTTTTCTAAATTTATCAGTATTGAACTTTAACACATTAGCATATAATAATTTTAATGAAGGATACTGAATTAGCCCTATCTAATAAGCACAGCAAAAATTCCAAATACTGTTTCTGATCAGTATTTCAAAGCCTTTGGGGCATAATTTAGCAAACCAGTTTCAGAAACAGTATTCCAGATATTCTACATATATCTCCCATTTACCCAAGGTTTTTTCCATCAAGGTGCATAATAGTAAAACTTAACTTGTATTCATGTACCACTTAAATCATTTGTATCACTTGTATCACTTGTCTTCCCATTGTTCATCAATTTGGAGGGGCACCAGTAACATTTACATACATCCTGTTGTGTGCTAGTGTAGCCCAAGGGCATCTGCTTGCTCCAGGAACACAAAGAGCCTCTAACTGATCATTCAGGTCAGTGGGAATGAGGTCTACACCCAAGAAAAAATCCCATGTCTCCCTGTGTGGTTCATCAGTAAATGTATAAACTTAGAGCCTACTTACTACCAAGAGTATCCCATCCTGCACTGCAGAGCCTGGCAAGCTACCAGTGTCGTATTTGATATGCAAAATACCAGTAACAATTATGGACCTCATTATAGACCATACATTCCTTAGAAATATGATATTTAAATGTAAATATATTCATATGTAAATTCAGGGTATATATACATATAAATTTATTTATATATTGTATATATTTATATATGCATACATATTTATATATACATATAAACATATGTATTTAAATATTTGTTACTGTCATTGACTTTTATTACTTTCTGGTTTTGTGCAGTAGTATGTGAAAATATTGACAAAATCATGGGGCAACAGAGATAGGTGGGTGCTTGACTGGCACACTGCTGACCCAGGTCAAACCCGAATCAAATCCCTGGTATTCCATGTAAACTGCCAGGGCTGCACCCTTAGCACAGAGGCCAGAAGAAATCCTGGACACCAAGTATGTACCCCCAAAAATGAAAATATGTGCCCCAAAAAACAAAAAAAGAGAGAGAATTAGAAGCGGTAGTAATTAAAAAAAATAGGGGGTGTTTTGAAGTTATTGCCAAATATGCATTATATAGCTAAGTTTATAATAATATATAAAAGTTATTTGAGATTTTTTACTGTATTCAACCTCAATTCTCTTGGACTAACAATCAGAATAAAATTACTACCTACTTGAAGCTGTAAATATTGTATTACATTTATTTAGCGACACATTAATATCAAGAGAAAAATTCAATACACAATACTTACAGAGGTTTCTTTTGGGAAATATTTGATAAGAAAATTGGAAGCAACTGAATTTTCCCAATTTGGCTATCTCTTACATGACTGAACTGTCATTCTCTTCTTTTCGAGGAGAGGACATTTGAAGAGGGTGAACTGGAGTTTGGACATCATTAGATTTACAAGAGAGGATAAGATGAAACAAAATCTATTTATCTCCAAGCGGAAAGTAACTAATATTGACTTCACCAATTTAAAGACTTTTTTAAAACCACAAATAATATGGCAATCTATATATTGTAGACACATATAGATAATAATCCGTCTCCAAAATTAAGCATTACAGAGTAAATTTAAAAAGCACATACTTCATCCTGGGGATGAACAAAAGAAACCCTATCACAAATCATTTCACTTGTATCACTTAGTCTTCCCATTATTCATTTATTTGCTCGAGCGGGCACCAGTAACATCTCCATAAGTCCTGTTGCATGCTAGTGTAGTCCAAGGGCATCTGCTCACTCCAGGGACATGAAGAGCCTCAAACCATTCCTTCAGGTCAGGGAATGAGGTCTATATGAATGCATCTCCCTTTTATTTTACTGTGTTCAGGGCCTACTCCATGCTTGATGCTCAGCGGTTGCCCCTTGGAAATATCTGGAGAAGCTTGTAGTGCTGGGTTTAAGCCTGGGGCTCCAGGCTCAAAGAGACCAATCAGAAAAGCTAGCAAGCTCTCTGGCTCTCTCCCTTTTATTTCTCATAGAATTCTGTGGTTTAATAACCTCATTATTTCAGGGCAGAGATTCAAAACATATCAGCACTATTACAGAAATATAAAGAATATACAATTAAAATATTCCTAAAATTGTGCCGGGGCGATAGCCCAGTGGGTAGGATGTTTGCCTTACAGCGGCCGGCCCATGCCGGCCCGGTTCGATCCCGGCATCCCATATGGTTCCCCGAGCACTGCCAGGAGTGATTCCTGAGTGCAGAGCCAGGAGAAACCCCTGAGCATTGCAGGGTGTGACCCAAAAAGCAAAAAAAAAAAAAAAAATTCCTAAAATCGCCTCATCAATCAGGTGTGATTTGGAAGGTAAAGGAACATGAATGCCCTGTTGATGCCTCTCAGGGCATTCCCTCGTGGCAGTTCTTCGGGGCCCATAGGCAGTCTTAGGGATCATGCTCAAGTGAGCTGCATGCAAGACACGCGCCTTCCCTGCCGCACTATCTCAGTCGCTGCTGTTTATACGGTCATCAAGAGCTGCCCATGGGAAGTGAAGCACTTGGCTCAGCTCAGCAAGAAATCCACACCAAGAACGCATTAGGACACCCACTCTGCTGAAATTTCAGATAAAGCAGTTGTGTTTAAGGGGGAAAAAATCCCCAGTTTTTTAATAAAAGATAGCAATAGAAAAACTTAAACCCAGGGAAATGGATTACATTAGCTGTAAGATTTTCTGTAAACACTGAGAATTTCTTTTAAGAACATTTTAAAAAGTCATGTGTCACAATTCTAATTTGCTATAAATTGTTATATCATATTTTAAAACTTCCTGAGATTATCTGTTGCAGTTTTTAAGATCACAGAAGTTATTGAAAGAAAGTTTAAGCAACACACATTTTCATTCTTCAATTTTACTGGTGATGTTGCTAATTTGAAGAATGCCTTCAATCTTTCTATTAACCAGTAATGATTAAAGTGCAGTTAAACATATTTTAATATCTATCCAGTTAAAACTCATACAATGTTTTAAACAGAAATACTATCTCAGAAGTTATAAAGGAAAATAATTAGTGACCTAAGACAAAGTTCATCAAAATAATTTCAATAATAGCCGTAATTTCTGAAGCAAAGTGGTTACTTTAAATCAGGGGTTTGTGTTCATGAGGAGTATTTTTTAAAACCACAATGGAATTAAATACTTGTGTTATGTAACATTCTCATTTAAACTTAATTCAACGGAATAAATCATACTTTCCATTGAAGGAAAAAAAGGTGTATTGCTATATATAAATGCATGAAGATAGTATATAGAAATAAAGGTGATGTGTAGATAATATTGACACAAGCAATGGAATAAAGAACAGCTGTCTAAAAGCAAAACAGTGAGTCACTTTATATGGTTAACTTTTTTTTTTTTGCTTTTTTGGGCCACACCCGGCAATGCTCAGGGGTTACTCCTGGCTCTGCACTCAGGAATCACTCCTGGTGGTGCTCAGGGGACCATATGGGATGCCGGGGATTGGACCTGGACTGGCACAAACAAGCAGCATGCAAGTCAAATGCCCTACCCACTGGACTATCGCTCCGGACCCTTGGTTAACTCTTTTTTTTTTTTTTTTTTTGGGTCACACCCGGCAATGCTCAGGGGTTTCTCCTGGCTCTGCACTCAGGAATTACTCCTGGCGGTGCTCATGGGACCATATGGGATGCTGGGGATCGAACCTGGGCGTGCATGGGCCAGCAGTGTCAAAGGCAAATGCCCTACCCACTGGGCTATCATTCCAGCCCCTCCTTGGTTAACTTTTAAGTAGGGCTGTGGTACTTTCTCTGTAGCAAAAGCATCAAATTGTGGGAGCTACATTTCCTTTGGGGGTCCTATATTGACTCATAGTTTGGGTTCCCTCTGAAGAACTGAGATATGATAACAGCTTTTCCTCTCAGGCTCGTGTACTTTGTCTTTTACTTATTTGGTTTCTGCAAACCCAAATGAAGTCCTTCCTGAGCTGTCAGCTAGATCTCCAATTAGATCAGCCTTTTCTTAGCAAATCAGAGAATGAAATCCAAGTACATTAACATCAGGAAGAACAATTTGGTGAATTTCTATCTGCTCTTTACATTTTCCTATACCAGATCATTTTTGGTAACATTTCTTCACAGATAAATTGTTCATTTTTCCCTCTTGTGTTAGTCTTACATCCAACCTTGGTGTCTCAATCCTTATACAGCATGTGGAAAAAACATCTAAGTAAAATTTTGTTGTTACAAAATTGACCATGAGTGTCATAAAACAATGGTCAAGCTTATGTACACTCATTCCTTTAAAAACGCAAACTCTCTCTCTTTCCCCGAAAGAACAGCATTCAGGAAATATACTCATTTTTGTTGTTTGTTGTCAGCAAATAACAGTTTTAGGGAATTTTCTTAATTATTAATTAATTATTAACTAGCAACATAGTTGAAATAGTAATAGTATAGTAATGGTGGCCTGACAAGACAACTTAGGAAAAGGAACACACTGCAGACTCTCATTTAACTCAGCTCTGCACACTCTCTTCAGAATGGTCTTGCTGACACCAAGCAATTAGAAACCAAGAACTTAACCAACCAGGCTGAAGGTCCGTGGCATGTGCTTAGGTCCTGGGCATTGCTTTGGAACCGTCCCCCCACAGTCCCAATAGAAAAATTATTGATGCCTAGTACCCATCATAATTATATTAAACATTATGTTAGCCTTCCTCTTTGGGAAAAATAATCTAAATGTATGTATTTCAATCCACAATTGCAAGAGAAGGAACTGAACTGGAGGAGAGAGAGAGAGAGAGAGAGAGAGAGAGAGAAGAGATAAAGAACCTGCCACGGAGGCAGGCTAGGGGGAGGGGGGGAAGGAATCGAAGACATTGGTAGTGGGAAATGGACACTGGTGGAGGGATGGGTACTGGAACACTGTATGATGAAACCCAAACATGAACATCTTTGTAATTGTATATCTCACGGTCGTATAATAAAATATTAAAATAAATAAATAAATGCTAATATTTAAAAAAATAAAACATGACTATTATAATTGAAAATAAATCCAGGTGAGGCAAGAAAGCACAGTGTGTAGGTGTCTATGTTCCGCGTGCCACCCTCAGGTTGGATCCCTGGTAGCTCGTATAGTGCCACCAGTCCTGTCAGGAGTAATCCTGAGCACCAGCAGGTGTGGGCCCAAATCAGCACAAAAAGATGGAGAGAAAGAGTACTGGGCCAAGGCAACCGATTCCATGCAGCCAACATGGTTCAAGCCCAGCACCACATGTGGGTCCCTGAAGAGCTCCTGAACAACACCTGACCACCAAAGCAAGCATAAGCCTTGAAAACAACTTGGCATGGTTCAATGACCTCTCTCTTTGAAAAACAAACATAATCGCTACACACTTTTACAGTAGACTCTAATGCTATCTTAATTATTTTTTTGTCTTCTGAGTTACAATTACTGAAGTATAAAATCAACTAACAATCCCAAATGGTTTTCTATCCAAGACTGAACAGGATTCAAACATCTAAGCGGGTAAGTTCATAACAGTCGGGCTTTGGTTTCTTCGTGAACAATTTATTATTACCTTTATTTATACAGGTCTTACACAAGGTAATATAAATAAAGCTAAAATAAATAAATAAAGGTAATATATCATTACCTTTATTTTACACAGAAGTCTTATACAAGATTATTACCGTGGGTTAGTTCCCATAAGTTAAAGCACTATAATGTTCTTTTTTCTAAAGTATACTATATTATACATTTGAAAACTTAAATTTTTGAGTCCTCAATAAATTGATTTAGTTGCTTACTATAGAAGTTCTGCGTAATAACCAAATTTTTCTATAACATTCAAATCTAATGTCTCCTTCCTTTAAATATAGCCACCAATGTTATTATAAAAAGCAGTTTTCAGAAAAATGCATAAACAGTGATGACCATATTTAGCCATGTCTAATCCAGTTTCAAAGTGATGCATGCAAGCACCAATTGTGGAAGGAAAATTTTGAAGAGCCAGACTATTTTATTTCATAATAAAATTCTGTGCCATGTCCAACATGGAAAAATTCTGTTCCATGTCCATAGTCCATTTCAAACATATCTATTTTATATTTCTGTATAATCATATTTCTTATATTTCTGTACAATCTATACATTATGTGTATTTTTGATAAAGCAAAGTCCACAAGTTACCAAAATTTAGGAGCAAAAATTGTATGAAAACATTTCAATGGGGCCAGAGAAAGAGAAATAACTCAACATGCTTTCAATTTTGGAATCCCATGTTCTCCTGAACACTCCCGGAAGAGTCGCTCAGTACTGTCACATTTGCACCCAAATAAAAAAAAATAAAGTGTAAAAATAAAAAAAAAACACCTGAAATATATCAGTCATAAGGTGATAATTACTCTGTTGATCACTGTATATCCGACCATATGCAAACACACAGGCATGTGCCTCATAGCTCAAATACAAAGTTCCTAAGAAAAGGTCTAAACAAGTTAGTGATTATTTCTTCTGCTTTGAGACGAAGGAAGCAATTGTTCTTGCTTCAGCTTTCTTTCAGAGGCTCAAGGACCTGGGCGGTTATCTAATGTGCAGATGAAATAGAAACTCATGTCTTTTTGTCGCCAGGCCCAGTCATCGAAGACACTTGGGAACATTCATTAAAGTGATTTGCTCAGCTCAAACACAAATGCTGTGTGGACTGGACCTAATGGGACCTCAGCTGCGGCTGAACCAGTGTGGCTAATCTAACCACCGCGCAGTCCCTGCTCTGCTCTGGTCTCAGGGCCCAGCAGACACATATGTTTGCCTAGAACTTTTTTTCCCTAATAAGCCAGTGATAAAGTTGTTAAACAGTCAACACATTTTAATGTCATGAACTACTTCAATGACGAATCTAAAACCTGCTCAAAAAAATCGTGTAGGGTACTACAGAATCGGAAGAAGAGGTGCTCTGCTTAAAAGTCTTGGTCAGAGGCTAAGGTAATAATATAATGGCTAAGGTGCAAGACCACCAACCACACAGGCACTCTTGGATGGTTGGGTAAGTCCAACACCTCAGGGAACTGAACATAAACTAGGTAACTGCAGTTCAGACTCTAAGGCCCCCCCCTCCTGACCACAAACAAGATAAAACCCCCCCACCACACACCCCCCATTTCTTTTTTTTCCTCCCCCCCCCCCCCAAAACCCAAAGCCCCCCCCCCGCCCCCCCCCCCGGCCCAACTGCAACCTGAGAACTGCATGACGTGACCTCTAGGCCACTGCAGCACAGCCTAGGTGCCCTCTGTCATATTTTTAATTAAATAATAAGTAGACTGACTTTAAATATCTATAATATTCCCATGAATACAGATTATTTTATCTCTTATACATATTTGAATATTTTATCTTAATAATAAAATGGACAAAAACCTCTGACTCCTGGCACATCTCTTGGACTCCACCGTTCTCCCTGCATTAACATACGCCTCAGAGACCTGGGCCCTGTGAAAGCAGGATGAGAACGCTATCTGGGGTCTCCCAAAGAGGAATTGAATTAGCTATGCTTGGAATATCACGCCTCACTCCAGTGAGAAGAAGGAATCCAGAAGTCTGACCTCCATCGCTGTTCCAGAGTCAGGGACACTGTCTTGTTTGCCAAGGTATCAAAAAATCAGATGGGCTGAACATGTAATGCGATTTGGAGATGACAGCTGGACTAGAGCCATTACCGACTGGATCCCATGGGACGTCAAAAATCACATAGCCACCCACCTACAAGATGTTCAGACTTCTTCTTCAAGACCCTGAATGGTTTGAGGCTCTTCGTATTCCTGAAGCAACCAGATGCCATTGGGCTAAACTGGCACGTGATAGGGTCAAATGGATATGTTACTGGCACCCACTCGAGCAAATCAATGAGCGAAGGGATGTCAAGTGATCAAGTGATCAAGTTAATAAAAATGACTTTTGTTATAAAATGTTGGAGTAAGTAAATAACTAACATAACAAAGATCATCACAGTCACACTATATTAGTAAATAGTATAGTTATTTGGAGACGAAATTATAGAATCTGAATCCTAGTTTTCATTCTTCTCCTGTATTTTACATGTCTGAACAAAGATACACATCTACAAGCTATTTCAATTTGCCATATCAGGCATGAGTATTCAGATACAAATTTCAACTAATTATAATCCAAAAAGAAAAGGAAAATGCTCTGAATAACAATGAATGACTTCTTTAGCAAAGCTGTATCACAGAAGATGGCACACTTTTATTAACAAAAAAATGAAGAAATCCCATGCAACTAAGCAGAAAAATAACAACCTCAAAAAGACAGTTCATGACTTTCTCCTTATATTTTTCATCTTAAGCTATTACACAGCTAACCCTTTACTTAAAACAAGGCATGCCTACTTTTATTTTACCTTACATTTTTCGTAATTTTTGGTTTTTTGGGCTACATCTGGATGCTCAGGGTTTGGTTACTGTTGGCTCCTTTTCAGGTATCCATTCTGGCAGAGCCTAGGAGTACTAGAATCAAACTTGAATCTAGTCTATAAGGCAGAAACACCCTAAGTCCTGTTCTATGGGTTGAGGTATTTAATTGTAAACGTCACTTCCATTAATTTCAATTCATTCATGTACATACATTGTGGTATAGTTTAATCTGCTACAATATTAAACTGAAAAATATCCTTAAAGATGATTTTGGAGGACCTATATTTCAATATATGGGCTGAGTACATTCATATTGAATTAAAGTAGACAATAAAGACAAATGTTAATTACTGAGAAAACAAACCCATCAAGTTAACCTTTTATGGTTTCAGAATCAAGGAAGAAAAGCAAAAAAATGAAAAGGAATAAAAAAACAAGATTACTCTAACCTTAGGAAAGTTCATCTTTCTAAATCTAATAAGGATTCAATAATATAATACTAACATACTGTCTCTGTATAAAGCAGTTAAGCTATGTCCTAACTAGAGTTATCATTCATCAACTTTTCATCTGTCTCTGAAACATAACTTTTCCCTTTCTAAATTTGGCTCTTAATTAAATGCAAACATTTTTGGTACTACCTGAGCAAAGAACAACTTTATTGTCAGGATATTACAGCTCAGTGCTTGACATTTTGATTTGATAATTGGAAATTCAATACTATATACTCTGACACATTGATGGTATACATAAAAGTGTGCCATGCTATTCTAAATTATATGCTATATATTACTTTGCTGCACAACAATTTACTTATTTATCTCCCTACATCTTTCATCCAACAAATTCTATGTGTTTCTATAGTTATTTATGTCATTGTGTAAAAACAATTATTCTTGCCTAGGAAAGTTTCCTTTAAAGCAAAAACTCCCACAGTAATACTTTTTCCAAAAGCAGTATATTTCTTGGGACTTAGCATGTGATTTACTAATTTTCACTGTATGGGAAACTCACAGGAAATTATCTTCCATAGAAGGTGACAGGAAAGTTATGTTGAGAGAGAACTGCAGAATGAGACAGCTTCCGGTAATTAGATTCCTGACTTTAAAATCTCTGCAGGGACCAGGAGATAATACAGGGGCTACCCACACCTGGTTTGATCCCCAATAATACAGAGTTCCCTAACCACCTCCTGATATTGTTCTAGGGGCCTCCTAGCTTATGGGAATCGTGATGGTCTTCTTGGAGCACACGGTCAAATCTGTACCTCAATTTTGGGCTTCAAATTGACTTACTCGGCAAGAATCTCCAGAACTGGCACCTGATACTTACTGCCCCTCAAAAATTGAGTAAATCTGGAACATTTTTTGGCCTGGAGTTTTTTCCTGCAGGCTACTTTGTCTATAGAGGTGGAAAACAGGTTGGGTCTGTGACTTTATGTGGCATAATATCTTACCATGTATTATATGTCAGCTGGTATAAATATTTTCTCTCATGCTACCACAATCATCATAGGACTAGATAGATCTTCCTATGTTCTATTTACCTGGTCACGTTGGATCTCTAAGTATAATATAGTCATAATTAGACCAGAGAGAAATGCTCTTTGCCTCCAAGAAAGCAAGCATGGCTCTCTAAGAAGTTTAAAGGTTAATATACAAAGTAACTATGATATAAAGACAAGAATCTTGTGCATGCTTGAAGAAATATATACCTGGCTGTAGAATATCCATTGTAACAGATACATTCCCTTCCCCCTACTCTGCTTAGGGCCTGCAGAGAAAGTACAAAGACAGATTTGGCTGGGGCAATATTAGCATCAATGGGACTAGGTGAGGTCCTAGGAGAACTTACCTGAGGGGGATTTACACTAATTGCTTTCCAGTAATGTGGGCCAGTCAGGGCTAAAAAGCTGTAGCCTGCCTTCTTCTGTATCTTCTCTTGTCTTCCACTTCACTCTCTGCCTCTGCTCTCCTTCTTTCCTTCTCTTCCCTGTGGGGCCTTAGCATGTGGTATCGGCCATCTTGACCTAGGATTCTAAATCTACACATTGCGGGGCCCAGCGAGGATTCTAAAGTCTGGGATTTTCCATTGTTCAATTGCACACCAGAACGAGTGTGAGTAAAGCCTTTAGAAACTGTTGCAGGACTCCTAAGGGCCGCTGCATCTGCTCTGAATTGCCGCCTGCAAATCACTTCATAGATAATGGGGTAGTCTAAATGTGGCAGTTTATCTGACCATGTACGCTGTACTAGCTGGTATAAATATTCTCCCATGCTACCACAATCATCGTGGGACTAGCTAGATCTTACCAGCATATTAGCCTGGCCACATAGGACCCCTAAGTAATTAGACCAGAGAGAAATGCTGTTTGCTTCCAAGCAAACAAACATGGCTCCCCTGATATACTCAAAGGCAACTAAAATACAAAACTACAATGAAGTAGAAGAGACTTGTGAAGGCTTGGAGAAATATTTAACTGGCATTAGTATTAGTCTTTGGTAGACACATGCCATCTCAGAAACCCCCTTCTCTACCCTATAAAGGCAGTTCCAGGCAGATCTTGGCTCAAAACATTAGCATACAAAAGGGCCTAGGTGAGGTGCAGGGAGGGATTACCTAAGGGCATTTGACCCTCCCTGCTTTCCATAACAGTCGGAGGAAGGTCTGAGCTGCAGGGGTATAAAACTAGCCTATTTCCTCTCTCGCGAGCTTCTTTTTGGGCTCTCTCTGTGAGCGCTCACCCTTCTTGGGAGTCTTGTCTTCTTCTCCTTTTTACAGGGCCTTTACACGTGGTGGCCGCCATCTTGGCCTACACGTGCTGGGGTTCTAGCTTGGAATCCTAAGCACCGGGCTTTTCCTTTTGCTGATTTGTATGCCTGAACCTGTGATAAGTAAAGCCTTTTAAAACTGCATCGGATTCCTGAGTTTTCATCCATTCCTCGCCGGCCCGGAGGTAGAAGGGAACTTCGCTTCCCGGCACTGTCGGGGACCCCAGTGGTGCGCCCCAACAAGAAACTTTGCTGAATTTGTGAGACTTTCTTTGAGTGCTGGCCACAGATCTGCTAAGGCAGAAGGGTATCCCTGACCCAGCTCCCGGATTTTGTCAGGGAATCCAGTGTTCTCTGACACTATTCTACAAATGCTTGTCACTAAATCTTCTTGTCCTGTTGTGGGATTAGAATGATAAGGAAATGTTTTAACATGAAAGTAAGAGAAGTGAGTTGCTAGGAATACACTGATTTCAGAAATCATTATAGTAATATGAGCTAGTCATAGTTTACACTTGCAAGGTAATACACAGAGAACAAGGAGAACAGCAGGAACACCATAGGGTTCTCAAAACTGTAAACACTGGGTCAACAGCACAGTTTATTATTGTTGTTACTGTATTAAGGCTGTCTAACTGGTTATTTTTATCCTATCAGACATTTTTCCCAAACAATCACATAGAGATAGTATAAAGAACATTGTTTTGTTTCCCTAAAATTGAGTTCAGATTCCATTTAACAACCAATTACTCATTAAACTATTTCAGTTAAAAATTGATGGATTAGGATTTTGTAATAATGCCATGCCTGAGTCATATCACACTGAAACACATTCCACTGTGACAATTTTATTCCCTAAATATTATTCAGTTCTTCAGGAGTAAAAAGGCACCCACAGTTTCATCTTTAAGCTAAGGAATGGCTCAGTGGAGATGACTTGCTCACAGATATGAGGCCACAAATGCAATCCACTGAACGGTGCCACAGAGCAGTGCAAAAGTGTCTTACCCCAGTCTACCACAACAGGGAACATTTGGAACCCCTCTGAGACAATAATAAGTATGAATAAGGAAAGGTAGGAGAAAAACTCTCAAAACACTACACCCTGCTTTTAGAAAGATGCAAAATAATCCTCCACCAACCTCCCACCTTCGTTATATGCCAATAATGCCATTTATCTGTTCGGGAGCACTTAGGCACAGTAATATGGACTGAATGTATCCCTCCAAGATCCAAGTCTGAAGGTTATTTATCAGAGATAGGGATTAGGTCCCATTCATCAATTCTCCATTATTATTTTTGATTTTGTGCTCTAGGAACACTCCTAGTGATGCTAAGAAAACATAATGTGGTACTGGGATGAAACGAACCTTAACTCTTGCACTATCTCTTAGGGACCCTAAAGTCCCCATGGACAATGTAGGGACAATAGTAGGAAGAGAGAAGATCTTTGGAAAATTAAGTTTAGATGATATCCTTAAGGTCTCTGAGATGAAGGTGACACTTAAAATAAGGAATTAGTACCCTCATGAGAGGAAATACCAGAAGGTCCTCCCACTGCTTTGTAAGAAAGAGAAGGACAAGATCAGGTAAGACTCTGGAATAGGCATTCCCAAGGAGTGAATTTACTTCAACCTGGACCTTGGACTACTCAGCATCCAGCTATGAGTAACATATCTGAGTTGATAAGCCACCCAGGCTTTGCAGTTCGCTATAATACCCAAGATGATACAAATAACATATCTGGGAACAGTCCAGCACCAACAAAACCTTATTATTATTACTCCAAGTTATTTCATCTCAGTTACACCCTTTGTTATGCCATCTTCCTTTTCTCCTTCATTCCAGTAAACAATGGTGATGGTGTGGTTGTGGTTCTGGATCTTAGAAACACAAATGTGGAACATTTCAGAATTAGATGAGCATTTCACAGCTCTGAGATCTTTACTTCCTGCCAACACTACTCCCAGATGTGGGGAATCTCACTTATTCTTTCCTTGATCTAGGTCTCAGCACTGCAGACTCTGAATATTCCCACTCCCACCAGCCTTCTTTCTGTCACTCCTTCCATGGGATCCTAAAATTATTTCCCATTAAAGTAGTAGTCCCACCAGCAATCTTTGCTTAATAACTAGAGTGGTTTGGTTTTTTTGTCTTAACAAGAACTGAACTTGTGAAGGAAATGAACCAGATCATTACAAAGTATTATCTTCTCCCTGCAAACTAAAAGCTGCTAAACTCCCCAAGACCAAAAAGAAGCATGTTAGCATAAAATATGTGCATAGATAGTGACTCTACCATAACACTTTTTTTCAAGCATCTTCTCTATCTGCAACCATTAAGGCTCTGTCACAGGAATTATTTCCCTGTAGACATGATGAGTAGAAATTCCTAAAAGAAAACAGTCTATATTGCAGCATTAGTACAATAGCTAGGATGCGGAATCAATGTAGGTGCTCAATGACGGAAGGTTGGACTATGAAGATGTGGTATAGAAACAAATAGAATACTACGCACCTGCAAGGAAGGATGAAGCCACGCAACTCGCTGCAACTTGAATGGAACTGGAGGAAAGGCTAAGTGAAGTGAGTATGAAGAACATCAGATACTGAATGTTGTATCTCTGTACACAGAACATGTACCTTTAATATACCAGATAAAAGGACATGGAAGTGTGTGGTACCAAAGTGAGGCAAATCCTAGGCCCTAGATAATGAATGAAATTAGAGAGGGAGAAAGAAGAAGGAATGGGCAGATAGAGACCTTGGGCACACTGGTGTGCATGCTTATATTCAGTCACATAGCCATCAATATTATGGCTCCCAAATTCCAATGATTAGACGTAAAAAGTTTGAATATTAAGTGGGTGTGAAAGGAAACCAGGGACAATGGGTTAGGGTGCTGACAGGTGTCTTGTGATTAATGTTGGAACATTGTATGCTTAAACTCTATTATGTGCAGCTGACCCGGGTTCAATCCCCAGCATCCCATATGGTCTCCCCACACAGTGCCAGGAGTGATTCCTGAGTGCAGAGCCAGGAGTAACCCTGAGCATCACTGGGTGTGACCCAAAAAAGGAAAAAAAAAACTCTATTATGGAGACATTTGTAATCACTGTGCCTAAATAAAAATAATTGAAAAAATAGTCAAAATTTCGGGGGCATGATTCATTTAAAAACAGAAATAAATAAAATAAGGTATAGAGCTCTGTGAAACTATTCAGAAAACTTGCAGTATCAACCATTACTGATCAAATGCTGATCCAGGAAGAAACATTGAAAACTTTTTTTAGGTCTCAACATTACAGAAATACAATTCAATAGAGGAAAAATACAGCAGGTCCACACTCCTGGCCGAAAGCATCAGAGAGGGCTTCCATCCCAACTCTTTCCATTTATATCAATGTATAAGGAGGAAAATTTGGACAGCAATAACTTACAATTTTTGCCCATAATCTCCCTCAATTTGTTGTAATAATCCCCAATAGATAGACTTCTCTGCTCAAACCAAATCTATAAACTTGAAATTTCCCAAACCCTTATTAGCATATTATTTCTCAGTTGAAATTGTATTTGTTGAGCTATCTATTTTCAGAATACACGTGTTTGGATCTGTTGCACGTAGAAAAGCCTAAAAAATACATGATGTTCAACTAACATTTGCTGAAAATAATATTTAATAAGTCTAAAAGGCTGAAGAGAATTTATAAAGTAGAAATGTTGGAAAACAGTTCTCAATATTGTGTTCACCACTTTTATTCGAGCTAGTCAAGTACAACTAATGAACTAAGATGTGGCTCACTGCCAGTAGCTTCTATCTTCATTGTCTATGCACCAACATCCACATACAAGGAAGAAGAAATTAAGATAGTCTACATGGAACTGGAGGAGTTCTATAAAGAAGACCACACTTTCGACAAGATCATAGTTGTTGATTTAATGCCAAGATAGGACCAAGAAGATCAGCCAAAGAACTCCACATAGGGACCCATGGCCTAGAATGGAATGGACAGGGTGAGAGACTATCTGAGTTCATAATGTTGACCAAGACCATTCATGGTAACTCACAATTCTAGAAGGCTGAATCTAAACGTTGACATGGGGATCTCCTTGAAATGGTAGGTCTATAGCTGAATCTCAACAAAACAATGTTCATGAAAAAAAATTGTTCCAGATGCTCCATTCACTCTCAGTGGAACAAACATCTCTGAATGCAGCAATTAGATGCACCTAGGTCGAGAACTCAACATGACGAATGACCTAACACCTGAGCTGCACAGTAGGAAGAGAGTGATGTGGAACATCTTTAAGAACATTGAAGAAATGGCTAAAAGGACAAAGAACCTCCGGTCATCTCTTCGACTCCACCATTCTCTCTGCAAAATATATACCTCAGAGATCTGGACCTGATGAAAGCAGGATGAGAACATTATTTGGATCTCCCAAAGAGGTATCGAAAGAGCTATAATGGAATATCACGCCTCACTCAAGTGAGAGAAGGAATCCGGATTTCCAACCTCAGTCAATGACCAAGAGTCAGGGACACTGTCTCATTTGTCAAACATCAAAAATCAGATGGGCTGGATATGTGATTTGACTTGGAGACAACTGCTGGACTAGAGCCGTTACTGACTGGATCCCACAGGAAGTCAAAAGATCATGTGGCCACCCACCTAAAGATGGTCAGACTTCTTTGTCAAGAGGCAGAATGAACGGTTTGAAACTCTTCATATTCCTGGAGCAAGTAGATGCCAGTGGGATACACTGGCACATGATAGAGACAAATGGAAATGTTTTGGAGCCCGTTCGAGCAAATTAACAAATAGGGAATGTCAAATGATCAAGTGAACCCTATAATGTTCGACATATATTTATATATTTTTCTAACTGGTCTTTAGGAATATCCTTATTTTAGTAACCCTTCTTGACCATATCAATTGACAAATAGCACTTTCAATTGCTTTTTATCAATTTATATTAATCACTATTTTATACTGATAGTACATAATTCTCATACTGAGAATAACAGAGCTATAAATGCCTAAACATGATAGATGATAATCAAATCACTAAGTTACTGGTAATTGCAACCCCTCTATTTAAGAGATGGGGGCTCCAAGAGACGTGCCTGAACACACGTTTTTAAAAAGAAGCTGAGACTGATGAAGATTTAAATCAATGAACATCATACTGATGAAATAAGCATCTTGCATTGTTTGAATAATTTTGATTTGGGACCATATACTCAGATTCCTAGTAGGTATTCAAATTCCAGTAGCTATCTGTTTCTTTAATAAAAAACATTTAAAATAAAACAAACATTGAGTTCTATGTTTTTCCCTTTTAACAAAATTATAGCTAGATGATTTCGCTTTTATGAGTTATAAATTTAAGTCACTGCATGTTTTACTATCCTGGATAGACATGTTCTAAATTATCAAATCATAAAATAAATTTAAATATTTCAGAAAACTTATAAAATAAAATCATTGTAAGGTTAGAATCTAAGACACAATTTTCACAAAAATAAAATAAAGACAAACATTTGGGCACATCAGAAAGGAGAATATCATTCCATTTTGACATACTCCAAAATTCTGCAAACAAAAATAAATTTGTTACATATGAAACTTAACACACTCACAAACTGAAAATTCACATAGATAAAATAAAGTCAGTCTTCCTAACAAGAGTAATTTAACTTCAGATACTGTGCAAATATCTGAAAATGTTAGCTGTAATGGGCAAATGGCACAGAGGTGAATGTGGAATTTGCTAACTAAAATTACTACTCTTGGGGCCTGAGCGATAACCCAGTGGGTAGGGCGTTTGCCTTGCATGCGGATGGCCCATGCCGGCCCGGGGTTCAATCCCGGCATCCCATATGGTCCCCCTGAGCACCACCAGGAGTAATTCCTGAGTGCAGAGCCAGGAGAAACCCTGAGCATGGCCGGATGTAGCCCAAAAAGCAAATAAATAAATAAATAAATAAATAAATAAATAAATAAATAAATAAATAAATAAATAAATAAATAAAAAATTACTACTCTTGTGTTTACATCATTAGAAAGACAAACTCAGTTTTCATTTTTGTTGTTTTATTTTGGTGCACATCTGGGCGTGCTTAGGCTAACTCCTGGCTCTGCAATCAAGGATAATTCTTGTTGGAGCTTGGGAGAATTTATAGAGTGCCAGGATTGAGCATATGCAGGTTAACTACCTACCAGCTGAACTCTCTCTCCTATATTTTTATTATATTTGTTTTTCCCCATTTTTCCAAGTAAAAATTCCTTAGAGCTGACACAGATATTTTTTACAATTTAAAAATGAGAAAATTTAGTAATTTTACCATGTACCAGGCACCATTTCAATCATTTTACCAATGATAACCCTAATTTTTCAATGATAGCAACCATAACAAATCTAGTCACCACAGAGATTCTTACTGAAAAGAAAAAAAGCAACCATATGAGGTGATATCAAATACCACACCTAAACAAGGTATCTCTCTCCTTTGATACAGATAAAATATCATGGAACTTATTTAATATCACGTCTCTATAAAGTGCTTGGATCACTCTTCTTAATAACTGTTCAAGACCACCTTTAACACCATTCTAAAATTTGCAAACCATTTCTACATTTAATTACATTGTTCAAAGATGTTGTTTTACTAGTGACATGATTGTTAAAAAGTTGGGTACTTACGATATTAAATAAAGGTGTGATCTTTGATAAAATCTTGGAGAAAAGTACTGGAGGCTAATTATTATTCCATACAAGTTTCAGTTTTTACCTTAACATGAATAATTCAACACAAATAAAATTTAAATATAATCCCAACATCATTGTAGATAAATATATGAAATTTTAAAATTCCCTCAAGGAGGTGGTGGGAGGACATTCTGGCATTGAACACAGCATAATTTTTTGGAACCTCAGGAAACCAGAGAGACGGTAGGATGGCAGGGCTAATTTTGGTCCACCTTAATTCTTATGTTGAAGTACTAACACAAAATTGGACTGTCCTTATTAATAGGGTCTTTAATGAGAAAATAACCTGAAACCACAACAAATGAAACTTCAGCAACAAGTGGGGATAGAGAGCACCCCAATCTAGTCACCACAAAGATTCTTACTGAAAAAAAGAAAACAAATAACCACATCAAAAATATGTTGTGGAAAGCTAATCAGGCCTTTCACCAAAGAAGGCATACATATGCTAAAGAGGAAAATGAAATAAAATAAAGTAAAATAGCTCAGTACCTTTAATTATCAGAGAAATTCACTTGAAAACAACAACAAGAGGGGCCGGAATGATAGATAGCACAGTGGGTAGGGTGTTTGCCTTGCACACAGCTGATCCTGGTCCAATCCCTGGCATCCTATACGGTCCTCTGAGAACCATCAGGAGTAATACCTGAGTGTAGAGCCCGGAGTAACTCCTGAGCATTGCCAGATGTGACCAAAAAAAAAAAAAAAACAGTAAGATACCCCATTAAACCATGGAAATCACTTCTACAAAAAAACCAGAAGGAGAAACTGTAGAGCTGTGGGGAAAAGTAACCATCAAACACTTTTATGGGCAAGAAAACTGTTGCAGTATATAAAAACAGTAAAAATTCTCTCAAAATATTTAAAATACAGGCAAATTGCTCCAACATTTTTAGTTCTAGGTATCTAGTGAAAGAACATAAAAGACTTTCCTTCATTTGGAAAGTCATATGCATACCTATGCTCATCACCCACGGCTTCCAACAACCCAGTGTTCAATGACAGAGGAATGCTAAAGAACACCTAGTAAACAAACTAGATTGAAGCTACTCAACACTGTAAGAATAAACAAATTCTTATCTGTCCTTTGCAACAACATGGACAGAACTGAGGAGAACTGAGGTATTCATGACAAGTAAGCAAGTCAGAAAAATAACAGGATAAATATACTAATATATTTAGGAGATAAAGAAACAAGATTTTTTTTTCAAGGCAAAACAAAAACAACACAAATTCTTGGCTTCTGGTTGCTGGACTAAGGTACCCAAGGGAGTATAGAAGATGCCGGTAAGGGTCACTGAATTACTATCAGGAAACAGCACTTTCATGATACTAAGCCTTGGAAACTCTAATGCAAGAGACATAAATATGTATGCATTCTTTACAAAGTGTTTTTCTTAACTCACTAAAAAAGAAAATCAGACAAAAGTAACCAAGAGTAGTGGTTATTTGTGTAAGAGAAAGAAGGAAGGAGGGCAAGTCTGGAGAGAGAGACAAAGAATATTTGTGAACTAATGGAAACATATCCTAGCCTTTAAAACACTAATGTGAATGTGAAAATTTAGTACTAGCCATCAAGTACAAAGACAATATTTGAGTGGAACACGCAGAATATTAGATGAGTGCTTTTAAGCAAAAGTCAAAGCAACAGGAGACCAAATGTCCCTGTGAAATAAGCTCTAAAAAGCAGGGGGGAAAAAAGCTAAAACCAGTATCTGAACCCGTACATTTGTTTGCTCCATCATATAGAGGAATAAAGAAAACAAGTAATATATTCAGCATTACTACTGTTACTCGATCTAATACAATAGTCAGAAATTTCAACTGGAAAAGAAATCTGTTCTATAAACCCATCAATAAATCCTAAGGGAGAAACACATTTGCAATTTAGAGACTAAAATAATAATAAAGGATTTTCAATATCTAAATAAAGAAAGTAGGAAACAGAGAAACCCAGAAAGTTGGATAACACTCAAATACCTAGAAGCAAAAAAAAAAAAAATACACATAAAAAACCATTGATAAATGACCTAAAGTTAACAATAAGAAAAGAAAAAATTAAAGGCTTACAGATGAAAAAAATAACAAACTATTCTGATCAGTTTGTCATATTTTTTTAGCAGAAATTCTTTTGCTAAAAAATATCTGCTAGAAATTTGTAGCAGAGCATTCTTTCAAAACATCCTGAAAGAATGCTCTAAACTGCAACGTTATTATTCAAATATAATGAAAGATTTCCTACAGAACTAAGAATTAATGATGTTTATCATCACCAGCCATGGGCAAGGGAAATGCTAAAAGGGGTCCTCACACACACACACACAAAAAAAAACAACATAAACCCTTAAGCATGCTGATAAGAAGTTATATAGGTCCAAAATGTATCAATATGAAATCCAAAACCAACCATGAAAAATTCAGCAGAAACCATTGTAGTACAAAGACTAGACCTCAATACTCATGTATAAAAAGACTATGACACAGAAAACTGATTTAATCTTCATGACAACAATAAAACAGAAGCCTAGAGCAAAGACTCAGATGTTGGCAGAAGGTAGATCTAAGGATATGCGAAGGAAAGTCTGGTGGATACTGCCTGTTAACAGATACCAGAGGTATTCTGGCAGACTGTCTCCCAATAGATTTAGTATGTAGAATTCCCTAATGAGACTGTTAATCAAGCTGCAGTTACACAAACAAGGCTATCCTAGGTCATTTCTCTGCGCATTTCCTTGTTGGCTATAGCTAGCCCAAGATGGAGTCTAATGGATGATGCTTCAAGTTAGGCAGAGAATAGGTTTTTCTTTTTCTTCTGTCTGACATGTCTTTGCCATCATGGGCTAGTCCAGAAGGCTGCATTAGCAACTGTAATGCGTTCTTTTGTTCATCTCATCTTACCTAGATAGCACCCCCTGCAGGTTTTTGGTTCCTGGTTGTCTCCTTCCTATTATTCCTAAGTCCTATTCAAAGAATGTGAACTGTCTTTGTAATGTAAACCATGCAAACTTTAAGCTGTATAGCCCTTTATGATGGGAAAAGGAAGTTGGGATATTTGTGGGGGGAGTCAGTCAGCTCAAGTCTGTCAGCTCAGGTCAGTCAGCTCTGTTCAGTTAGCTGCGGTCAGTCAGCTGCCAAGATGAGAGCTGCTGCCCCTCTGGCTGGTGATCATTAAAAATATTAATGGATATACATCGTGTTCCTGGAGTCTCATCTCTGTGCCTCCGACCCAACAGGACATTCCTGCTTCACTCAGAAGAAAAAGGTGATGGAAAAGAGATTGTTTAAGTGTCTAGGGCATTGGCCTTGGAAGTGGTTGACTCCGGTTTAATCAGCACCATAAGGTTCCCTAAGCACTGCCAGGAGTGATTCCTAATTGTAGAACCATGAGTGAGCCCTGTATATTGCAGAATACGGATGGCTCCTCTCCCACCAAAACAAAAAGGAAAGGAAAAAGTGGAGAAATCGATTCACTAAGAAAATGCATCAAGAAGAAAATGCATATAGAAGAAATCATATAAAAATTATAAAGCTTTCAGAGAAATAACAGACTGGCAGTAAGGCCTGAACAATAATTATCCTCCATAGGTTTTGTCTGACATTACCAATTAAAAGAAACAGAGGATGACTATATATATATATATATATATATATATATGTCTGTGTGTATACATATATATGTGTATGTATCTATATACACACACACATGTTACACATGTTATGATACCAATATCCAAGGTCAGACAAAACATGGATCAGGAGGTCATTTCAAAAGTGGACTCTACCACAAGCATCTGGGAGTCTGAGGTTGGGTGGGACAGAGAAGGGAACTGTGTGCTAATAATTGTAAGTGATAATATCAGCCTAGAATTGAGTATTGAATACAGGCAAAAAGATACACATGATAATCTATAAATGTATGTATCACAATCCACAGTGTGTAAGAGAAGGAAGCAAGAAAGAGAGAGAGAGAGAGAGAGAGAGAGAGAGAGAGAGAGAGAGAGAGAGAGAAAGAGAAAAAGAACTCTCCAGAGAGGCAGGCTAGGGGAGAGGGGAGGGAATGGGGACACTGGTGGTGGGAAATGGGCACTGGTGGAGGGTTTGGTGCTGAAACAATGTATGACCAAAACCTGGACATGAACATTTTTGTAATTGTATATCTCCGGCAGTATAATAAAATATTTTTTAAATAAATGAAATAAAATAAAATAAATAAAAGAAACAGGATGAACAATTTTTAATATTTTATTATTTTTAATTTTACTAAAACACCATGGAATATAAATTTAGAAAGCTGTCCATTATTGGCTTTAAGTCATACAGTGTTCCAGCACCCATCCCTCCACCAGTGCACATTTCTCACCACCAATGTCCAAGATTCCCTCCTCCCTCCACCAGCCTGCCTCTATGGCACTCACTTTTCCCTTTCTCTCTCTCTCTCTCTCTCTCTCTCTCTCTCTGTCTCTCTCTCCCCCTCTCTCTCCCCCTCCCCCTCTCTCCCTCTCTCTCTCTCTCTCATATCCCTCTACCCAGGTTCCATGCTCAGTTCTAGTCTGGCATTACCATTTCCAACAATAATTAGTGATTTTTCTTTAAAGGACTCTGTGAGACTACTGACAAAAAAACATATGCCGGAGAAAACAAACATAGTCTCATATTAAAATTCCAACAAGACTTTTCAATTCAATCATGCAGAATAAAGGAGGAGAAATGGACTTTCAATTACAAAAAGCAATGATAGAGATAATTATGATCATCAAGGTTCAAAAGCCAAAGAGATAGTATTTTCTACCTCCAACTCAAGGACACCCGCAAAACACACAATGACTCTGAACAGAAATCAAGGGAGATACTGCTACCCACACAATAATAGCAAGTATATCGCGATCACATATCATTTAAAGCAACAGACAGAGCATCCAGACAAAAGTTTAACGAAGAAACAATGGCAATATCGGCTGAATCAGTAGTACAAAGGGGTAGAGTCACTTGCATTTCACTTGCAAAACCCAGATTTTATCCGAGGCATCCCATATGTCCCCCCAGCCCCATCAGAAGTAATTGCTGAGTGCAGAGCCAGGACTAAGCCCTGTGCATGGCTAGGTATGGTCCCCCAACAAAAACAAGCAAAACACCTACCACCACCATTACCAATAAATCAAATGGAGATTGACTGAAAATTTCCATTCACAAACAACTGAATATGCAGTCTTCTCAATTTCACACTGAACATTCTTTATTATACCTAGGGATAAAAAGCAAGTTAAATATGATAAAGACTGGAAGCATCTTTACCTCCTAAAATTTAAAAAATATCAAAAAGAATAAGAAATTGGAAAAGCCCTTAAAAAAGATTAAAGATCATGCTACTTGAATAACTTCAGGCATAAAAAGTCAAAGAACAGGGGCCGGAGCGATAGCACAGCGGGTAGGACGTTTTCCTTGCATGCAGCCAACCAGTGTTCAATCCCTGGCATCCCGTATGGTCCCGAGCACCGCCAGGAGTAATTCCTGAGTGCAGAGCCAGGAGTAACCCCTGAGCATCGCCGGATCTGACCCAAAAAGCAAAACAAACAAACAAAAAAAGTCAAGAATAAATTACTTTGTAAGGAAAATATATTTTTGTTATTGTTTTAAACTTGTTATAGTTTTACCTTCAAATATTTATAAATATATCATTTGATTTCTTTTGTAAAATCTGAAGGTAATATCAATTAACATTCAGATGAAACTATAAAAAAAACAAATGTGGAAATACATGATATCTATTGTAAAATAATTATTTAAAGTAAATTTTAATTAACTAATCAATATTATTTTGGTGGACATAGTTTTGGGAGTCTTGTGGATTCAGGGGTCCATATAGAGTGCCAGGGATCAAACCCAGGCAAGCCAATCTGCTGTACTGTAGCTCTGGCCACAATATTTAAAATATTTGAAAATATTACTATACTACTAAAGAATATGCTTTCTGTTAAGGATGAAGATATCCTAAGGATGACTATCAAAAACTGTGATGTTATTTTTCTCTAGGTCATTGAAATTTTTATATACCAAAGTGTCAATTATGTTTTGTTAAACAGGAACATGTATTTCAAATATTTTTAAGGCATAAGATGTCATGCATTTATTCAAGAAACATGAGTCAGGCTCTTCACCCAACACAAGGCTGAATGATGGCTATAAAAATGTATGACAGCCATAAAAGTAATAGCAAGAACATCAAAAGCTGAAAGATATCAGACCATAATGAAAACAAAATGTAGTTGCCTCTAAATACCAGTTATTTCAAAATCTGAAAGCTTTTTTCTGGAAGGGGCGTTGAGATTTTACCCGAATGTTTCCATATGTTTCCTTAAATAAGAGTCAATTTTATTATTTCAAAGAAAGTTTATTGATAAAATAGGAAAACTTAAGTAAGAATATATTATGAGAGATACAGAGAAATCTAAACACTCTAATAACACTTGCTAATAATGTCTAAATGTGGTATTGCTAATTGTATAAATATTTGACTCACAGACATGGGCCAGAGCTGCTACTGGCTCTCCCTGTGCCCAGCTGCTCACGAGGTGCCCTCGAGGGATGGCAGGTTCTAACCGTGGCCCGCCACCCCAGCAGGAGCCTCGCAACAAGCCAGATGACCCCCCCACTCCATGAGGACCTCCATTTTCCACATCCGGACTTCCCCCTAGTCAGAACTCCACCCAGCAGACCAGCCTATCACAGCCCAGCCCATGTTGCGGTTCTTCAATAAATGCTAGATTTTGAGATGACTACAAGAATATGCTACCCACACGGCAGAGCTTGGCAAGCTACCCGTGTTGTATTTGATATGCCAAATACCAGTAACAATTATAGACCTCATTCCCATGACCTGATGGAATGGATTGAGGCTCTTTATGTTCCTGGAGCAAGCAGGTGCCCTTGGGCTCTACTTGCATGAGACAGGACATATGGAGATGTTAGTGGTGCCTGCTCGAGCAAATCAATGATGAACGGGAAGACAGTGATACAGTGATAAATATTTGACAAATATTTTGCTTTCAACCCAACTATAACAGTTAAAGTGGTAAAAGAGAGGCTCGAGTGATCATACAGTAGGTAGGGCATTGGCCTCGCATGAGCAGTAATGTTAAATCCCCGCATTGTATGCCAGGAGAGATCTTGCCTGCAGAGACAGGTATAAGCCTTACCACCACGAACTGTGCCCTTCGCCCTCCATCCCCATGATCCGGGAAAAAGAACAGAGGAAGTTAGAAAGTAAGTATGATGAGGTGCGTTTTGCATAAATTCCCCACATTTACAAAAGAAGAGATTTGCCATTTAAATATTTTTTCACTCTCAATATTGTACTTCATTTTCTCCACATTTTCTCTTGAGCTATCATTTTCATATTACTCCCTATAATACTTAATATAACACTGAAATATAATGATATTAATTAAATACATAAATTAATTAAATATAGTTCATCAAAAATAATGTAGTCTTAAATTACTGAACCATATTGTATTACATTCTGTAACCCAGGACAAGCTCCCTTCAATTTAGTCATACCTGGGTCTTTGGTCTCTATGTAATGTACTCTAAACTTGAACTGAAATGTCACATTTCAGTTTCCTCTATAGTTTACAGCTAATCAAATAGTACTGTTTTCATACAGTTTACTCAGTGGACTATTTTTTTTCAGCAGAATAGTAAATTATATTCAGAAAACAAAATCATACTGCAAAAATATAAAATCTTTTCTGAATTCGAAGTCAATAATGCAGTGTTTCTTTGAACTGGAATTCTTAAAAGTTGGTCTAGATTCTGTTAATTTGGAATGTTATTTGGCATGTCCTAGAAAGCATTTCTATTTTATGGGGTAGGGTTGGTTTTCAAGCGGTGTATGGGACTGAGTATTCTCAGCACCTTTGTGAACTCAATTGTTAAAATAAAAGTAATATTGAAAAAGCAACATTATCTGTGTCTTTTACACAATTAATGGTTTAATATGCATTATAAAGTTTATGCACTTACAGAGATTTTCTACAAATCTCTAAAGTTAAATACTGCATAAACAGAAGCATTTGTGTTAAAATCCACAAGTTTTTGATAAATCTCAATTTTACACAGGCACATGCATTGATAATTATTGTCAAGACCAGATGCATCTAATTATAAAAAGAATTATAAAAAGCTGCCACCCCAGCAGAGCTTCACAACAAGACAGGCGACCCCCCCTACTCCATGGGGGCCGCCATTTTCCACATCCAGCCTTCCCTCTCGTCACAAATCCACCCAGCAGACCAGACTATCACAGCCCGGATCATCGACAGCCACCCTGCAGCAGTTTTTTTTCAAGACAGCACAGGTATGCTGAACCAGAGACTCTCAAACATGGGGAAGAGCTGCTACTTGCTCTCCCTTTGTGCAGCCGCTCGCATGAGGCATCCGGGAGGCATGGCAGGTTCTAGTCGTGGACTGCCACCCCAGCCGAGCCTCACAACAAGCCAGACGACCCCCTACTATATGGGGGGAAGCCGTTTTCCATATTTGGACTTCTTTCTCTTCAC
The DNA here is from genome assembly GCA_021461705.1 of Cryptotis parvus. NCBI lineage: Eukaryota > Metazoa > Chordata > Mammalia > Eulipotyphla > Soricidae > Cryptotis > Cryptotis parvus. The sequence goes on from JAJIBD010025069.1 coordinate 232,171, forward strand.
ACCTCCACCCAGCAGCCAGTCTATCACAGCCCGGATCATTCATCGACACCCACCATGCAGCAGTTTTTTTTTTTTTTCAATCCGGCCCAGGTATGCTGAACCAGAGACTCTCAGACATGGGGAAGAGCTGCTACTTGCTCTCCCTTTGCTCAGCAGCTCATGGGAGCCCGGGAGGCATGACGGTTTCTAGCCCTGGCCTGCCACACCAGCTGAGCCTCACAACAAGCCAGACAACCCCCGACTCCATATGGGGGCCGCCATTTCCACATCTGGACCTCCCCTCTCGTCACAACTCTACCCAGCAGACCAGACTATCACAGCCCAGCTCGCACAGCCGCTAAGCGGCAGTGCAGTTCATCAATAATTGCTTTATTTAGAGGTGACTATAAGAGTATGCCACCCCACACGGCAAGCCTGGCAAGCGGCTCATGTCATATTTGATATGCCAAATACCAGTAACATTTATATTAGGTCATTTCCATGACCTAATATAATGGCTTGAGGCTCTTTTTTGTTCCTGGAGCAAGCAGATGCCTTTGGGTTCTACTGGCATGAGACAGGACATATGGAGATATTATCGGTGCTCGCTCTAGCAAATAGATGATGAACGGGAAGACAGTGATAGTGATAGTGATTGTAAAAAGCATTCATTATCTGATATTTCTCTCGGTGTTTTATATACAAAAATCTCATATTCTTAAGGTTTTTTATTATACTACCATGAGGTATCATTGTATCACTGTCTTCCTGTTCATCATCGATTTGCTCTAGAGGGCACCAGTAACATCTCCATATGTCCTGTCTCATGTTAGTAGAGCCCAAGGGCATCTGCTTGCTCCAGGAACATAAAGAGCCTCAAACCATTCCATTAGGTCATGGGAATGAGGTCTATAATTGTTACTGGTATTTGGCATATCAAATACAACATGGGTAGCTTGCCAGGCTCTGCTGTGCAGGTGTAATACTCTTGTATTCACCTCTAAATCCAGCATTTATTGATGAACCACGTGGCTGCTTGCAGCCACGCCGAGCCGGGCTGTAATAGGCTCTTCTGCTGGGTGGTTTTAGACTTTAAAACATTTTTTGGGGTAACACACCCAATGCTCAGGGGGTTATTCCTAGCTCTGTGCTCAGGACTTACTCCTGGTGGGGCTTGGGGAGCCATATGGGATGCCAGAGATTGAACCCAGGTAAACAATTAAAAGATGGTCATGTTTGATTTTCAGTCATAACAGTTCCAGCACCCATCCCTCCACCAGTGCCCATTTCCCACCACCAATGTCCCCAGTTCCTTCCCCAGCTTGCCTCTATGGCAGGCACTTTTGCCCTCTTCTCTCTCTGTCTCTCTTCTTTCTCTCTCTCTCTCTCTCTCTCTCTCTCTCTCTCTCTCTCTCCCTTCCCTTGCTCACTGATTGCAAAACATACATTTAGGAGTTTAACACGTATATCTCTTCACCTATATTCACTGCTCAGTTCTATACTGGTATTTTCATTTCCAACAATTATTAGCACACTGGTCCCTTCTCTGTTTTACTAATCTTTGAGACCCACACACTTTCTGTAGATTCCCCCACGACAAGTGCTCTGATCCATGACTTGCTTGGCTTTGGATAGTAGTACCAGACTTTTTTTTAATCTCACAAATGAATGAAGTCATTCTATATCTGTCCTTTCACTCTGATAAATTTCATTCAACATGATCCTCTCCATGCCCATCCATTTATAGACAAATTTCATAACTTAGGATTTCCTAACAGCTGCATAGTATTCCATTCTGCAGATGCACCACGGTTTCTTTATCCAGTTGTCTGACCGTGGCACTCTGGTTGTTTCCAGATTCTGGCTATTGTGAATAGTGCTGTTATGAACATAGATATTGCAGATGGTGTTTGTGCTGAGTGGTATTGCGGGGTCAAATGGGAGTTCAACTTCTAAATTTTGAAGGAATGTCCACATTGTTTCCCCAAAAGGCTGTACCAGGAGACATTCCTACAAACAATGGATGAGAGTCCCTTTCTCCCTGCATCCATACCAGCACTTGTTGTTCTAGCTCTTTTGAATTTGTGCCAGTCTCTGTGATATGAGATGATATCTCATTGTTGTTTTGATTTGCACCTCCCTGATGATTAGTGATGATGAGCATTTTTCATATATGTTTTCGCCATTCAAATTTCTTCTTTGACAAAGTTTCTGATCATTCATTCTCCCCATTTTACGATGGGATTTGCTGTTTTGAATTAAAGATCTTAATAGCAGACCTGAATCCATAAAGTACATCGAAGAAAACCTAGGAAAAATAATCCACAACACTGAAGCTAAAGGCATCTTCAAAGACGAAACACCACTACCAAAGGAATTATAAGCAAAACTAAATATATGGGACTACATGAAACTAAAAAGCTTCTGAACTTCAAAAGAAATTGTGACCAAGATACAAAGACAGTCCACAGACTGGATAAGAATATTCACCCAATGCCAATCTGATAACATATTAATATCCAGTATATATCAGTCACTGGTAGAACTTTACAAGAATAAAAAGAATTTCATTTTGCCTCAATAGATTACAGTTGTTATAGCAACTCCATGTGATTCATCTCCATATTGTGTTTAATATTAGAGAACTCCACACTTATTATAATTTAATTTATAAAAAACTTATAGTAGAAGGAGGCAGAGAAATAGTACATAGGTTTTGGTGCTTATCTTGCAATCAGCCAATCCCAGCTGGCATCCCCACATTGCCTATGGTCCTTCAAAAACTATAGGAAGAGATCCCTGAATAATGATAGGAATAAGCCCTGAGTTACAGAGTTCCTCAAGGAAACAATAAAATGCAGATTTGAAGTGGTAGAACAGTATCTGAAGTTAGATATTTCATGAATTCAGAGCTTAGTTTTTGTTAAATCTCAACTCTCTCTGTAAAAACTGCAGCAATCAACATACTTTAAACAAGAATGAGTAAAAATTAAGTCTATTTACTTTTACGTAAACTTAAATATTTATACATTATCCTCTGAATTAAAACAAAGCCCATATTAATATTTCAGAGATGATATTGTGTTAGGCAATGGAAATAAAACAGATTTCACATTTAAAGCACATACAATCTCTCTAGAGACACTAATTATTGACACATTATAAAATGGGAGTCCTCTCAACAAATCAGAGTTAAAATTTTCATTACTGCCTGATTTACCAATCGAAAATAAACTGTTACTGGAGCCAGAAGTTTTATTTTGGCAGGAAAAGTGGCTTAAATTATGCATAGTATCAAAGTTAATTTAGCTTTACAAAAATCTTTAATCTAATAATAAATATACATTTGGAAATCAGGATATACTTTCCAAATACACATTTTACATATAGTCAAACTAAACAAATAAAGGAAAACTGTGATACAAATATCAAATCCTTTTTATCTTTTACGGTATTGGATAACAGAATGCAAATATTAAAGTTCATTGAGACAAAGAAAGACTTTAAGAGAAAGTCTTATCAAATATAAAGTTACATTCATTTTTAACTCCTGTTTATTATTCACTGTCACTGTATCACTGTCTTCCTGTTCATCATCAATTTGCTCGAGCAGGCACCAGTAACATCTCTATATGACCTGTCTCATGCAAGTAGAGCCCAAGGTCACCTACTTGCTCCAGGAACATAAAGAGCCTCAAACCATTCCATCAGGTCATGGGAATGAGGTCTATAATTGTTACTGGTATTTGGCATATCAAATACGACATGGGTAGCTTGCCAGGCTCTGCCGTGCAGGTAGCATACTCTTGTAGTCATCTCAAAATCCAGCATTTATTGAAGAACTGCGAGGCTGCTTGACTCGAGCTGTGATAGGCTGGTCTGCTGGGTGGAGTTCAGACAAAGGGGAAGTCCAGATGTGGAAAATGGAGGCCCCTCATGGAGTGGGGGTCCTCTGGCTTGTTGTGAGGCTCTGCAGAGGTGGTGGGCCAGAACTAGAACCTGCCATCCCTCCCGGGCGCCTCATGAGTGGCTGGACACAGGTAGAGCCACTAGCAGCTCTGCCCCATGTCTGTGCGTGTCTGACATGGAGAATGGGTGAATGGGTGAATTTCAAATAATTTAACTGCCTGTGGGAATAGATATGACAATTTTGTCTTGAACGCGACTGACCTGGGTTCGATGCTTGGCATCCCATATGGTGTCCAGGGGTAATGACTGAGCGGAGAATCAGGACTAATTTTTAGTCCTGTTTATTATTAAACTGTATAATTAAGTAAATGTATTTGATTTTGGACCATCCTGATGGTATTCAGAGGCTATGGGCAATAGGTTATGCCACAAGAGAACTGGGAATCAAATCCAAGCCTTGTTCATGAAAAGCATGTGCTCCAGCCGAAGGAACTCATCTCTGACTCATGCAACCCATTTTTGTTACCACTGAATATCATTCCCTGGTTTTTGAGCACTATGCACTGTTTTTTGCTCCTCCTCTGATAAAAAGTTATCTATAACTATCTTAGTAATCTGTTAAAAAATGGCTAAGCCTTTAGTAAATGGCAATCAAGTATTAAGATTAAATGCTATACATATCATAATCTCTTTATTCCATATACAAACTGATGTGAATCTTTTCTAATAAGTGATTTATAAGCCACTGATGGTACAAGAAGCTGGATGCCAGAAGAAACGCTCATTGCTAAGAGCACTTACACCTGCATCCCTGTGTCAACCATTGTCCACAGACTCTTTTACTGAATTAGTGTAGTGCATGCTGAATTTGGGGGAACAGAAAATCCCCAACTATTATATTTTAAACATTTATTATTAAAAGGATGATCCATATGTTTTTATTATTTTAATATATTGAAAGTAACTATGAAAGTCAATCAACATAGCTTATTTTATACTAAATATAAAATTATGCATTTTATATTATCAATGATTATATCTGATAAATAAGTATAAATTTATAGTGATGTAAAAGTATAAGTATAAAAATAAGACATTTTATAGTAGGCATTAGAAGATATCACATGACTTATAAATGCTGAGGGATTTTTTAAAAGTAACATATTTGAGAATTTTGATTAAATTTACCTTACTTTCAAATCTTTTTTTTTTTTTTGCAACAGATATGATTATATTATCTAGATATGGTCTTTTGAAAATACGGATTTTTAAAAAATCTTACAACCAATTTTAGTATTTATAAAGCAGGAAGATAATCTAAATTGCATCATTGGAAAATTGCTCCTATGAATGTGAAAAAAAATCTGGTGTCTCAGATGGAAGACAGCATTCAGGGGTGATTTCATCCAAAGAACATCAAATAAGTCAAATGATCAAAGTTTTAAAAGTCTATTCTTGTTTAATAACCTAATTTTCCTCAGAAACTAAAGTAATCCACTGGGATTTTTCATTATTGGAAAACTGCAGTCGAGTCTGAGAAATAGAGTAGAAAATATATTTGTACCAAAGAAAGAAAAGGGTTGGTAATATATTAACCAAATGAACATAATAAAACAATCCAACAGAACTGCAACAAACAAAAAAGGTAAAATTTAAAATAAATGTGCGGGCGGGAGGGTGGGGGTACATTGGTGGTGGAAATGGGGCACTGGTTGAGGGATGGGTGCTGGAATACTGTATTACCAAGAACCAATTATGAACACCTTTGTAATTGTATGTTTCACGGTGCTATAATAAAAAATTAAAAAAAAATAAAATAAATGTGTATGAGTAGACAGAAAAGCAGATTATATATAACTGAGATTTTGTGTTTTGCAAGAGACCATAGTATAAATTCCATGAATATTCAATTTATAAGGGGACTGAGTGAATGCAGGAAAGGTGGGTTAAGACATGTGTAATAAAGTGAGCATGTCAAAGTCAGGTTACTAATCCAAGTTAAAAAGTCTTTGCAAAAAATAACAAAACAAAACCACAAAATCTCCCAAAGTGCTGTGAAGTCAGTGAGCAAAAGAAGAGAAAACTTATCACTGCTAGATGACATTCAGCTCTATGTGCTCTACTGCGCTGTGTGAAGTCAAATTTGCATCTGTCTTGGCATGTGTGTGCGTGGGCACTCCTATAAGGCAACCTTTGGCATGCCACCATTGCACAGTTCACTGCAATCTGCGGACTGGAAATCGCTGAAAAATCAAACCATAAGGGAGAGGAGTCAGAGGCCAGAGTGTTTCTCTGGCCTCTTCATTCCCTACCAGGATGTGACCCTGTGAAATATATTGTGCACGGCTGAAGGAAACCCAAGGGGAGAGCTTTGAAACACAAAGAATCTGGTACCGTCTCGTCCAAATCTGTATGATTATTGACGAACAATACCTATGGAAAATGAGCTAGTTGTTTCTCATAACATATCAGAAGAGTGCCTCTCTTTGTGAAACTTCTTCAAACTTGGGGACAACATATGTCTAACTTCAGAAGCAATTGCATTCTTTTGCAAAGATGCCAAGAGGGCTTCTCATTCTATCACCCCAGGACAGAGGATGGACAGGGCTATCCTAAGAGCTCTGCCAGCCACCTGCCACTGAATCATAGCAGCTGATGATTAATACTTTTCAAGGAAATGGGAATTCAAGCCCAACTCGCAGGCTAGGCTCCCAAAAGTCAAACTTAGTATAAAGTTATTTAAAAATAAGTCTCTAAATACACTGTTATTCATACAGTATATGAAGAAAAAAGAGATCGGGCACGTTCAGGGTGGTATGGCCGTTGACAGCAGAGCCTGGCGAGCTACCCGTGTCGTATTTGATATGCCAAATACCAGTAACAATTATAGACCTCATTCCCATGACCTGATGGAATGGTGTGACGCTCTTTATGTTCCTGGGGCGAGCATATGCCCTTGGGCTACACTAGCATGTTACAGGATTTATGGAGATGTTACTGGTGCCCGCCTAGCAAATCAATGTTCAATGGGAAGACAAGTGCTACCAGTGTGCTACAAGTGAAATGAAGAAAGAGCCAAGTGAACACTCTGTCCCCTTCACAGTTTGCCAGACATCAGTCCTCATAATACTCTAAACATTCATTCGTTATTAAAAATGTATTGATTTTCAGAATTCAGAAGATGTCATCGCTTCTCTAATATGATGCAATGATAAAGTCATCATCCAAATGTTACTGATAAGTTTCCATTATTCACATGTCAGAACCAGACGCAATATACTTAAACTGCGGTTTATGAAAGAAAATTATTCTCTATGGATTAACCGCTAGAATTACAATGTAAATAAATTACCTGATAGAGAAGATAATAGTCAATAAATACAGAAGCTAATAGTCAAAACTTTAAAAATGCTAGTTAATGGTCAAAAACATAATGGTCAAAAACTTTAGAAATGTTCAAAAACAGAAATTAACTTTACAAAGTGAAATTTTCTCCATAAAGTTTAAGCAAAACACTAAATATTTTTTACTTTTCCATGGGAGAACTATTTTAAATTACTTCAAATTATTTTTATATTTAAGGTAAAATTAAAGGTATAAGTATTGTATACAAATTATTTTTTCAAACATACAAGAGGAATAAAAAATAAAATAAATGCAAATATATTTATCTTTTTAAAATATATCATACTATATTACAATGGTTAATTATAGTATATACATGTGTGTTTATAATTTTATAAATATAAAACTTAAAATACATACAAACTCTGTATCTTTAAACTAGAAATAAATATCTTTCAATACTACCCCCAATTTCTAGTCAGAGACTCATATGAAATAGACAAAAGGGTTTTATACTTGAAGGAAAAATAATAATTCAAGATTAATAGACTCAACAACTAAGTCCAAGTTACACCTTCTCCAAGTTTGATACAGTTGCAGAAATAACTATAGTCCCAAGGTTACATTCAAATAAAGGTTGCCACCCTTTGAGCTTTCCTGAGGCAGCAAACAATGGCCTTCAAAGAATCCAGGAATTGCAAGCATCTACGTAAAATGTGTGCCTGAAGTTTGCTACTACTGTGTCCTTTTCTGTCTGGAGACTTTGGCTCTGAGTCTGACCAAACATAGTAGTTCAAGACAATTAAGTATTCTCACCCAGATCCCTACTTTTTATATCACAGAATCAGCACGCACTTGGCACGGCTGCAGTTCTTGGCACAGGGACTGTGGATCAGAAGTGAGAAATTCTGGCAGTGGAGTGTGGGGAAATCTGCTTGGTAACAGCTGCCAAGGCTTCTGTCCGGCCCACTGCATTAGTTCTGATCTTTCCGGTTTCTGTCTGTGTCTTTTCCAGCTAAGAATGTATATACACTCAAAAACCATTTTCGACATAATTGTTAATACTTAATAAAGAAGCCCAACACCTTTTACTACTGTATATAGAAAGCCAGGGGAAACAATAAAAAAGCTATTCGAATTAGCAGATCTTCTTGTTTCATGGAATCACTTTTCTCCCAGACACTCCTGGATCAAGGCTCTTCTTTCTTCTTAAAAACACAAGTGCATTTGGGTCTCAAGCCCTGCTGTGACGGCCTTCATATCCTGTGTCCCCAGCTCTACAAATCGCTGTCTTTCACTGCAATTCTTTCGCATGTTAATCAATGATTTGCTTCAGTGCATTTCTTCCCCAAAATATATATTTTTATAGCTAGCTCCAGTTCCTTACAGTATCATAGAAAGTGAGAAGTATTCGTTCCGCTCCTGAATAAATCATGGCGTTTTGAGTGTAAAGGGCAAGTGTGCTGAGAACCTGCAGTCTGAAGCAGCTAAAACCTCCTGCCAGTGTGTTCTTGGGTAACAATCAAGTCACAATGTTCTACTCTGCCATCAGTGTGACCCCTCACCTTGGAAAATATTAAAAATGCAAATTTTAAAAATTGTATGGATGAATAAAACATGAGAACCCTGTCTTTTTATAAAACTGGATGTGGACAGAAAAGCTGAGGTAAACTTTTCACAGGGCTGAGGCTCCCCAAATTCCATCTGGCGTGAGAGTTAGCATCTTGTAAGTGACTTCATGCCCTCACAATGCCAATGTCCCCCACCTCAGAGAAAAGAAAGCATTGCAGCACAAATATTCGAAAAATCGTCTTTTCAGAGTAGATTGAGCTAGGTTTAAGATTAAATCAACAGTGTTGTGGCAGCCCTCTGATAAACTTGTTATCTGAAAGAAAATGATACAGGTGAGTAAATTTGCAGAGCTATTTGGTAGCAGCCAGAGACAGAACAACTTCCCTTTAGTGGCTGTGCAACTCCAGCTGTCTAAATTCTAACCCCTGGCTGAGCCTGTGTGTCAAAACTGGACAAACTGAGGTGTGCACAGACATGGGAAACACTCCTCTCACCACATGGCTTTGTGATGAATTGCTCACTCACAATTTGCCTCACCTCTCACCCCTCACTGGTTTCTGCCTCAGGTAATTATCTCAAGGTTCAATAAGCTTTTTCTTGCTCAGCATCGATTAGGGATTTCCATATGCCCTTTAAAGACAATGGCTTTGCTTTGTTACCTAAAACTCTAACTTTAACTTTAAAGTTTATTTTGTTGAGACTGTTACACCAGTCACAATGGAGCAAATTCAGGTGGCTCTTAAGAGTAAGCAGGTTTCCTGTTAGCCTCCTCCTAGGGGCCTTCATTACTGCCCTCCACCACCAAAAGTTGGGGTTGCGGCAGAGCAGTGGTACAGTAGGTAAGGTGCTAGCCTGGATACGGTAACTGGGTTTGACCCTTGGTATCCCATTGTGTACCCCTGCACCACCAGGAATAATAATCCTGAAAAAGGAGGAACCCCTGAACGCCTCCAGGTGTGGCTAAAAGTGGTGAAAATAATAAACCAGAAAGTAGTGAAAGAGGAAGCTTTAGTTTACCCTCCTCAGTTGCTGTGAGGGTTTGACTTCCTGAGAATTCCAGGCGCTTTCTGATAAACAGGGAGTTAATTGTTCAAGATGAAATTCTGCTGCAGGATTAGGCTCATAGGGAGGCTAAGATAATGGACAAACCTATGGAAAATGGCCCCACAATGTAAATCTTAGTGTCTTCTATAATGCTAGTCAATTGGTAAGAAGTGCAAAGAGCCCAATTTTTATTTAAAAGTGTCTATAGGAAAATTCTTATCTTAAACATCTCTGCATGCTCTATTAATACAGAGTCCCAGTTTTTCTATAAAATCCTACAGGATTATCTATTCCTTTCTCTTCTACTTTTTTGGAAACTTTTTTACTTTCCATCTCTGAGTCCAAGCTTCATTATCACTCAATATTTTCTTTCATAAAAGTACTGAAGAGTCTTGGACCCGTATATGAACAGAGACTGCCATCACCTCACCTGCATCAATAATAAAAGGGTTCAGATTCCCACCACCTGGCAGGACGTGGGGAGAAAGGGACTCATTCATGCTATAAGTATGTTAACTGGACTAGAATTTTTGATAAATAATTTGGACATTTCTAAAAAATCTAGAAATTAAGTTTCCATTTGAGTCAGCAACCTACCTCTTGTAATACGCCCCAAGGACCCCAAAACAAAATGGAGAAAAAAACACTTACACACTATGCTACCTGCAGCATTATCCACAATTGCCAAAATCTAGAAACAACCAGTGTCCAAGAACAGATGAATTGGCTAAAGAAACTTTGGTACACATACACAATGAAATGCTACTCAGGCCTAAGGAAATAATACAGTCATGCAGTTTGCTGTTAGATGGAGTGACCTGGAAAATCCCATACAACAGTCCAGTAACCCATAACACAACACATTTAAGAATTCCCCCTTGTAAGGCACTCTGGTGGTTGGGAGAAAAATGGGGGAAGGGGAAAGCTGGAGGAGGGCAGCGAGCACTGAGGGTACTGGTGCTGAAACCATGTGTACCTGATACCTCATTATGCCACACAACTTTGTAATCTCACAGTGACTAACGAATAAGATTCCCAGCACTGGATATGGTCCCCTCCACACTGCCAGAAGTGATCCCTGAGCACAGACAAGAGTAAGCAATGAACAACTGTGAGGTTTGGGTGGACAAAAGGTGATGGAGACCAAATGGCGGTCAGCTGATGAGACAGCAACATTTGAGTCAGAGATCACCTTGCCCCCAGCTCAAAAACAGAACTCAGGGCCCACCTGGCACAGGAATCTCTTAGGAAATCTAAGCAAACATTTTATGCTTATTCACATCAAACCCCTCCCCACTCCCTGAGATAATAGGGGCCAGACCAACCACACTGGCTCCAGTTCCACAGAAAGGGTTGGCCACCCGATGGGGTGACCGACTGGGAGCCTCAGAACGCCGCACCTATGGAGGAAAACTCTGAGAGACCGGGCCTATGGTGTTATTTTATTTTCTAAGCATCCTGGGGCTCTCAGCATAACCGATGGCAGGCTAGAGGCTAAGAGCCCCGAACTGAGATACAGCACAGTTTTTATAGCATTCTGAGACAAAAGAAACTTTTACAGTACAACAAGCTTGCGGTTTTTTCCAGGTGCAGGGTGCACACCATATCAGGATGTTACTCAAGGTTAGAGTTAGGGTTCCTCCCTTGATATTTGGTTGGGAGGCCTTTGGCTTTATCTGGCCTACTCGCAGAGCCCATCTACTATTTTAGTGTGCTTCTGTTAACTCTTTGCGGTCTGGTCTGGGGCTTCCCCTTTCACCCTTAGAGCTTAATGTACTTTTCCTTCACACCATTTAACATTAATGAAAGGGTTATTTAGGCCCTAAAATGGTAATTTTCCATGAGCAGGCCTGCCTGGCTGGGGGGGGGTTGTTGGGTTGCTGCCTTCTTTCACCACTAGTCTTGGTTCCCTTTTCCTACTCAAGACAGTTTTTTGTTTGTGTTTTTGGGGTCACACCCAGCAATGCTCAGGGGTTAATCTTGGCTCTGCACTCAGGAATTACACCTGGTGGGGCTTGGGGACCATATGGGATGCCACGGATCGAACCCAGGTTGGCAGTGTGCAAGGCAAACACCCTCCCCACTGTGCTATCGCTCCGCCTCAAGACAGTTCTTTTAAGAATCCTGCTCAGTATGTTGTTTCTTCTGGCTTCATCCCGATTACCTCTTGTTGTGTGTTCGGTAATTGTGAGCCTTTTTTTCTATCTTCTGGTGTTGTGTAGAGAATCTTTGGAACTCGTCTTCGAGATCACTAATTCTTTCTTCAGTAGCTATTATTCTGCTATGATGGCCTTCCACCGTGTTTTTTATTTCATATACCTCATTTTTAATATCTGTCATTTCCCTTTGCATTTTCCTCACTTCCTCTATCATGTCCTCTTGTATTTTATTGATTTTGCATTCCATTGCTTCTTTGAATTCCTTTTGAATCCTTAACAGTTCTTTCCGAAACTCTTTTTCAGATAGGTTATGCAACTCATTGGTATTGCTAGACTCATCTGGACCAGTGACTTCACTCACAGAGCTTGATGGAATTTTGCGTTGCTTTACCATTATGACTATTGTAGGTTGTAACTGTGAGTTCTTGGGTGACTAGATAGTGCAGTTAGTAGGTGTCTGGTCTGTTTGCAGAGTTTGGGTGGGTGGCAAGGATGTAGGAACCAAGGTTCACTGGTACCTCATGCAAGGTAGGTAGTGAGAGGGTCGCGCAGACGCGCTAGCCTCTGCGCGGTTTTGAGTTTTGGGATGTTCCCGAAGCTCAGGGCGCTAGGGTCGGTCCGGCTGGAACCAAGGCACTTTGCCTTGGTTCCTGTTGAAAAAAAAAAATCCTGCTCAGGCTCTCCCAGGACATGGATCTACCCCAGCCTCACAGAGGCCAGTAGGACCCACCGAGAGCACCCAATAAACTCCCATTTACTTCACTTTGACTTATCTCTGGTTCTCTGTGCCAGCTGAAATCAATGATCCATCCTTAACCACACATGCAGCCCCCAAACCAGATAATAACTACTCAATAAACAATGCTGAAAAACAGTGATTTTTTTCCCCCCACATCTTCATGCTTGGGGATTTTATTTTAGTTAAGTGATTCTACCCTAAATTTTAATATTAGCATATTCTTGTGGAATATAAATATAAATTAATCAGATATAAACTACACCACAATAATTATTTGTTCCTCTTCACAGAGCAAATTTGTAGGTAATATGCTTTACAACTGATGATGATTTCCTAGGCCACAAACGTCTTCTATTTTATTTTCTATCAAATCCCAAATAATAGTTTGACTGAAAATAGTGAATGATAAATGAAAATGAAAATAGATATAAATCAGAATTTAGAACTTCATTAAACTTAGTTTAACATAAAATGTGCTGTTACTTATCAGCAAATGAAAATTATCTCTTATCTCTCCACATTTGTTTCTTTTGCTTATCTATTATGTATATTGCTATTTAGAACCATCCCATTATGTATATTTCAGTTGTGCTTCTATAAAGCTACTCAAGGTAAAGCTGAAAGTGTTTTGCTTATAACAAGTTTAGATACTCACCCTTTCAACCTTTCTTTTTCATTTTTAAACTTTAAAATTCTTATTTATATTTATTTAGTTATGTGGGGCACACCTGGCGATGCTCACTGCTTATTCATAGATCTGCACTCAGGTATTATTCCTACAGGCTTGGGGGACACACAGGACACCAGGAATTGAACCTGGGTCAGCTTCATGCAAGGCAAGTGCCTACCCACTATACTAAAGCTCATGCCCCTCCCATCTTTATCCTCCTCACTACACGTTCTGTGTGTTATTTACTTTGTTGAAATGAATGACCGGAAACCTTTGTCCTCAGATACTTTGGGTGCCAGGTATATGTGCCAAAGGTGAATTCACCAATTATCAGGTGCTGTAGTTATTCAATTATTTTTATAATATAAATTGAAACAAGTTCATTTATTGTGGTTGTCATTTGGACAGGGCTGAGGAGCCATGACGCCAGGGTTTCACATGTGAAGGCAAATGCTGTACCAGGGCTATATTCCAGGCCTCAAATGATGTCTTTGATGCTTTAAAAAGTAAAAGGAAGAAGCTAAGCTACAAAATTAGAAGCGGGACCTGAGAGATAGTCCAGCGCGTAGAGCGTTTGCCTTGCAGGCAGCTGACCCAGATTTAATCCCCAGCATCCCATATGGTCCCCACGCAATGCCAGGAGTGATTCCTGAGCACAGAGCCAGGAGTAACACCTGAGCATTGCTGAGTGTGACTCAAAAAAGCAAAAAAAAAAAAAAAATAGAAGCTTCTTCAATGGAGAAATGGTTAAGATCTAGCTCCTTGAACAAATATTCATGTCATGGCCAGAGTGTACAGAAACAGGGTGTTTTCCTTTCACAGGCCAATCTATGTTGCATTCCCAGCATCCCATATGGTTCTGAGGCCATCAGGAATGATGTATAACCAAAGTCAGGAGCAAGTTTTGAGCACTGCTGGTATAGCCCCAAATCCAAAAAATTTTTTGGATTACAAAACAAGACAACTCGATGAACTATTCTAATTCCAGTAATAATTAACACGGATGGGGCAGGAGCGATAGCCCAGCAGGTAGGGTGTTTGCCTTGCAAGCAGTCGGTTTGTGCCGGCATGGGTTCGATCCCGGCATCCCAGCATCCCATATGGTCCCCCGAGCACCACCAGGAGTAATTCCTGAGTGCAGAGCCAGGAGTAACCCCTGAGCATCGCAGGGTGTGACCCAGAAAAAAATAAATAATTAACAAGGATCTTGAAAGGTGGAAACTATTTCTGTTTTGAATTGTAAACTCTTCAAACCTGAATGACCTTTCTAATACAGATCACTTGGAAAGTATTTGAAATTCTGAGCATCAAGGAAGCCAAATCTTGGAGAGAATAAAGCATTCATTACTTCTAATGGTTATTCAAATCTGGGTATTCTTCAGTCTTTTAAATGTCAAAACATATTATTTTTGGATGATCAGAGCAACATAAAGTGTTCCTTGGGGAGAAAATAATTAAATACAAAATCAAGCATATCTAATATCCTTGAAAAGCCACCACAACATTCATTTAGGAAAATATTTTATTTTTATTTTTATTATAATCTTAATTTTTGGCTTAGAAAATTATTAATAATTCTTCTCATGGACATAATTCCTATACCATACTCATTACTATGGTACCCATCTTCCTCCCTTCAAAAAAATGTAAACATTCTATTTTGCAACTAAATGAAATTTTCATGCAAAAATTTAAGTAGACAACATATTCTGTGTTTTATAAATGGACATTTTAAAATATATTATTTATTTCAGTATTTGGATTTGAATATAGGTCTACTTCAAATTATTTAATACTTTTTAGTACACAAAACAGGTTATCAAGCAGTGGGGAGTGAAAGAAAGTGAAAGACGAATTAGAGGTGGGGTGGCGGTGAAGGAACAGTACCTCGGGACAATGGAATCATAAATTTCAAAAACATTGCAACTATGCTAAGTACAATTGATCGCAGATAGGGGAGTTGGGACATAGCAGTGTGTTTGGGTTACTCCTGGGATCAGGGATAACTTCTGGCATATTTGGGGGCCAAGATACAGTGCCAGTAGGTATGAGCAGAGTCAGTCCTCAGTAAGGACAGACCCGCATGTCTGGACCATCACACTAGCCCTAGAATTATTATTTTTAATTGTTCATTTTAAAGTTAATTTTCATCCATACCCAAAATTAAAACAAAACCACTAAAAATTTTAAAACACTTAATGATATGTTCTCATGATCATGAACTTCTGATCATAAAACTAAAACACAATTTATTTCACATCAGTAAGTACTCGAGTGTAATGAATTGTTTCATCCAATCCTGACAAACTACAGAGCTCAGTAAATGCATATCAAACATCGGACCACTGTGCTCGAGACAATATGAAATAAGATGTAAGTACCAATCTTCCGACCAAAGAGGACTTTTCTCACTTTCCTCAGGCATTGCTTTGACCCTGTTCTAGTTCTTTCATTGTTTGGATTACTCCTTTGTCATCTCAATCAAAATTTGCTAACATTGACTGTGAGTTTTTATTCACATATTTACTGGAGGACTTCAGTGAACATTAAGAATTCTCCTTCACAGACCACCCATCATACCCCTGACAGAAAAGAAAAACCATATGGAAAACAGTGACAGAATAATTTTCTTTTCCCAATTATTTTTCACTATGTGAATGAGGGAACAACTATTTACATTGTATAATATGATATAAATACGATATACCATTCAGACATAAGCTTAGTCTCTTGATTTAGTGCATAGACAACAATGCACTGAATAATTTAATTTCCCAGAGGAATGTTGCCTCTAATTATATGAGAGTCTAAGCTGGCTAATGTAGGCAATGTATACGGCAGAAATCGCTAATTGTCTAACCTCCTTATTGTTTTTTTTCCTACTTCATTTTTTACCAATACATAATTCTATAAAATTAAAAATATCATTGGAGGTTCCTAATCATTAATGTTATAAATGTCTACCTTTAATAAAAAGGAAAATTAGACACAACCCATGTTCTATATAAACATGGGTACTGTGCATTCACACCCAGGAAAGAATGAAAGGCGATGGTCCCATCATTAACAATGCAAATATAGAAGCAGCAGAGACAAATACTTAGCTTAGAAAAAGCATTGGCATACAGGACAGTTTTCCTAAGGAAAATGGAACACTGAATGCCCAAATCCTGTTATTAAAAGTTTTGTAAATAATGGTACCTAAATAAAGAAGGAAGAGAACATGGTAATTGAGTGGCTATTACAAAGCAAGAAGGTTTTAGTCATACAGAAAATGAGAAAATTTCTTTTTCAAGACAAATAGGAAAAAACATACTTGCAAATGAAGTAAAAGGTACACTGAGTTTTAGCAAAAATTCCTTGACCCCTAAATTACCTGTTTTGTGGGCAAAACAGATCACTTTAGAAGAAACAGAGGAAGCAGAATTATGGGAAAACATGCTAGGCAGAAATTGGGTAACAATTGGTAAAGATTTCTGTTTAAACATATAAATCAAAAGGGAAAAGGGGTAAAACATACTCATTTAGAAAGTGATATTTTTAAACACAAATTTCACCTGAACTTGGACAATACTACAAGTTTGACACATTTTACAATACAAATGGCTCATAATTTTATCTGATTTGTAATGAGATATGTGTGAAAGTGATTCTACTCTCTTTTTTTTTCTTTTTCTTTTTTTTGCTTTTTGGGTCATATCCGCAATGCTCAGGGGGTCTCTCCTCTCCTGGCTCTGCACTCAGGAATCACTCCTGGTGGTGCTCGGGGAACCATATGGGATGCTGGGGATCGAACCTGGGCCGGCATGGGCCAGCCACGTGCAAGGCAAATGCCCTACCCGCTGGACTAGTGCTCCGGCCCCTCTAACTCTATTTTCTATATGCATTCAAGCAAATCATACATTCAAATTCTGGAAAATGCTTAGCAAGAGAAAGATGGAGAAATTACTCCCACTGTAATTGTAACTAAACATCCACATTCTTATTTAATCCTTAATATTCTTTAAAGTAAAAAGAATAAAAAAATAAAGTGAAATTAAAATAAATTCCTAAATTAGTTCAGCAGTCTAGTGTTTAAATTTCAATTTTAGTATTAAAAAACTGAAAATTATACATCTAGACCATGCTTCACAAATACATGCCACTAGGCTTATGTCCTTTCAAGTCTCACCACACTATATATATATATATATATATATATAGAGAGAGAGAGAGAGAGAGAGAGAGAGAGAGAAAGAGAGAGAGAGTTATAAACCTTAAACCTTAAAACAGGTTTTCTGGCTGTTTGAGAAGAAACTTATGCCTGACAACAGAGACATATTCGACTCTCATTTTCCACCTCTTTTCCTTTACTTCTAACACATTTCTACAAATTCCAGTGCTTAAGAGAATACTTAAGAATTCCAGTGCTTAGAGGTGTTAGAAGTAAAGCATGTCGAAGTAGCTAAATAGGGCTAAATAGGGCTGATTTCAGCAACAAACATGAGGAGTGATAGCCGGGGTTTGCGATGCTCTTACTAAACCCCTAACACCAACTCTGGAGTCCTAGCACCATGGAAATGTTGATTAACAATGTTCCAGGGGATCAAGCCATACATACATCTAGACATATTTATAGATGTACAAATCTCAGAATGTGATGCTTTTCTTGAAAGCACCCATGTCCAAGCCTCAGGGACTGTGCTGTCCAGTAAATCTCTACTCTTCCCTGCTTCTCTGCTAATTCCTTCTCAAAGAACAACTGAAGTGGACACAAAACGGACCTGTTCTTTTCTCCCCTGACGGTGCTTGGATTCAGACTAAAACTGAAGTCTCAAACTGAATTTGTTTCTCCAAGAAGACAAAGAATTTGTCTTCATTGGGTAATGGCTGCTTTCACTCCTTTGGCTGAAAAGACATGTCTCTTCTCAGCGTAAGTTCTACAGGTCTTTTGAGAGTCAGGCGGGGGTGGGGGGTCAATTACTTTCTAGGTGGGTGAACCAACTGGATTTAGGCATGGCCCGAGTCCCCAATTGTGCAACTGGCATGTTGTCTTCTCAAAAGAGCAGAAGCTGACTCGCCATCTGTCCTATTTATATGGCATCCCGGGTCATGTCTCCAGTGACCGGTTGGAACCATCCTTATCTATCTATCTATCTATCTATCTATCTATCTATCTATCTATCTATCTATCTATCTATCTATCTATCTATCTATCTTATCTACTATCTTCTTCTTCTTATTATTTTATCTATTTTTATCTATCTATTTTTTTTTTTTTTTTTTTTTTTTTTTTTTTTTTATTTTTGCTTTTTTGCTCATACCAGGCAATACTCAGGAGCTACTTGTGGCTCAACACTCAAGAATTACTCCTGGAGGTGCTCAGAGGACTATATGGGATGCCAGGAATCAAACCCGGGTGGGCCGCGTGCAAGGAAAATGTCTTTCCAACTGGACTATTGCTCCAGCCCTGGATCTGCCATTTTTGTTCTTCATTATTATGTCTTAATTTTTAAAAAAATTACTCTTAATTATGATTCAATGGAGTTTCATGATTTCTTGGGATGAGAACAGACTCTTAACTGTGCATGGGCTGCAAACATTCCATAGACATTTGCCATCCACCACTCAGCCAATCTCTGGATCTAGGAGGAATCGAGAGTAGATGTCCATGGACAAGTGAAATCTTTAGCACTCATGGCCCGTCACCTTAGTCTTAGGGCTTAATTTCTGAACTCACAAGAGTTAATTATATTCTTGAAATTTATCTATGTATTAAAAAGATAATTTTCTTTTACATTGTAGGCAGCATTTTAAATGTTTTTTTTTTCTTTTTGGGTCACACCCAGCAACGCTCAGAGGTTACTCCTGGCTTTTCACTCAGAAATTACTCCTGGAGGTGCTTGGGGGACCATATGGGATGCCAGGGATCGAACCTGTGTTGCCGCATGCAAGACAAACGCCCTACCCACTGTGCTATCGTTCCGGCCCTTAAATGTGTTTTATGAGAAAGAAATGTGGGTAACTAAACTTTCATGTTACAAGAAATCATATTTCTGAATCTGACTATGCAAAATAGCAAAATAGATTTCAAGCACGAATGAAAAGGAAAATGTAAATAAAATGAAAAGATTAAAATGAAAAAGCACTTCATGTATATAGGTACTAGTTCTACATATTTAGATCATAAAAGATATGCTCTACTTTTTATATTGTTTTATTAAAGTTTCTCCAATAACAGTAGGTTTTATTACATGAAGAAGAAAATGCATTTTAGGCCAGATATTGTTGTAAATGCTTCACATTCCTAGCCCATATACCCACAGCAGAACTCAGAAGTGAATAAGTAGGCAAGCAGAAAGCAGAGGGCAGGGAACACTGAGACTCAAGAATCAACGCTCAGATCAGAATGTGATCAGAAAAGGGGTTTCTGCCTGGCGCCTTGCTCCAATGAGGACTACTGCTCCAAATCTAAGGCCAGATAGTGAGATGTTCAAGTCCCTGCTTTGCATTCCAATTGTAAATGTCTGCATCAAGAATATCTGTGGCAGTCCCTATGTAAGAAAGAACGCAGTTTTCTTGTACATGCTTATTTCTTTCACTTATTTATTTATTAACTTTTATTTATGCATTTATTTTGCTTTGAGGGTTACACCTGGCAGTTCTCAAGACTTAGCTCTAGCTCTGTGCTCAGGAACCTACTCATAGCCATTGCTTGGGTAGCCATATGCATTGCTGAAGCCAGAGGGGTTGGGCATATGCGAGGCAAATGGGAGGCCTTAATGCCTGTGCTATATCTCTGTTCCCTTAACTCTTTTAAATTTAATTCCTGTTCTTCACTAACCTCACCTCAGGCTGAGAATCACAGTTCTGTAAAATCTGGAGTAGCAGGGACCCTTTCCAATGTCAAGCAAATCACACAGCTTTCCCAGCTGGGTGGGGGTCTCAGGCCCAGCCACCTTGACGTCTATTCTAGGCAGCTGCGAAAGAACCTCTCCCAGAACTATTCCCCACAGGAAAGTACTGGGCCAAAGGAGATTGCTAGAACTTTTCTCTAGTACAGCTTGCTCCTATTCTGTGGAACTTGAGAGCTTACTAGCAACCATAATTATAATTTCATTTCACAGTGTAAAACTCAAAACTAAACGATTTTTGTCACTCCATAATGTTAGCATGAGATATTATTCGACTTATTTTGAATCAAAGAACTTTTCTCAATAACCTCTTGTGTTATTATGTCAACTCCATAATGTTAGCATGAGATAGTTATTCTGACTTATTTTGAATCAAAGAACTTTTCTCAATAACCACTTGGTGTTATTATGTCAGTAAAAATGGAAACACTATCTCCTTACTAAACACCTCCACATTTACTGGCAAATGTTTGAAATGCCCCATTCTACCTCATTAGACCTATAATTAACTACATGCTATCTACTGACACTTGTTCTTATGGAGTTAATTTTCCTCAAGTGTAAAATTATTGATTTACCCTAGATAATTCCCAAGGATCCTCTAGCTCCAATATTTTGTAATAAAATAATCCTATTAAACAATTATTTCTGAGATATCATGAAATTAGATATTAACCATTTAACTGAAAGTTTAATAGGGAATAGGCAAAGTTCACCTGCTCTGGATAAATCATAAGGAAAACAATTTCTTGATAACTTGGTAAGAGAATATTAGTTCTGAAGAAAATGTTAAGCTCTTATAAAGTAGCTGTATCATTCACATTTCTGGGAGCCATGAATGAGTGTGGACACAGTTCTATGGGCTGGTGTCAGTGCTCAGATCTGGCTGATCTAAAAGGTGTGTATCCTTTTCACATAACACTTGTTATGTTATAACATATCACTTGTTAGTGTATCTGCCTTAATTCTGATGGAAATATAGAGCATATTTTCATGAGCTTCATTGCCTCTCACATGCCTTGTATAATAAGATGTCATTAAGGTCTTAAGCTATATCATATGTGTGAATATCCATGCTCGCACATGTGTGTCTGTGTGTGTCTGTATGATGTTTTCAACTTGTTGTTTCCTTACTGATGTGTTTTCAGAGTTTCTTTTCTACTGAAAAGTCCTTTCTAAGATGTCTTTTGCAGACTTGTTTTCTCCAATCCTCAGCTAAATTTGCCATTCTCTTGAGGGATTTTTCATTTTTTTCCCTTATGTTGAAGATACAGGAATGAACCATGTTACTCTTCTTTTAAAGACAAGAAGTTGCTGAGAGCTACAGAAAGCTAAAATGAAATCAAGTGAGCTTTAGAAAGCCAATCTGTACCACAAAAATAAACGGATAACATATTTTAGAGAGAAATTAAATGAGTTTTTCATTAACAAATACTTGGTTATCATGGTTTCAAAGAAATAACACGCTAATCAAAATCACTCACCAAGATCATAACAGAATTTTTGTTTCAGGGTCAGCTCGTGCAGTGCTCACTGCTTACTTATAGAGATTATAAGTAAGGTATTACTGCTGGCAATGCTTAGGGACCATATTTGGTGCTGAGAATCAAACACTGTTAAGTCATGTGCCCGGTAAGCATTTACTCACTATACTTTACCTTCAGCTCACACAAGAGAATATTATACTATATTTTTATTTCACCAAAAGAACTTGCATCAGTAGCTTTTACTATGTTCTTAAATAAAATAGATAAATAACAGAGTATTGTCTAATTTATACACCACTATGACAAAATGGAGTGGGAATGCATCCAATGGAACTCTTTTTTCAATTTAATACCATATGCTGTTTGCATTCTGTATGCCTCAAATTTCTGGATATTACGTTTATACTAAAGTCACTGGACTCCCTTGGAGATGGAGCTGGGGTCGTTTTCCACCACCTCTGTCCCCACCCATGAACTGCTCCCAGGCTATTGGCTGTGAACCAGTGACACAAGATAGTTGGGGTAGGGCTGCTACTGGCTCTCCCTGTGCTCAGCTGATCATGAGGCATCTAGGAGGGAGGGTGGGTTCTGAACCTAGTCTGCTACCCCAATAGAACCTCAAAAGAAGCCAGAATATTCCCGAACCATGTTGGCAGTCATTTTCTACATCTGGGCTCCACAGCTCCATCCAAGTGAAAAGCCGATCTCAAGCTCGGTTCCTCAGAGCCCCATGCTAGAGAGACACCTATTTTAAATCCAGGTATGCTGGTCTCAGCAGCTAAAGTCACCAGGCTCCAGGAAATGGAGCTGGGGTCACTATCCCCCCCATGTCTATCCCATCTGGGGGGCCTGGTAGACCACCGCACGAACTGCTCCTGGGTTGCCGCAGTGAACCAGAGACAGACACATGGGGCAGAGCTGCTAATGGCTCTCCCGTTGCACACGGCCACTTTGCAACCATGTGCAAATCAGTAAATGCAATAACTGAGAGCACCCATGGCAGAGTCTGGCAAGCTATCCATGTCATATTCAATCTGCCAAAAACATTAACAATAATAGACCTCAATCCCGTGACCTGAACAAATGGTTTGAGGCTCTTCATCTTCCTGGAGCTAGCAGAGGTCATTAGGCTATACTAGCACATGACAGACACCAATGGAGATGTTACTGGTGCCTGCTCGAGCAAATCAATGAACAACGCAAAGACAAGTGATACAAGTGACAAATGATATTTCTACTTACATAGTGTAAAATTGTATTTCATTTATCGAAATTTTATCCAGGTAAAATTTGCTAATATGCACAAAATGTTGAATAGGGATTTGTACATTAAAATATTTTATTTCCATGTCAGTAACTTTCAGTGTCAGTAACTTTGGTGATTATGTAGATTTGATAATGTTGCTATTGGGTTTTTAGAGAAATGTGTAATTATCTAAAATATTAAACAAGTGATGTCTGCTGCATTCAGTGAAATCATGGAAGCAGATTTACATATTATAGGCATCTTTATTATATAAGTAGCTTTATATGTAGTTTATCTTTATCTGTGCATATGTCATGAGTGCCAAGAGAAGGAAAGATAGACCCAGTCAATTAAAAAGCAGTGAGGCTTTATTTCACTTAAAAATTCCTCCAGTTCCATCCAAGTTGCAGTAAACTGTGATTTCATCCTGCCCACTTATTTTCAACAACTAAAGTTCTCACTAATCTGCATTATACAGAATAACATGCCCAGGGTACTAAAGGTTAGTCAATTCTTGGCTCTAGATTACAGAAATGGAGATGCTAGCAAAGTAGAGAATGGAGGGGAAGCAAGAAATGAAGACAGGGTAAAGAGTTAGGGGTCTTTGACCTATCTGAGGAGGAGAATTATGTATGTATATATATAATCATATATAATATATATGATATATATATATCATATATTATATATAATGTCTGTGTATATATAACGACTATGTCCAAGAAACTGAAAGAGTGGGAACCAAAGTAAAATAATTAAACTAAAAATAGTCAGATTTCAGGTGAATGGGAGACCCAAAGTATCTGTTCACTGGTGATTGTTTTGGAGTCGGACATTTGTAAGAATGAAGCTCAGTTGTTGTAACTTTGGAAAATAATATCATCTAATTAAAGTAAAACTAAAATAATGAAATCAATTAGGATCTGAAGACATACCTCTATAAGCTAGCATTAGCATTCAGAAGTCCAAGGTTGAGTTTTCAACACTGCAGTTCCCCAAAATCCCCACCAACAGTGATTTCTGAGCAAGAGACCAAGAAGACCCTGAGCAACTAGGCTTGAGATCCCCAAATAGCAAAAAATAAGACAATAAATGACTGATACTGTGAGAACAGAATACACTAAGACTTTATTAGTGCAGCTCTTACTACAATATACTCTGACCTATGGATAAAGTCACATATTTTATTCAGTATTGTAACAAACATATGGCTTTGAAATCTATCACCAAATCCATGCTCAATAAAGTTTTGGTAAAATAATGGGATTTTACTTGGAATTAATCAGCATGAAATCCTTTTAGTTTCTCATGGATCACTTTAAGATTATTTAAATATTCACTAAGAAAATTAATTTTTCATTCAAAAGAATCCCAGTGGTGCTAAACTTTATTTATTCAAACTAATAAAAATCTTTCTTGAAGAAACAGGAGCTTCCATCCAGGCTAGTGAAAATCTGCATGCTAATATATATGGATTAAAAATAAACGCCATCACTTAATAGATAATAGAGGCTTTCCAATCCATCACCTTCTGGAATCTCACAATAAATCTGGGAAGTCATTTAGGTATATTTTTTTATCCCCACTTTACTATTCAGGAGTATTTACTCAAAGAAATTGCATAAGAACTGAAGCCAGGACTAATACTAATGTTCCACATTTGACTCACGTTTTACTTTACCACTTTAGATAAAGAGAATTATTGTCCCAAATCAGGAGCTAAAGAATACATTCCATAAATTACCATAAGATAAATGAAGCCTCTAAAACATCTTAGGAAACTCTCTCTCTCTCTCTCTCTCTCTCTCTCTCTCTCTCTCTGAACAGGCTGTTGTTTGCAGTGAAAAAATAGACTCACAATGAAAACTGAAAATGAGATCTGATGCCTTTTCTTTGACCTCTTGTGGGGCCTTTATATAAATGTTATCAAAGTATTTTAAACATTTGCATATTATATACAAACCTAACAAAATATAAGGGAAATTGTTATTTGTTTGGGGGCCTGCCCAGTGGTTTTCAGACTTACTCCTGGCTCTTTGCTTAGGGATCACTCTTAGCAGGCTTGGGAGGTCACGCAAGGTGCTGCGGATTAACACAGGTGAGCTGTGGGCAAGGTAAGTACCTACCTGACCTACTATCTTTCTAGACCCCCATGTCTGAAGGAATGAATATTTTTAAGTGAACAAGAATATCTCTAAAACAACAGTATTTTTCCAGGATGGAGAGATACAAAAACAGGTCAAATACTTCCCTTGAGAGCAGCAGATCCCAGTTCAATTTCCAACACCCTATAAGGTACCCTGAACCCTCACGAATGATTTCTGCTCTGAGAACCAAAGTCACAGCTTGGTCTAAGCATCCCTCCCAAAATATATATCTGCCCCTTGTTTGCTCCTATGATTTTATCTAATAAGAAATTCTGAAAATAATATTTAAACAGAAAGATAAACACAGCAGTATTTATGCCTAAGCGGTGACATCTGTTTTGTTGTTGGGTTTTTGATGTCGCTGAAGATGTCATGAAACTAGTTGAATGTAATTTCACAGATATTTTTTATGAAAATAATTGAATTCTAACAACAACTCCAAATTTCTCAATTAACCCAATCATCACAGGAAACCTTCCCCACTCTACTTTGCTAATACCCCTCATCTCCAAGCTTAAGTATCACTGAGATGATTATATCCACTTCTAATGTATTTCCCCAATTTTCCATTTTTGTATCATCAAAAATAATTGTTTCAGTGGATTAATAGCTCAATGTTCACCAAATGTCTTTCCTTTAACATGCTTCTCAACGGAACAAATGCATTAAATTTCTCTCCCCCAAATTGGATTTTTTTTCAACACAATTAAAAAAATAGAGTTCGGCGATAGCACACAGGGTAGGGTATTTGCCTGGCACACCACCGATCTGGTTTCAATCCCCAGCATCCCATATCATCCCCGAGCACCGCCAGGAGTGATTCCTGAGCAAAGAGCCACAAAATAACCCCTGAGTGTCACGAAATAACCCCTGAGTGACCCAAAAGCAAAAAGCAAAAAAGCAAAAACCAAAAGTAAAAATATAAAATAAATTTGTGTTCGATGTTCCACTAATATAGCTATTCTTGTACATATATGTTCATCTTCAAACTCTGAAGAATTATTCTCCGCATGACATATATTATTTCCTCCAATTCTTATTCCTTTATTTGTTCTTAGCAGCACCACTAACACAATTTAGGGCACTTAACTCTAAGATTTGATCACAAAGTTCCTAGTCTCTAACACCCAGGGGCTTTATGTAATTTATCTACAAACAAGATTCAGTGGCATTAAGATAACCACCCCTCCATAAGGATTTCTTTTCAGAAATAGTCATCAGTAGCAGGTCATATTTCAAACTCAAACATACTCGTTATTTCTTTTATCATAAAACACAAGCAACGTCCATACTTTTCCTCTGCAGGCCCAGCAGTTACTCCTGGTCTGTCCTTAGGGACACTACAGCAGGGCTCCTGGAAATCATATTCAGGGCAGTCACATTCAAGGCCAGTGCCTTACCCACCATACCATCTCTCTGGACAAAAATATAACTAATGTTCCTCTGATGCAATCTGTTGTATTAATATGCACAAATTCATGTGTAGTGAAACCCAGCTTTATCCATAGCACAGTACGTTTGATGAATGTTAGCTACCATTCCAATTATTTAGCTCATAATAAATGCTTTCTTCTGCATTCTTATTTATTTAAATTATATATTTGCCGAATTTATGAAAACTAAATATTCAACTCCTCTGGTTTCCTTTTACTAGTCCCAGAAATAACAGACAAAATCCGAGTTCTGCCTTGGTTTCTGCAGCATAGCCTTCTAAGAGATCACACATCCCCCTTCCTTCTCTGTCCTCTGAGACCTCATTACCTCCCACCTGACTATTTCAGCAGACTCCCAATTGTTTCTCTAATTTAAGTTTCTTGAACTCTAATATGTCGCCTACATGGTGGTAAGCTATTTTCTTTTACCCAAGAGTATATTCTGATAGCATGTAATTCTACCAATTAAATCCTTCTTGTCTTTTGCTACTTCCCAAGATACAAAATTCAAAACTACAGTTTCATATTCAAAGCCTATTATTAGCTCATTCAATCGATTAGGTCAATCTTATCTGGTCCTTAAAATAAATTAGATATCAGATAAGGTAAAATATTTGGATGGTCCTTAAATATAGTCCACTTTTCAGATACTTTCTCTCCATCTGAAGATCCCTAAGTGGATAGAATATTCAATATCTCATTTGTAGTTTGGCTTTAACTAAAAAGATACTCTCACAAGAATTTAAATAGTATGGTCTAAAATTTTCTGTTCCTATAGTAATGAAAAGGAATAATATGGAACCCCACAGGAGATTATAGCAAAACTTTCCTGAAAATTAAGGTTGGAACTGAACATTTAATGAAAAGTAAATGTAAAAAGTTCTTAAAATTGGTCAAAGGTATACAAGAAATCAACTCATTTATTGGGGAACAAATCTACTGAATTTGATGTAAAAGCAAGTGATGCCGTTTTGATTCATCACCAAACACAAATCTTTGTTCTATTTGGAGGGAGAAACATCACAGCAGGACATGAACACCATCAGCTGTCATGCCCAAAAGTTTAGCTAGACTCCTTGGTACTCCAAAAGCCTAGCTAGACGCCTTGGTACATGAGGTAAAAATTATTCTGAGTATCACTTTAATTTTAGTACATTTTAATACCACTGTGGTAACAAATTCTCAGGAAGAATCAAATAGATTATTAGAGCATTTGCCTTGCATGTGATTGATCCAGAGTCAATATCTGGTGTCCCATAAGGTCAAAGTTGAATAAAGAACAAGACAGATGGAATAGTGTATGTCTTAAGTAATTACAGTATCAATGTTTCCACATTCCACGCTAAGTTCAACAACCTCCATTTAAGGAATAGATAAAGTGATATATACCTAAACCATTATAAACAAACTTTAAAATAAAATGATAAAAACATCTTGAAAGGAATATGATAAATTCCATTTATCATGCAATCCTGACAGAATTAACAGGCATAAGTCAGAAACGGGAAAGTTGAGGAAGGAGAGAGAACAATGATAATGAACGTTCTGCTATGGATACTGCAAAGAAAGAATCTATATCCTCAAAATCAACCTTCCAAAAGTTAAGTAAAATGAATATTGCATTTTTTTAAAACATTGAAAATGTTAAAAACAGATTTTCTTTAAAACAAGTGAAAAAATCTCTTTGTCAGGCTAAAAGAAATAACATTTAATAGTGTCTTGAATCAATGAAATAAACTGCAACACAAATTGTTATGAATATAAACAAATTTGGTATAACAGTTTAATTTCTATATTAAATCATTTGAAGATGCCTTTATATATACCATTAGCAAAAGTGCCCTAAGCTCTAATATTAAAAGATAATAACAGGACAGTGAAACAAGTGTAGATACGAAAAATTACCAGAATACATTATGTATTTTGCTTCAAATAAGATAGCTTTAATCTGAAGTAGACTGTGATAAATTTTGGTATATACTGTATTCTAAGTAATCAGTAAAATTTTTCACAAATGTGTAGGATAAAGCTAACAAAACCAAAAATCCATTAATCATTTATTTACCAAAGAGGCATCATTGAGAAGAATCACAGGAAAAGAAAATGAGACAAATATATGTTACAATTAAGATAAAAATAAAACCATATGCAAGTACATGTAAATAGCATAAACACACCTATAAGAAGTCAGAGATTGTCAGGCTGGACTAATAAAAACATCTCATTGTGCACTGTTTTAATGAGATAAACTTTATTTTTATACATGAATTTTTTTTGAGGTATGTTCAGTGGAGTTTGGGCTTGTTCCTGGCTCTGCGTGAGGTATGACTCCCAGCAGTACTTGGAGGATGATGTACGGTGCCAGCAAATGAACCCACATCAGGTATGTGCAAGGCAAAAGCCCGACCTGCTGTAGTATTTCTCTGGCCCCAAGAGGCATATTTTAAAATCACATAGACAGGGGCCTGAGTGATTGTATAGTAGGTATGACACTTGCCTGAATGTAGCTGACTCAGATGCCTGAAACCCAATATGGTCCATTGAACCCTTCCAGGAGTGATCCCTGGAGAGCCAGACATAAACCTGAGCACAACCTTGTGTGGCTCCAAACTCCCCCATCCCTTACAAATAAGATAAACATAGTACAGGGGTTAAGGTGCTTTTCTTGCACAGGGCTTGATCACACACTAATTTGATAACTGATACCACATAGCATTCCAGAGTAATTCCTGAGCAGAGAGTCAGGATTAAGTTCTGAGAACAGCCAGGTGGGTCCTAAAAAATAAATGAACAAAACTTTACAAGGCCTGGATTATTTATTAGTCATCATAAATGGTTAGTGTGTAATATTATCATTGAACAAGATAAACAGAAAATTGTAAGAAATAATTAGTGAACATTTTGGACCGAATGAAACGGAAAATAAAAATGAAAATGAAATAAGACAAAACAGGAAATCAACTAGAGCAGTGATGTGCATTCAGTGATGTGGATGTATAAAGTACGAAACAAGACAGCATACCAAGTCAATAATTCTAATTGGCAAATTAAGAAATCTAGATGAAATTGAAATAGTGAAGTGGACAAAGGCAGTAATATAAATAAAAATTAAATCAAATAAAACACAACATATGAAATTTATTTGCTTTGCTTTTGGGGAAACATTCAGTGATGCTTAAGTCTTAACACTGACTCTGCCTTCTGGGATCACTCTTGCCTAGCTTGAGAGACCATATGTGATGCCAGGGATTGAACCCCAATAATATACATTCAAGGCAAGTCCCTTACCTACTGTAATATCACTCTGTTCCTACAGTATACACAATTGAATAAAATTCATTATTTTGAAAACTCTCAAAATTAATAATAATATACTAGACAGATAAATCTTGAAAGAGGAAATTACCAATTCCTAAATAAAGCAGAGAATATAATAATAACTAAACAAAAATTTAGGGGATTGTAAGTAAATAGTATTATTAATTTTTCGTCTTTTATTTGAAATGAGAAAATTTCTCTTATTATCAATATAACTAAAAAAGAACGTATGCTTCTATGTAAAACAAGTATAAACGTTAACTACATGTTTAAGTTCATAAAATTTAACTATCCACTGCTTTACCAAAATTTATAAAGAATAAATTAAATTATTCACAGATATAATGATAATATAAACAGGAAGAGCGATTTTTAAATGAACTATTTATGTTCATTTAAAAACTCTTGACAATTATAATACATAATTCATTCCATCATTTGCACATACGGTAAATATACAGTAATTACACATACAATTACATTTATAGTAATTAATTGTGTGTATTAAATATCTATACATAATGAGCTGCATTATGTATATATACCACATCTTCACGATCTAGGTATCTGCCATTGTGTTTCTAGGTTGATTCACAATCTGGGTACTGAGAGGTGAGATGAGTAATAGTGTGGTGTGTCCAGCAGTGAAAATGAGTTCCTTTTTTACCATATACTAACCAAGAGATTGTCCAAGTATTTTTGATATGTGCCATCATCACTGGTTTAAGATGATATCTCATTGTCATCTTGATTTGGATTTCCCAAACATTAGTGATGACGAGCATTTTTCCATGACCTATTGACCATCCCTGGTCTTCCTCAGATAAGTGACTGTTCATTTCCTCTCTCCATTTTTTGATGTTTTATTTTTTGTTGAAATTTGTGAGCACATATCCTAGATATAAATCCTTTACCTGATGTGGTGTGTGCAAATGTCCTTTTCCCAGAGCTGTCTTTAAGTTTTAGCCTGTATTTCTTTACCACAATGTTAAAGTACATTTGTGACTAACACTTTTTTATGTGATGTATTGTTTAGTTTTGATTCTACAACCTTTATTTCCATTTTCTATCTGACTGGCTAACCCTCACTCTGGCTAGATTTGTTTTTTTCAGGGAAATCTTTGGGGACACCTGGAGGTGCTCAAAGGCTGTACCTGCTTTGTGATCAGGCACCCCTGTTGCTTCCCCCCTTTACTATAATAGTCTAATTATTGTTTTAAATTGGATTTCATTACTGAATAATGAAAAGAGCATCTTGGATATCTGCACATTATTTTTATAGTATCCATATCTTATGCGCAGTGTAATTTTTGTTTACATGAAACAACAAATATTCTTTCTATAATCTTGATTTCTATAATCTTGATAAGTGATTTATCAAATATATTTATAGACACTTTGTGCAATTCTTCTCTGTTCTTAATGTTGTCTTAAGGTAAAAGACATTAAAGGTTAAAGGTTATATTATATATACATTATATATGTGTGTGTATATATATAATATATATATATACACACACAGCTGTAAGGAATGTCAAGATCATGGATAGAGCTGGAAGATATAATGATAAATGAAGTGAGTCAGAAGAAAAATGAAAAACACAAGATGTTATTATTTATACATGGTATTTAGGATAAGCAAATGAGAAAATGTAATGAGAAAAGAACTCTGGGTAACTTTGTGGATCAATATGGAAATAGCTAACTGATAGGAGTATAAGCACTTAAGTAGGGAATCTGAGCCAGACAACCTTCCCTTGGCCCCTGCTCCTGCCTGGTTAAGGACAGGCTTTCTGTCAACTCACCTACTGTCTGACCCACACAGAGGGCTGAGAGCTAAGAGAAGTAAAGGGACAAAGACTCACAGGCCCAAGGGCCTAGCGATGGAGGCTGTGGTTCGCTAGCAATGTCCTTCAGGGTATCAGCTAGAGAGCAGGAGGACAAGAGAAGGCACTGTGGCACAGAACCATGAGAGTCTCCTGAGACCAGGGCCTAGAGCATGGTATCGAGGACCCGGAGTACCTGGGAACGTCCAAGTCACACATCCCAAGGTTGGATGCACTTGTTCTTTCTTGACTACCCTACTTTAGTAACATGGTTAAAATAGTGTTTGTAGTCTTGATGTACAAAGTCTTACCCAACAATACCCGTCTCCATGATGTCCCAACACTGTCCCAATATCACCTCTAGCCCAGCTTTCATCCCCACACCACTTTCTACACTGTGTAGTCTTCTGAGTTTGTAAACCAAGGCCAAGAGTTTGTCATTGTACTCCAGTTTGGATGTGTTCTGAGGTACATTAGGAAGCAAATATTAAACAATGCCTGAGGCTGAAGCCTCCAACTAGAAGAATTAATGACCCTGTAAGAACAGAAAGCAGATGTTTTGCTCTCTTTTCCAAAGAAACATAGTGAAAGGTTGCCTGAACACCCAGTAGAACTCTGGCTATCCCCCGCAAAGACCTCACCGGACAGTACCCTGCTGATGACTGGTTCCTGAACTGGCCAAATGCCACAGCTCTAATAAGACAAATGTCTAACACACAAACCAATGCCTTTGACATGCTCTTATTTTACACACTGTGATGTACAACACTCTAAGATTAGGTTTCACACATACAATATCCCAACACCAAACCCCACACCAGAGAACACCACATATCCCTTATTTTCTTATGATAACATTCTGACAGAATCAAATAAATCTCGATGCTCATCCAATGACATACATAAATATCCACAGCAACTGCTTTTAAAATACTTAAAACACAGAAAATAGGACCAGAGAATATATAGTCCAGCAAGTAAGGTGCTTGACGTAGCTGGCCTTGATTCCATCTCCAGCACTGCCAAAGGCCCACCAAGCAAAGCCAGGAGTAATTCATGAGCTATGAGCTAAGAGTAACACAGGATATAACCCACAAACTAAAAAGTAGTGAGAATTAAAGCTCCTTCACTGCTTCACAGATAAACAAGATGTGCCATATCTTTACAATGTAGTAGTCATTACCAGAAACATAGTTCTCATAGCTACTACAGCAATGCACAGAAGCACAGTCCAGAACTCCATAACTTGGTCTAATTTCATTTTTATTAAATGCTCAAAAGAGAAAAATTACAATGACAACCAGCATAGAATCAGCTTTGATATTTTTTCCTGCGCTCAAAGAATTGGCAAAGACTTGCTACTAGCCCCACCTTCTCTATAGATTATCGTAGAAGCAACAGAGGTACACGTGAGCATTGTTCCTCTCTTCCTTGTACCCTATATAAACAAAAAAGTGTTCCCTTTTATTCCAGAGCTGCTATGAAATGTGTGGTTTCCTAGTGAGCTGGATTGCAACTCCCAAGTTCAGCATGAAAAGCAGAATGGTAAGTTTAAGTAACCACCAAAAAGCATATTCTGGGGATCGCTGACAGGCTTCTCTAGACCCTGATCCTGTCTATAAGACTGCATCTGTAGCACATGGAAATAAGTGTGGGACCATGAATCCTAGAACTGAGGTAAAGTACTTCCGCTTCAAAACGGAATCTATGGAAACAAGGCAGAGTCCAAAGGTACGACTGAGAGCAGATAGTGAAATGCCAATGTCCTGGGAATCTAAAAGCGTAACATAAATGATTGGAGATAAATAGCAATTTGGATTTGAGATAAAGAAGAATTACACTTATAAATAGTACTCTTATCAAAATGGGTCGTATACTATGTGTTCTCCTAAAGATCCTTTTCATAAGCTCCCTTTTCTGAGTCAAGGATAGGATATATGCATGATATCTAGAGCAGATATAATAACACTTGGGCATAAATTTTTTCCAAATCTGTCCCTTTCAGAAAAACAGGCCATCTCATTTTTCCTACCCCTCTCTGCTACTTAAGCTTTAATTGTTATGAATCAAATCTTCAACCTGAAATTGCATAAACGTAGTTGTTGACCAGCATCATACAAGAGTCCTGAAGACTCTGGAACTTGTTTTCATTGCTTTTTCTTGAGTTTGTCGATGAATTTCTGGTGCACAGTAAATAACCAATATTTAATGAACGAACAGAATGATGTGCAGTGGTGAGCAACACCGCAAGGATGGCAAGAAGCATCGACAGCACTAAAGAACCTCCAGGACCGCGCTTTATTTGGTGCCTAACCTGGGCATCCCACCAGCTATGCACAGAATGAAAAGATCCTGCTGTCTTAGGTGAAGAAGGAAGACAGTTTCTGTGTACTAACATTAGTGAGACAGAACACTTACTTCAGCTTCCCTGGAATGGAGGGTTTAGAGCAGTTTTGTTTACTCTGCACTGTGGCAGTTTCTGCTCACCTTATTCAAATCTGTCACAAGCTGAACATCAGGTTCTTGAAGCTGAAAGCCCTGAGGAACAGCTCAGTTACTCAGATTTCTGCCTTGCTACTGTAAGTTCCTGAGTGCTATTGGCCCTATCCACTGAGCACTGCCTCCAGGCCACTCTACTCTCTGAGATGCCCAGTGCCTCAGACAATTACTGTATGCTGCAATATGTCCTTGTATACGTAAGGACCACACTAAAGTGCTACGGCCTCTAATGAGCTCCTCAACCAAAAACATAGCATTGGCCCAAGAGCCCTGCAGTGACCCTCTCTAGACTATGCCCATGTGAAGTACATGAGAACTGCATGGAAGATTATGGTTCTTGAGACACAGGAAGGAGCTCAGAGGGCAGTAGTTCACGGTTGGCACACAGGTGCCACCAGCAATGTGAGGAGTCTCTTGGAAGCACTGATCTGGAGTGGCACCCAAAAAACTGAGTCAAGTATGGTTCCAAAATGAAATTTTTAAAAAGGGGGAGAAAGGGATGAGAAATAAATAGAAGAAATTAGTGAAGGAGAAGGCGGGAAGAGAAAGAGGGATAGGAAAAGGGAAAGAACAAAGAGAAGAGAGAGGAAGGGCCAGAGAGATAGGGTGGCAGGTAGGGTGCTTTCCCTAAATGCCACTGACCCTGGTTCAATCAATTTCCCCACATATGACCCACTCAGCCCACCAGTTGACCCCTGAGCAGAGCCAGGTGTAAGTCCTGAGAAGAGCAAAGTGTAGGCTACAAATCAGAGATAAAGGAGAGAGAGAGAAAGAGAGAGAGAGGGGGGGAGGGAGGAGGGAGGGAGTGGCAAGTGGAGAAGAGTGAAAATCAAGCCTCAGTGGCTTTGGAGATGATAAGCTAACCAACAAAATATATAGGACAACAGTGGGTAGGCTGTATGCCTTGCATGCGGCTGACCCGGTTTCTATCCACGACATCCCATATGGTCCCCGAGCACCACCAGGAGTAATTCCTGAGTGCAGAGCCAGGAGTAACTCCTGAGTGTTGCCAGGTATGACCCAGAAAGCAAGAAAAAAATGTAGGACAAGTCACAATGTGGAAGAAGAAAGGAGGAGGAGGAGGAGGAGGAAGAGGAAGAAGGAGAAGAAGAAGAAGAAGAAGAAGAAGAAGAAGAAGAAGAAGAAGAAGAAGAAGAAGAAGAAGAAGAAGAACAACAACAACAACAACATCAACAACAACATCAACAACAAGAAAACTGCCTGCCATGGAGGCAGGCTGGAGTAGGCGGGAGGGAATCTGGCCACACTGGTGGTGGGAAATGTGTACTGTCAGAGGGATGGGTGTCGGAACTGTATAACTGAAACACAATCATAAACAACTTTGTAAGTGCATAGCTCATGGTGGTATAATAAAAGAAAATTCTTTTACTATAAAATACTATTGCAAAGGGAATGTGTTGATGGTCACATACTATGAATATGAAAGGACCATTACACGAAGAGCTGAGTAAGTCAAGAGGATCACTGGGGTTGTTTCACAGATCAAACAAAAAAAAATTCTCGTAATAGGTATTTTCAGCAAACATGTGGGTTGCTGCTATCGCGCCATCCGGCTTAGATTAGGGATGGGAGGCCCCCTCCCCCTCATTCCTCCCACCTCCAATACCCAGTAGGTGTCACCATGAGTATTGAAGATATCATCGACAAGCAATCAGGTACCAGGACTGATCAAAAACATGGAGGATTGACCAGAAACACAGCTGCCGCAGCTCCTGCCTGCAGAGAACTGTCCAGGAAACAAAGACAGCGGCAAACTGGCTCCGTCCTTGGCAGTTTCATTATTGCTTCTAGTCAGCAAACACATGCGTTGCTATAGGTGCACCGGGATTGGAGTGGGGATTAAGGCCCACCCATTCCTCATCCCCACCACCTCCAATGACACAGTGGCCCTGACTGCAAGCCTCCGGCGACATCATCTAAAGCTACCAGGTACCAGGACTGATCACAGTAAGAGAAAAGGAAGGGAAAGGATGGCTTTTCCTTCCCTTATTATAACAGCTGTAATGAAGGCTTTCGTGAATTTTATCTTATCAAGACATGATTCCTGTGGCTCGATATTCCTTCTATGTCTCCCCTTTCTCAATTTTTTCTTCATAATTGCCAAAATACAGTAATGCACCTGCTTCAGGGATTATTTCCTGCATTTTCCTCTCATCTTCTCATGTTGCCATCCCAAGTCATATGTCCTCTCATTCTCTGCTAAACTTTGTTTTGTGTTTTTCCTCCCCAGAATTATTATTATTACTATGCTATCGGAAGTATGATGGCATACTCACTAAAATATAGCATTTCTGAGTATGCTATATTTAATTATCTGTGTAGTTAAAAGAAGTCTGAAGACACCAAGTGGTCCTAAGCTTCCCCAATATCCTTTACTTATTCTGTATTATACTGGGAGGGAGAATAATGATACACAAATGAACGCTTTAAAAAAGGATGTATATTCTCTTTGTACTTTCTTCTAATTTTCTACTTTTCTTCCTTTTCTGTTGACTTCTGTTTGCCCACTGGCTATTCATTAGTATCTAATAAACTATGGGTCTGGGAAATAAAAGCAGATACAATGAAAATAGTCCTTTTGTAATTCATTAGTTCTCATTCCTCTTTAAAATTACTAGGCAACAAAAATTCTTGGCTGTGCAATTTGTTCACGGATAAAATGTGTTGTTCTTCCCTTCCAGCTACTTAATAAGAAGCCTAGCTTGTTCAATAAGGAGTTCCTACAAAGAAAGGATTCAATGGAACAAAATGGAGGAAAATACCCGACTCCATGAACAAATGATTCAAAAAATATCCTTAACGCAAGGACAAGATTAGAGAGGTGAAGAGGCTGTGGTTGCAAGAAGGGCTTGGGTCGTGGCACTGCCACCATTTTCAGCAACTGAACCTGAGAGTCAATGGGGTCTGAGGCTCTCAGGGATCCAGGTCACTAAGTGGAGCTCAAAGTTTTCTGAGAACTAACCACAGTGGTACCTGGAGGGCAAAACCTGATTTCTAAGAATTCCGGGGACCTATGATGCTAGGGGATCAAATGTAGGTAGGTACCTTGCTGGGCCTATTTTAACCCTTCTACCTCCTATCCAACACACAGGGGATGTTTTAAAAGATACAATCTAAATATCTTTATTAAATTTGTATATTTATCACTTTATCACTATATCACTGTCTTCCTGTTTTTCATCGATTTGCTCAAGCGGGCACCAGTAACATCTCCATAGGTCCTGCCGCAAACAAGTGTAGCCCAAGGGCATCTGCTTGCCCCAGGGACAGGAAGAGCCTCAAACCATTCAAACCAATTTAGGTCCATAATTGTTACTGGGTTTTGGCATATCAATTAAAACATGGGCATCTTGCCAGGCTGTGCTGTGTAGGTGGTATACTCTCAGTAGAAGGCTCAAATCCTGATCATTTACTGATGAAACTTAAAGGGGGAAGATCAGGTTTTCCCTGGGTGAAGCTCTTAGGAACTATGGAGTCTGGATGTTGAGAATGACTGACCTCATGATGTGTGGGTTGCTCTGGCTTCTTGCTAGGCTTACTGGATGACAGATATCAGTTAGAACCTGTCTAAAACTTTATACAGTGTATAAATGTGAAAGATCCTGGGAAGGACCTGATCCTAAAATCAGTACTATCTAAGAATGTCATGTGGCTGTGCACCGGATGAGCTGTGGGTCTGGCATGGTCTCTCTTCCGGGGTAGCTGGCATGGAGGTGGAGGAAAGGGCGGAGGAGCTGGCCAAGCCCCTTACCAGAAGGTCAGCTCCATGGGTTGCTTCCACGTGGGGCCAAGCACACAGCTGTGGGTCTGGAATGAATGGGTCTGGATCTCTTCCAGGGTTGCCGATGGAGCTGTGTGTCTGTCCTGGGTCTCTTTTCAGGGGTAGCTGGCATTGGGGTGAAGGAAAGGGTTCAGGAGTCCAAATCTCTGCTCCAAGTCTGGCCAGCATGGCCCCTCCCCACACATGTGAGCGAACCCTTGGAGCAATGTTGGACTCTGCCAGGGTCTCCATGGGTTGCTTGGGTACACCATGGGCATTTTTATAAAATTTCTAATATTTGTGAGGAAATTGTCTTTAAACAGACATGCTTTACTCTTCCAAAGGCAGACTAAAGATGCTCTCTCCTGCTTCTGCTCAGACTCACTCTGAGGGAGTAGTGCCAGTCAGGTGAACCTTTCCTCAAGCCTGCCACAGAAAGCCTTACACTCAGGAAAGACAGAGGCTGACAGTTGGCTGAAGTGCTCTTCTGAAAGTCTGAAAAATACTTTCCAAAGGATAAAACGTCTTGCTTCAAAATTACACAAGTCATACAGCAACTCCATGTGAGCTGAGAGGGACTTCCCCAAGGAGAGGGAATGGCAGGTTCCAGTGACTGGTAGCTTAAAATTCCAAGAACAAGTAGTGACCCTTTCCAAAGAGGCTAGCTGAAGGTTTCTTCTGGAGAAAGAACATATATGTCAGCAGACAACAGCAGTGAAATCTGGAAAGGAGCTACCAGAAGTGTTATTAGGTCCACCAAGAGGGTGGAGAGGCATAAAGGACATTGACCACAAGTCAGAATCAGCCTTAACTCTGAGGTACACACTTGTATCACTTGTATCACTTTTCTTCCCATTTATCATCATTTGCTTGAGTGGGTACCAGTAACACAACTATCCCTAAGTGACATCACACAGGGACAGAAGAGGAATAACAGCTCCTCCTTCCGTCCAGTTGTCTGCAGCTAATGCCCCAAGCAGAAGACATCAGCAGACACCAAAGTGCTTAAAGATTCAAAGAAAGTTTCATATGTGACAAATTGCTGGAACACACTTCACTTCAGTTCTGTCGAATGGAATTATAAGAGTAATAAGAGTGGCTTTAATTCTAATACTAAATTATTGATGCTTCTTTGGAGGTGTAGAGATTAGGGAAACGATGTGTTTGTTTGTTCATGTGATGTAGTTATAAATAAAGGTTATTCTGGGATCATAGAGGGAGAAGAAAAGTCAAGGCACTGGGAAAAGGGAATATCATCCCGATGCCACAGGATGATCGAATGTCACTGGAGTAATCCCTGAGTAGAGTCAATTCAACAGGCAATAAAAAGTCCTGATCACTGGGATTCCTTAAGTGAAGTGAATCCCTTTGGTCATAGTATGTATGAAATATAAAAGCCAAACATGAAGTTCTTTTCCTAGTTTTACGTGTTAAGAAATCTCTTTACACTATTTTGTGTTAAAAATCTAGAAAATGGAGTGGAGTTGTTTCTTTTCATATGTTCACTTTTTAATTGTGTGGCAACAGCTGAAAATTTAAATATTTCCATAACTATAGACAAAATATTACAAAGGCAAAACTTGAGCCTTAATCATCTTAGAGAACGGCAGGGACAAGCTTCAGAGGTTAGTAAGCTTTGCACAATATGCTTTCTTTAGAAACATCATTCAGATTGCAAAGGGAAATAATGAAGCAACTTAGGATAACTGGTCCTTCAAACAGGGCAAACCCAAGTCTCCAAAGGGTTTTTCCATATACAACAGTCAAGAATATTATTCCCTTATATCTTTGTAAGGTTCACTCAGCTGCTACTTTAATATTGGTTTTCATGCTATTTCTTTGTATCTTTCATAGTCACTGTAATCAAAATAATCTCATGGGTTGGAATCATCTCCAAATATACCACCCTATCCCCAAGCTGCTAAGTTTGTGCTCATGATGGCCTGGCATTATATCTGGACTATTTTAATGATGATGATTTGATAACATCTGCTACATTCCATTTTAACAGCTCAGAAAATAAAGGTCCAACCATGTGCTTTGGGGAGCATAGGTCTGGTGCCTGAAAATACTGCACAGGAGGTGGAGAACCTAGCTTGCAACTGTGTGGTCACAGGGTCAAATCCCTTGTCCCCCCATATATGCTGGTACAATTCAGGGAGCCTGGAAACTGCTCCCTGAGATTCTGTACACTACCAGACAGCAGTGAGATATGTGCAAATACCACACCAAAGGATTCCATTAAATCAGCTGTGAACACTGTCTGACTGAAACACACATATGAACACTTTTGTAACTATATCTCACGGTGGTATAATAAAAATTAAAAAAGAAAAGTAAAAAAAAATAAAATAGCCAGAGATCCCACAGAAAGGAAACGTGAGCCCTGTGGTGCGCACTGCAGCCACCAGCACTGACAACAGCCATAACTGAGTGAAGAAACATTGGGATGGGTGTCAGAACTGTATAACTGAAACTCAATCATAAACAACTTTGTAAGTGCATAGCTCATGGTGGTATAATAAAAGAAAATTCTTTTACTATAAAATACTATTGCAAAGGGAATGTGTTGATGGTCACATACTATGAATATGAAAGGACCATTACACGAAGAGCCGAGTAAGCCGAGAGGATCACTGGGGTTGTTTCACAGATCAAACAAAAAAAAAATTTCTCGTATGTTTCTTGTATCTCGTAAATGTGAATATCTTATTTACT
Source organism: Cryptotis parvus (assembly GCA_021461705.1). Taxonomy (NCBI): domain Eukaryota; kingdom Metazoa; phylum Chordata; class Mammalia; order Eulipotyphla; family Soricidae; genus Cryptotis; species Cryptotis parvus. Next base: position 272,936 of record JAJIBD010025069.1, read on the forward strand.
GAATAAGCATTGTACAGGGCTAACTTGCTGGGCACCGAGGCGCGTGGTGCAACCACATCCCACTACTGACGCTGACAAGAACCACAGTTGAGTATGTAAAAAGGCCTATGTGTGACCCTGGTCATCCGGAAATGACAAGCAGCAGTGCAGTGAAGTCAAATGAGACTTTTTTTAAGTCTGAGTCAAATTGAAGATAACCATAAAAAATGTTTGATGTCTGTATAAGTGAAATGAAAGAATTGTCTGAAGAACTCATTTGTTTCAGAGTCAAATGCTTAGACTGGATATACATTAGACATGTGCTGCATATTTTATATGCATATTATAAATACAGAAATATACTACAGTTTGCATGTATACATGGTATTCACATGTGAATGTGTATGTGTGGATGAAGATAGACTTAAGGCACAGAGATATAAGCTATAGTGATTAATATAAATAGAACATATCTTTGCTCTAAGAAGATGCTTAGAAATTCAAATTACAATAAAAATGAAATCACTACTAAACAATTGATTTAACTGTCAGCTGGCTATAGCAGAATAAACAATTTGAATACAAGTAAAATAAGGTCAGATGCTGGTTTTATAATCCTTAAATATATGATTTCTTTAAATCCCCAGTGAGTTGATATTAGAGCCTCTACATTTTGTTTAGTTGTACAATATGTGCCTACTCAAAGTATTTGAATTTACTTGACTTAATTTTAGGAAGAAATCAATGTAAAACATAACTGCTAAACAAATAGTACTTCTCTATTAAAATGTATATGGAGACTATTTTTTGCCTTTCAAAAACTCATTTTTAGAAATGCATATTATTTTTACTTTACAATATATTTCTCATAATATATATATACCTTCTGCTTTTAGTCAATTCTATTTTAAACATGAACATCTTTGTACTTGTATATCTCACAGTTGTATAGTAAAATTATTTAAAAAGAAAATGCAGGTTAGAGAGTGAATTTAGTAAATAAGATATTCATATTATATTGGCTTATCAATGATGGAAAGCAAGTATCTTTTTAAACGAGGTATGAATGTCTGAGTATATCAGCATAACATTATGCGTCACTGACGAATCAGAGTGCTGGAAATTCAATGAACCTAATTACTACTCCCTTAGTGTTACTATTTTCCTGCATATATTGGAATGAAGCTGTACAAAATAGAGAAATATAACCTTTAAAACAATCCTGTCAACGATAACTCAAAAACCAGGGACGATGCATCTCTCAAAACATAAAGCATCCATTGAATTCATTTTTATATTAAATATTCACATATATCCCTTTTCTGCACTCTGCCTTCCTACAACTGAATTCCATTTAGTCATGACTCAGAGTCTTATTTACTTCACTGATTGTATTAAGCCTACACAAATCATCAGAAAGCTTTAATTTGGTCTCCACAGGCTTTCTATTTCCCAGAAATGGTAACAAGGTATTTTAAATCCTCCCAACTCTAAGTACACATGTTGCAACATCACTACTATTTGCCAAATAAATTACACTATAAATATAATTCTCATCTTCCTGTGCTGACTAGCAGAGCTAGTGCAGGAGAGACGGGGAAAGGCACAAGCATTTGAATTTTATATTAGAACAACCACGAATTCAGGATCCTAATAAGTTAACACCTAGTGTTCCATCTTTTTTTTTAAAGACAGCAGGCAGAAAACAAGATGAGCATTATTGTCTATGGTATCCATGGAAACTACAGATAGATGTTCAGGATATGTCTAAAAGGAATAGAAATTTACTGATGGGTACAAACAATGTTGCCAAATCATCACAAATTACATTGTTTACATCTATGCAGATTAGCAGAAGGACTAACACACGCTATTCACAAGCAATCGTCATCCAATAATGAAATAGAATCACAGTAATTCCATAGAATACTTATTTATGCTATTTATTATTAAAACGAAGACACTGAGGTTAATAAAATCAGTGTGTTCATGATGCCACAGATAAGACATGGAGTAGAATTATATAAAGACAGCTATCTAAAGCGTTGGCACATACTCTTAATTTCACTTTCACCTATTTATCTTCAATTAGGATTAAATGTCATCAAATTTAGAACTTTTGTTATATCTGTTATATCACTACATGATGTGTAGTTTGGAATATGGAGAGGTAATGATTGAAAAGAGCACAACAGTAATAAGGGAACTAGAGCAATCACATATATTTACATATATAATACATTTATATTTGTACAAACACATGTCAGGACCTAACATATGTCATGAAAAGTTCTATTAACCATGTGAGGATACAAGCAGCCAATGGTGAGAACAGCATTATACAGAGAAAGTTGGCCAAGACAGAATGCTCATAGCAAATGAAAAGTACATGCTGATTCATTGTCTTTTCCCCAGGACACAGAATCTCTCATCACACTATTGTATGTCTGTGTTTTCCATTTTTAAACCAATTGTTTATTTTAAATATACCTCAGGGATGAAAAACCATATAGAAAAAATACCATCTGCACTTGTATATTCATTGCAGCATTCAATCACAGTAGTCAGAATCTGTAAATAAACCCGGTGTTCAAGAACATACAACTAGTTAAAGAAACTAGTTCATCTACACAATAGAATACTATACAGCAAGCAAGGAAAATGAATTCATGAAATTCCCCTAAAATGGATGGTCATGGAGAATATCACAGTGGAAAGAAATGAGTAAGAGAGAGACAGATATAGAATGAATGAACTCTCCGTGACTTCTACTAAGATCTACTCAGATCTACTCAGATCTCTTTCATAGCCACATCCACCTGCCCACATACCAAATTCCACAGGATGGATATGTCATTCCCAAAGTTCTCCCTTCTGAAATCCAACATGCTATTTCGTCAGTAAAGAAGGGAACAGCACCAAGCAGAAAAAGTCAGATCTGAACACGTGAAGAATCTACTGTAAGTACTTAACAATACACTGGCTCGGTTCTTCACACGCTACCTGCCTGAATGCAAATTGCCCTCCCAATGGAGAAAAAGCAGGACTGTTCTACTGTTCAAGAAGGGATCATTCACGATATTGGCAATGTCACCCCATATGTTGGTTGTCTGTCATCTACAAGCTGTTCACTCGAGTCATCCTGAACAGGATTGGCAGAACATTAGATGAAGGACAACCATGTGAGCAAGCTGGCTTCCAAAAAAGTATTCAGCACAACTGACCATATCCACACGGTAATCAAGCTCATTGAGGTTTGTAGGGAGTTCAAGATGACTCTCTGCCTTACGCTCATTGATTTAAAGAAAGCCCTTGATTCTGTGGAGACTGAAGCAGTCATCGAAGTCCTAGACAAACAGGGTGTTCAAACCCAATACATCAAGCTCTTTTCGTGACATCGATTATGGATTCACCACCAGGATCTCACCATTCTACAAGGAAGTGATCACTGATGTCAAAAGAAGGTTTCAGCAGGATGATACCATTTCACCAAAACTCTTCATCGCCACTATTAAGAACATCATGCGACAATTAGAATGGGAAGGAATGGGATGAAGATAGACAGACAGCAACTACACCACCTACAGTTCGCTAATGACATCATTCTAATAACATCACTCATTAGCCAAGCAGCACAAACTATAGCTGACTTTGACCGAGAGTGTGGAAAGATAGGTCGAGAGCTGAATCTCAACAAAACTATGTTCATGAAAAATGAACTATTTCCAGAGGCCCCATTTACTCTCAATGGAACAAACATCTCTGAATGCAGCAGTTATGTGTACCTAGGTCGAGAAGTCAACATGATGAATGACCTAACTCCCGAGCTACGCAGGAGGAAGAGAGCGGCATGGACTGCCTTCAAAAACATCGAAGAAATAGCTAGAAAGACAAAAGAACCTCCGGCTCCAGGCACATCTCTTTGACTCCACCGTTCTCCCTGCGTTAACATACGCCTCAGAGATCTGGGCCCTATGAAAGCAGAATGAGAATGCTATTCGGTTCTCACAAAGAGGAATCGAAAGAGCTATGCTTGGAACATCACGCCTCACTCAAGTGAGGGAAGGAATCGGAGTTCCAACCTCCGTCACTGTTCCAGAATCAGGGACGCTGTCTCATTTGCCAAGGCATCGAAAATCAGATGGATTGTACATGTAATGCGATTTGGAGACGACCTCTGGACTAGAGCCATTAACGACTGGATCCCAGGGAATGTCAAAAGATCACGTTGCTGCCCACCTACAAGATGGTCAGATTTTCTTCAAGACCCTGAACGAGCAGTTTGAGGCTCTTCATATTCCTGAATCAACCAGATGCCATTGGGCTACAGTGGCACATGATGAATAGAAATAGGTCAAATGGAAATGTTACTGGCACCTGCTTGAACAAATCGGTAAATAACGGGATGTCAAGCGATCAAATGATCAAGTGAACTCTTGAAGTCTATTGAAAAACAGTACCTATGGACAGCAGAAACAAGGGCCAGGAGGATTTTTCCATGGATGGAAATCTGCCTCAAGTGCTGGGGAGAAGACAGTTGGGATAGCGAAGGGACCACTGTTAATGATCACTTCCAAAGGTAATTGGAAATGATCATTCTGGGTCAGAACTGCATGCTACGAGTAGATAAAGGAACCAACATGATAACCTCTCTGTACCTGTACTGAAAACCATGATGCCCAAAAAGGAGAGAAATAGAGAAAAAAGAAAAGTGTGTGCCATAGACGCAATCTGGGAGAGGGTAAGTGGCAGGAGAGAAACCAGGGGAATTAGTGTTGGGAACTGCACACTGGTAGAGGAACACTGTATCACTATAACTCAAATTGAGCAGGTTTGTAAATGTGTGTCTCATGGTGGTTTAATTTAAAAAGTTATTTTTGAAGTGTTTCAATGAAAATTCTTTAAAAAATTGAGAGCTAAGTCACCAAAATGCTGTGCGGGTACCATAAGAATACACAGAGTGTGTTTTCCATAAGTTATCAAATCTAAAGCCGAGCATGCAAAAAGGTGGTAAAGTCAGGAAGCTGTTTTAATTCAGTGAAATAAATAAAAAGACATTTACTATTTGAAATTGATTTGTAAGTTGTAGTTTTAAAATTCTGAGTAAACTGGTGCCATCTTTAGTATCCCAAGATGAATTAAACTGTATCTAAAAATACGCAAAAAACATTAATCAAAATTACTGTAGTTCATTGTGATTTTAGGCTAATAACCCATAGAGTCAGTGACTTTATAGCAAATAGTTGATTCTCACCCAAGTACTATCACAAATATGCTGAAATTTGTAACAAAAACTGAAATATGCTACAATAACTATACATTGTATTTCATAGGCATAAACAAAGCCAGAGGAAATTAGTATATTATAATTATGACACAATATTTGTCATGAAGTAAGATGCTCCAGAACAACACAAGAATAAATCTTAACTTCTGCTAGTCATAGCTTTCACTGAAGGCTGCTTAAGATTCTCTGATATAAAATAAGATACATTGTATCTTTTTAAAAAATATTTTATTATACCACTTTGAGATATACAATTACAAAGATGTTCATAGGATGTTCATATTTGGGTTTCAGTCACACAGTGTTCCAGCACCCATCCCTCCATCAGAACCCATTTCCCACCATCAATTTCCCCAGTTCCCTCCCCTGTCCCCTAGCCTGCCTCTATGGCAGGTTCATTATTTCTTTCTCTTTCTCCCTCTATCTTTCTCTTTTCTTCCCTTCCAAATTGTGGATAACAATACATACATTAAGAGGTTGTCATGTGCATCTTTATGCCTGTATTTAATGATCAGTTCTAGGATGGTATTAGCACTTTCGACAATTATTAGCACACTGTTCCATTCTGTCTTACCTAGCCTCTGACTCCCCTATGCTTGTGATAATTCCCACCTTTGACATTACCTCCTGATCCATGTTTCACCTGACGTTGGGTATTGGTATCATAATATGCACATATATATTAATGCCATGCAAATAAATGCAGTCATTCCATATCTGTTTTTTTTTTCCTTCTGGCGGATTTCACTCAACATGATCTCTACATATCCATCCATGTATAGACAAATTTCATAATTTCACTATTCCTAATAACTGCAGTGTATTCCATTGTATAGATGTACCCGAGTTTCTTTATCCAGTCATCAGTTCTCAGTCACACTGGTTGTTTCCAGATACTGGCTATTGTGAATAGTGCTGCTATAAAAATAAAAGTTCAGATGGTGTTTCCTCTGTGTGCTTTTTGTTTCTAAGGGTATATCCTCAGGAGTGGTATGGTTGGGTCAAATGGGAGCTCAATTTCTAGTCTTTGGAGGGATGTCCATATTGTTTTCCAGAAAGGCTGTACCATTGACATTCCCACCAACAATGTGTGAGTGTCCCTTTTCCCCAGATCCATGCCACAGTTGTTGTTCTTGTTCTTTTGGATATGTGTCGGTTTCTGTGGTGTAAAATGATACCTAGGAATCAACTTAACCAAGTGTGTGAGGACCTGTACAAAGAAAACTACAAGACACTGCTCCAAGAAATAAAAGAGGACATGAGGAAATGGAAACACATTCCCTGCTATGGATGGGGAGAATCGACATTGTCAAAATGCTAATACTCCTTGGGGCTTTGTACAGATTCAATGCAGTCCCTATAAGGATACCCATGACATTCTTCAAAGAAATTGACCAAACACTCCGGAAATTTGTATGGAGCTATAAACCCCCACAGATAGCTAAAGCAATCCTTTGGGAAATTAAGATATGAGGCATCACCTTTCCCAACTTCAAACTGTACTACAAGGAAGTAGTAATTAAACAGCATAGTATTGGAATAAAAACAGACCTGCGGACCTATGAAAATAGAATTGAGTATCCTAATGTGCATTTCTTTTTCTTGTCAAGACCCTGAAGGAACAGTTTAAGGCTCTTCATATTCCTGAATCAACCAAATGCCATTGGGCTACACTGCACGTGATAGGGTCCAATGGAAATGTTACTGGTGCCTGCTCGAGCAAATCGATGAATAACAGGATTCAAGTGATCAAGTGATCCTGATGCGCAACCTCAAACACATGATCATTTAATCTTTGAGGTACAAAGAGTCCAAAATGGAGTAAGGAAAGCCTCTTCAATAGGTGGTGCTGGGAAAACAGGGCAGCGACATGCAAAAATGAAATTTGGACCTCTGACTAACACCATGCACAAAAAATCAGATCAAAATGGATTTAAAAAATCTCAATATCAGACCTGAATCCATAAAGTACATTAAATAAAATATAGAAAAAATTCCTCCACGACATTGAAGCTAAAGGCATCTTCAAGGGTGAAACACCACTAACAAAGCAACTAGAAGAAAAGATAAACATATGGGACTACATGAAACTTAAAAGGTTCTGCACCTCGAAATAGTGACCAAGATACAAAGACAGACCACAGAATGGGAAAGAATATTCACCCAATACCCATCTGATAAGGGGTTAATATCCAGGATATATCAGGCACTGGTAGAACTTTACAAGAAGAAAACAACCAACCCCATCAAAAATGGGGGAGAAGAAACGAACAGAAACTTCAACAAGGAACAAATTTGAATGGCCAAAAGACATATGAAAAAATGTTCATTATCATTAATCATCAGAGATGCATGATACATTGTACTTTTCATGAGATAATTTACACAACAATAGCTAATATTAAAGAACTCAAAGCAGAGAGTCTAAAAAATTATGATACAGAGGTTCATAAAACCAGATCAATTTACTCATGGGATTAGAATCCTGTTCCTCTAAGACTGAGATACTGATGGAGGAAAGGTAAAAGCTTAACAATACAAGCATACAGCAATAAATCTCGGAAAACAATGATATTAAGATATGCAATTTGCATCGTCTTTGATATGCTAAAATATAAAACATGGAATATCTTTAGTAAATTCCTTCTGTTTTCTGGAAAGTAAATACTTAAAAGTAGTACATTTTGTTTGCTTATTTGCAGAATCACAGTCCCAAGTTATAGATAAAAAAGATAACAGTGTAATATCTTTTCATTCTCTGAAAACCCACACTCCTTTTTCAAGCTCATCTGAAATTTTCCTGTAGTCAGCCACTCTGCAGTGTCCCATCACTACCGACTCCATTTCTGACAGTACTAGACCAGGCATTCAGTGACATTAATCTGACTGCTATAAAAATTTTATCCCAAACATATAACAGCCAAGTATTTTTCAATGGGCAGGGTTCATGTGAAATACTGTGAGAAGGCCTGACTGTGAATACTGACAGAGTTCGTTCCACTTTCAACAGGTATTGATAATAGTGACTGAGGAAAACCAGAGAGGTATTTAGAATCTGATTCTATGATCAACAATATTCTGATCCATAGAGAAGGCAGCACATAGAAAGACACAGCAAAATCTCTGGGAAAGCCACTTAGCCCATAGGCATGGGGTGAAGTGAACATCCAGGACAGTTCCTGAAGAAACGTTTAGCATCTCCCCTGAGTGTGGGAACCTGGAGACAGACCAGCCGCTCCTCGTGACTCCTGTCCTGTTGGGAAGCAGTGACAGAGCGGGTGAGCCTAAAGACTGATGTGAGTCCAAGCATATTCTCTGCCCGGGATATAGAAATGGAAGGAGAAATGAGAGAGGAACTGACTGAGAGAATTATATCGTGCATGACTGCTCAGGTCACAGTTCTTGGTTCCCGCTGCCACCAAATTTTAAGGTCAATTTACTGTCAAATAAATCAGAAAATAATCTGAACTGGAGGTATCAACATTAGGTTAGGGGGGAAAAATGCGGAGCATGAGGCTTATCCACTTCACTCCGATGTTGGAGTACTTACAGATCTGGGTCGAAACACTTTCAACCCATCTTCACCCCACTGAAATGTCATATGAAAGTAGAGAGATGTAAATGATGAAAGTCAGCAAGGCAGGAGGAGGATGACTGCTTCTACCAGTGCTGAGCAGTTTACACACTGCTAAGTCAACGAGACTCTGAGGAGAGAATAGATTTAGCCCATGCTACGCTAAACAGCATCGTGAATGATTATATAGCGTGGCAAAGTGTTTTATTTATTTTTATATTTTGCTTTCTTCTTTTTCAGCTTTGGGTCACATCTGGCCAGTGCTTAGGATTTACTCCTGGCTCTGTGCTTAGGGATCACTTCTGGTGAAATCAGGGACCTATGAGGTTCTGGGAATCGAATCTGGGTCAATTTAATACCAGGGAGGCGTCTTTCCCCTTGAAATTTTCTCTCCAGCCAGGAAGAAATAATCTCTAGTTTATCTTTTCTTAAACTAAGTTCGTCTAAAACACTCTGCTCTTCTCATTTTACACACATAATATGGAATAATTATATTACATATAACTATTTTCAATGAGACTAATTTGAGAAATGACAAAATTGGTCTCTCTGTCCCTGACTTAACAATACATATAAACAAATTTGTTTCTGCAAGTCATATGAAGCAAATCCTTCCAGTATGGTCACCATAGTATAGTGAAATACCAGCTACTTAGACACAAACAACCCTTCTGTGGTACAGAACCATCAATATTCATGAAGGGGTATAGAAATAATTAAATTGATAGCAGACTAGGCTGAAAATCTGAAAATCTTCACCATAATGGATATTTATAATTTTGTTAAAATGAATTGAAATTCATATTCCATATTTTATATTTTAAAAATGTAAATCTCAAAATTTTAACCCATCATTTTAGTAGTTTAGTTATAAAGACTAATATCGTAGCACTTTTCACCAAAGAAGGCTTGCTTTGATCAAGCACATTCTGTTATACTGATTTCAACTTAAAAATTGTAAATTCATGGTGGTTGTCTTAAACCCAGTGATGTAAAATTATGATAAAGCTTAAATGGGTTAAATTAGAAAAAAGGAATCATTTAGATTATTATCCATTTTGTTTACAATAGAATAATGTAGCTCCACACTGCAATTGTGTTCTTCCACTATTCTAAATATTCTAACCATGCATTTTATTTTTTTATTGCTTCTCTATGAGAAAAAAAATAATTCCTAGTATTTTAGCTGAACCTTACAGTCCAATATCAGTGCCCAGTGCTTTGCTCACATCCTTTCTCCAATACTGAATCAAATATTCAAGGATATATATTCTGCATTCAACTTCCAATGTGACAAATTTTAAAAAAATACTCCCTTTACTTTCCCTCACCTTCTTTTCTTATAAATCCCCGACCTTGATTGACCTTAGTGGTTAATACTCAGCTAAAATTAAAATTATAAATATAGTTATTGCTGTGAGTGAGGGGCAAGAGCACCTGGCTCATGCAGGTATTTCTGCATAGAATGTTACATCCAGCACTGAAGTTCCATGGGGAAAATAATAGAGAGGAGCGAAAGACAAAGATCTAGCCAGAGCTTCTGCAATTATGGCAACAGACCCATACAAGACCCTTTCCTGCTTCCTGTCGTAATAAACGGGCATTTGGGTGACAATGAATATATGGACAAGAGCAAGCCAGGGACTGACACACTATGATTTTATATTTATTTTTAGATAAGTTCTAGATAAAATAATTATAGCTTCATATTATCAGCAGTATGAAGCTTTCTCTATAAATAAACTAATAGTAAATATTCATCCCAATTTAAATTTCAAAGTGAGAAATGCATTCTTAGGGGCCATAAAACAGGTTTTCATGAAAAGAATCTGGTCACAAAATCCATTTTTATGTAGTTACTTCTTCATTATTTATACATAAGGGAAATGAGTATGTAAGGACAAGGGTGGGTTCTATGCAAAATCCACACACACACATCAAAACATTTTCTGTTACCAGTTTACATGCCTACCAATACTTTATGAAGTCATAACACATTTTTAAATATTGCCCTAGATTATAGTGTGTTTTCTCTTCTATATACATACAGGTACATATATGTATACATATATAAGCATATACATATATAAATGAATGTATATGTATTTCATGTCTTAAGAACAATAATGTTCAAATGGTCTTCAGTTCTTGGTTTAGTTCTTAATCTGCTCTAACCTTACTGTATGTATAAAACTAAACACACCAGTTCCAATAAATTTATACATAGAACAGAAAAATTCACCTACGGTTATTTAATTTTCAATCTTTAATTCTCTTGATTTTAAATATATAGTATATATTTTTCTGTTTTGTAATCTAATGAGATAAAACTTATCACATAAAGTTTATCTACGAAAGTGATCCCCTAAATATTATTTTGAATTAAGTTATCAATAAATGTCACATATCTCAACTGATAAAAATAATGTATAGTCAATAAATACTCAAAAGAAATTACAGTGGTTTTAGTAACAGATTAGTTTTATATTATTTTATTTTTACTTTTGACTAATCTTTAAAAAGACTGAGATTGATACTATAGGATAATTTAAAAAATCAAACCTAGTCAATGATCACTAGAGGATTACATACTAGCAGTTCATTATAACTGAAGTATATCTTTCTAGAAACTTACATTATACTCAATTCTTACTATGCAAAAATAAACAGAAGCCAAAGCTACAGAGAAGCATTTCAGCAGGCATAAGTAAACTAAATATCACTTCGGATTAAGTGTTGACATTAGTATAATAGTGTAAATATAAAATACTAATGAAACCTTAAACCAGACTGATCAGAGGAAGTCTTGACAATAAAATCAAGATATCAAATTATTTTATTCCATTTGTATATCTGTTGAGTAAACTCTATTATTATTCATAATAATAAACATATCCAAATTTTGATGAGAATACTGTGTATACAAGAATAATCAGACTTTTAAATTTAAATAAACAACACCAACCAGAGAGAGAATTAGAAGACAGATGATAACAAAACCATTTACTTTTTAAGTTCATCAGTACTGATAATAAGTAATAATTAAATCATTGTTTCTTTTGTTGTTAGATTGCTAAAACAAGCCAATTTAAGAAACTGTCATGGATTTTCATGGTATTATAACAAAGATGATCATACAAACACTGGCAATCTAGGTGACACAATTACGTTGTTTTTCTTACATTATAACACTGAGGGAAATACTTTGAATCAGTTCATGTTCCCCTTTAATGGAATATTTTCCCCATACATTCTCATATCAACTTCCAAAAGAGCCAGAAAGATGCATTTTTAATTAAAAATTAATTAAAAATTAGTTTAGATCTTTCTTGACAGTCACGTGGATAACAGATTGGCTCCAGATCTTCCTAGAATTCATGCAGGTTAAAATCACTGGCTCAGCGTAACCTTCAGTGTCAGAAAGCAATACCAGACTGGCCATCTCCTTCTTTGACCAGCTTCAAGTTGTCTTTATCTGCTAAACTAATATGTACTTTCTGTTTTCAGTGCCCAAAACACAAGTCACAATAGTTCTAAGAGACGTTGCCATTTGAAAAATAGAGCTAGTAATGAAATGGCCACACAAAGTAACGTGTAAACAGGTTAACCTTTGGTTATTTTTTTTTCTTTTCAAATAGGAGCTTTTCAGAAACATAGGGAGTATATTTATTTACATGTTGTACATACATGGAGCATATTTCCGTTGTGTTCTCTTAATGTTTTAGCTATGATACTTCTTCCAAAGTAGATTACTACTCATGCTGACTCTAAACATATATCTCGACTGAAATTACAATTTTCAGTATGCAGATGCTGAGGAGACAGGCACAAAATTAACTTGTTCCCACATCACTTATGCGCTCACTCCAGTCATTAAAACTAGGAGTTGGCAAGAAATAAGAGATTCGTTTAAAATAAGTCATTTAGTTTCTCTACTGCATTTAATACCCTTCAACATTACTGGATGTTGTCCTTGAATTCTACTTTATTTCTACTTTATGTTTACTGAATTTCAGTAAAACAGTTAGACATTCGATATAGAAAATATCAATCTGATTCTCTAAAGCCCTAATTCCCGAGGTAAGTTATATGTTTTAATTCTAATTTTTAAATGACTAAAAATTTATAATAATCTAATGTCCCAATGTTTATTGAAAATTATAATTATATATTTTTGCTATAAGCATTATCAAAATTTTTGTTAAAATATCTTAGAAGACAATTGTTCCATTACTTCCTTTTTACTTCCTCAACTTAATAAGAAAAATCCACTAGAAAATTAAGCCATCTATTTATTTCTCATCCTTTCAACAACAGCCAGTTCTACTGATCATAATATATAGATATTTCAGAGAAGGCTACACACATATTGTAGATGAAATTGCGAGGCTTAAGAAACTTTAATGCTTAATACTCCTTCAATATGTCTTGAAAATTACAAACTACATGTGACATTTTGTATACATTTCTCTGTCAAATTATCATTACATCTTCAATTATTATAAAATGCTTTGACTAAAATAAATTTGTATTAGCTTCTTTCACCCAAATATCACAATGAAATAAAGACTGGAATGGAAAATGATATTTCTGCAAAGAATCGAGTGCTCTGTCAAAGTCTAATTTTTGCTTTAGAATAAAAAATGAGTAATGAAGCTATTTCACTACATTATCTTAAAATTAAAACCTTCATTAATATAACTGGTTGTATCAGTAAAACAATACAATTCTATTTGCATAATTGGTGAAAAAATCCTTCACATGCACAGAGAAAAATGCCCTGCATACAGTTAAGAGTAAAAATGTCTTGAAAGTACTATGGGTAGCGAACTGGGTTCAACCCCTGGTGTTCCATATGGTCCCCACAGCACCACCAGGAGTGATTCCTGGGTACAGAGTGAGGAGTCACTTCTCAACATCGCCAGGTGTGACCCAAAATGCCAAAAAGAAAAAGGTACCAAAGAAACTGATTTCATTGGTTCATTGTAGAGAACAAAAGAAATATAAACTTTATTTTTTTATTTATTGTTAGATTGTTGGGTCACACCCAGCAGTGCTCAGGGTTACTTGTGGCTCTTCACTCAGGAATTACTCCTGGCGGTGCTCGGGGGACCATAAGGGATGCTGGGGATCGAACCCCTGGTTTGCAAGGCAAACGCCCTACCCGCTGTGCTATCGCCTCCGGCCCCCAAAATATAAACTTAATATCAGTAGTTACGATATATATAAACTTTATGTCCCTACACAAAATCTTCAATACGTGTGTTTTGTCTAAAAGCTTTCCTTCCAGCAATACATTTGTCACAAACATACCTGAAAAGCCACGGCAAGTTGTAACAATATCCAACACAGAGGTTATCTCAAAGAATCCAAAAGGTAAAACACCAGAAAGTGTTATGGAATGCTTCATTTACCTTGAAGCCATAAATTCTCACAGTTTTATTGTAAATATTTCTACCATGCTCTTAACACATTTTACTGAAACTAATAAGGTGCCACACTCTACCCTACAAAAGTGCGTAAAGAAATGAATTTATATATATATATATATATATATATATATACATATAAATTCATATATATATACACACACAAACTGAAACTATCAAAGGAAAACAATGCAGCTAAGATGTAAGACTGATGTCATATCTAATGGCACTTTACAAATGTGATTTCACTGCCATGTCTGACACCCCAAAAAATCAAACAAAGTAAAAAGCAAATCACGGTGAACCTTACCTTCTTGAACGGCTTGAAAGGGGTTGTTACCATCCACAAACGTCACTGAAAATGTGATTTTCTCTGTCTGTAAGATCTCCTCATTCTGGTTGAGGTCCCCAACTGCTGTGCGGAACACCTCATCATCCTTTTGGCAGATTCATCAAAAATTGCTCCTGAAAAGAAGTGAGTGTTGCTATTAAACAGTAACATAAATATATGGCTGTGCCCCCTGGACATATGCCAAGGAGCTTTAACATATGTGAAGTACATACACATTCCTTTTTAAATAGGCACTTCAGTTATCTCTGAAAAATATTCTGCTCAAGATGTACTCTCTATGCAGAAGAGAAATCATTTCTTCCAATTGGAAACAATGGATATACAATAATAATACCAAAGTATTATGTACGGAGAACAGCGGGAAGACACTGTAATAAATATAAAGGCTTTTACAGGACAAAGTAGATAATATACTGGATGATTATCCTGTGATTCCTTTAAGAATTTGTGGCTTAAAGAATAATTTCCCCTAAATATTAGACTACAAAATTAGGACACCTTGAGTCCTCTTATATAAATATTATTATTGAATTCTTTTCCTGGTCCTTTTCCTTCTTTTAAGTTTTAATGCATAACAGTGCATTTTATAACACTAAATTCAAAAATTATAAAAGAAACATGTTTCTTATTACAATCACCATTCTAAAAGGAAGTGATCAGTGATGTCAAAAGAGGGGTTCGGCAGGGTGATACCATTTCACCAAAACTCTTCAGCGCCACCCTTGAGAACATCATGTGACAATTAGAATGGGAAGGAATGGGAGTGAAGATAGATGGTTGGCAACTACACCACCTCCGCTCGCTGAGGACATCGTTCTAATAACACCAAACATAAGCCAAGTGGCACAAATGCTAGCTGACTTTGACCGAGAATGTGAAAGATAGGTCTACAGCTGAATCTCAACAAAACTACGTTCATGAAAATTGAACTAGTTCCAGAGGCCCCATTTCCTGTCAACTGAACAAACAACTCTGGTTACAGCAGTTATATGTATCTAGGTCCAGAAGTCAACATGATGAACGATCTAAAACCTGAGCTGCGCAGGAGGAAGAGAGTGGCATGGAATGCCTTCAAAAGCATCGAAGAAATAGCTAAAAAGGACAAAGAACCTCTGGCTCCAGGCACATATCTTCTACTGCACCATGCTCTCTGCATTAGCATACGCCTCAGAGACCTGGGCCCTGCAGGAAGCAGGATGAGAATGCTATTCGGCTCCCAAAAGAGAAACTCAGACGGGAAGTTGTCTATTGCCAAGACATCGAAAAATCAGATGGGCTGGACATGTAATGTGATTCGGAGACAACCACTGGACTAGAGCTGTTACCGACTGGATCCCATAGGACATCAAAATATCATGCAGTTGCCCACCTACAAGATGGTCAGACATCTTTGTCAAGACCCTGAATGAACAGTTTGAGGCAGTTTGTATTCCTGAAGCAACTAGATGCCATTTGTCTACACTGGCACGTGATAGGGTCAAATGGAAATGTTTTTGGTGCCTGCTTGAGGAAATCGATGAACAACAGGATGTCAAGTGATCCAGTGATCAAGTGATCACAATGGCCCTGAGTAAAGATTCAAATTTATAAATCACATATTCATTACTATGTAATTCTAGCAAGACATGCTAAGTTTTATAGTACTAAATGCAACATTGATTTACAGAAAGCCTTTGATTCTGTGAAGACAGAATGGAAGCCCTAGCCAAACAGGGCGTTCAAACCCAATACATCAAGATCCTTCGTGAGCTGTATTACGGATTCCCCCACCAGGATCTCACCATTCTACAAAGAAGTGATCATTGATGTCAAAAGAGGGGTTCGACAGGGTGATACCATTTCACCAAAACTCTTCAGCGCCACCCTCGAGAACAACATGCAACAATTAGAATTGGAAGGAATGGGAGTGAAGATAGATGGTTGGCAATTTGAACACTCCGCTTCACTGATGACACTGTTCTAATAACACCAAACATTAGCCAAGCAGCACAAATGCTGGCTGGCTTTGAGCGAGAATGTGGAAAGATAGTTCTATAGCTGAACCTCAACAAAACTATGCTCATGAAAAATAAACTGGTTCCAGAGGCCCCATTCACTCTCAATGGAAAAACATCTCTGAATGCAGCATTTATGTGAACCTAGGTCAAGAAGTCAACGTGATGCACGACCTAAAACCTGAGCTGCACAGGAGGAAGAGAGTGGCATGGAATCCCTTCAAAAACATCAAAGAAATAGCTAAAAGACAAAGAACCTCCGGCTCTGGGCACATCTCTTCAACTCCACCATTCTCCCTGCATTAACATACGCCTCAGAGACCTTGGCCATATGAAAACAGGATGAGAATGCTATTCGGGTTTCCCAGAGAGGAATCAAAAGAGCTATGCTTGGAATATCACACCTTACTCTAGTGAAAGAAGGAATCTGGAGCTCGGACCTCAGTCGCTATTCCTGAGTCGCTGTCTCATTTGCCAAGGCATCGAAAATCAGATGTGGTGGACATGTAATGCAATTTGGAGATGACTGCTGGACTAGAGCCATTACCGACTGAATCCCACGGAATGTCAAAAGATCACGTGGTCGCCCACTTACAAGATGGTCAGACTTCTTCATCAGGACCCTGAAGGAATGGCTTGAGGCTCTTTGTATTCCTGAAGCAACCAGATGCCATTAGGCTACACTGGCACGTGATAGGGTCAAAGGGAAATGTTGCTGACGCTCAAGCAAATCGATGAATAATGGGATGTCAAGTGATCAAGTGAAAAGCAACATAATATATAATTGGAAGGCAGCACCCAGCATTGCTCAGTGCTAACTCCTGACTGTGTTCAAATGGTACGAGCCGGGGAATCTAATGTGTACTGAGAATCAAACCCTGTCAGCCACATGTAAGGTGAGCACCTTATCCATTGGACTTTTTCTCTACCCCATTTTCTATTACTTTTTTATAAAAGTTTCTCATTTAAACTTTTAATCAATGATATGTCACATATACTGCTACATATACCTGCATTTATGAACATTAGTATCTACTACAAGATTCAATAAGGGTTTCAGCTCTTGTATCCTTAATTCCAAAAATGTCTGGTCTAAATCACTATGGGAAATGGTGTCTTGGACTCCACACATCAAAAAGTTAAGTTTATGAGTGCCCTGACAGTGCCTATGGAGGTCTGAGTTTCTAAATCGTGTATTATTTACTTACTTTCAGTCGAACTCTGCTGGATCTAAGCAAGTGCACATTTTAAATTGGTATCTTTGTGTTTTTTTTTTTTGTGGGATTTGCGATCACACTCATCGATGGTCAGGGGTTACTCCTGACTCTGTGCTCAGGGATAACTCCTGGCGGGTTCAGGGGACCATATAGGATGCCACGGATCAAACCTTGGCCAGTTGCATGCAAGACAAACACCCTACATGCTGTGCTATCACTCCAGCCACTAATCTGGTCTCTTGGGTGAATATAATTTGTATCTTATTTGAATAAAACAAATGCCTACTGATAAGGAGGAATTATCTCTACATGAATGAAATAATAAGGAGTACAAATATCCACAGAAATCCATATTATAATATACTTATCTTTATATATATGAAAATTCAGATATACCCAATAAAACCATTATATAAATATAAATTATATTATATTTATATTATATATTATATTTTATGTATTTATTATTTATTATAATTGTATAATTATATTTGTATTTACATTTATAAATATTTAGAATATATAAATAACCTGCATGCACAAATATACATACACATGAACTCGCCTACACATTCACACATGAGAAATACACATACGAAACAGGGCTGTTAGTGAAGGACAGTGCTGTACATTCACACATACTTCAGTCTGTTTTGATTTCAAATTTTGAGTTTTGGAAGAAAACACCCAACCCTCTGCTGGCTAGTTGAACTTTATTGACCTTTGCACAGTGCCTTAATAAAATACCTATTACAACTGAAGGAACACTTTCTGTTTCCTTACACATGAAACCTAACTTCATGATAAAGAAAATATAAGGCTCTTTCCAATAATATATCACATTCATCAATTCTGCACAGAAAGGACCGTCCCCAAAGTGTGATCCATAATTCTGCAAAAACCGAGGAAGTACACAGAAGAAAAGAGTTTATCTAACTACAAGCAAAACAATAAAAAAAATGAATAAAATAAAAACCATGGAGATTCTTTTTTTTTTGGCTTTTTTTTGGGGGTCACTCCCAGCGATGCTCAGGGGTTTCTCCTGGCTCTGCACTCAGGGAATTACTCCTGGCGGTGCTCAGGGGACCATATGGGATGCCGGGATTGAACCCGGGCCAGCATGGGCCAGCCGTTTGCAAGGCAAACACCCTACTCGCTGGACTATCACCCGGCCCCCTAAAAACCATGGAAATTCTACCCAGTACTTTTTTTCTTAAATATAAAAAAGAAAAATCAACTTCTTTTTAACCACATGAATGCAGAATTCTGTACTGAGCACAAGTCTTCTGAAAATAAAATCTAGTAAAGGTACACCGTGAAAATCTCTGGAGAGTTCTTTCTTATTTGTGCACTTGCACACTAAAGCACCATATTATATTTAACCTTTACTTTATCCAGCACATGCCACTGGTTGAACACAGTAGTAGACATTGGACTTTCTGGTTTTTAAATTAGTATCTCAAGTTTAACTTTCATGCCTACATAGTAGCATGAATATTATCAAATCTTTTCTCAACTCTTTATTGACGGATTCTTTCATTGATTGGCTTTTAAGCCACACTCTTTTACTCAGGGCATATTCCTAGCTCTATGGCCAGAGATCACTTCTGGTTGGCTTGGGGGGTTATATGGTGTGACAGGGATAGAACCTGGGCCAGCTGCATGCAAGGCATATGCACTACCTGCTGTGCTATCTCTCTTATCCCTCAACTACTTTAATTAGCATGTTTTTACAGTTAAAAGTTTACAAACTGAAAGCAAAAAGAAAAATCAGTTGTTAATGGACTAATCACTTTAACACACACACACACTCCCCACATTATAAAAGAAATGTTATATATAATTTATTTCTTTGACATCAACCTTCTGCAATTTGATTTATAATGTTAACAGTGGTATAATACAATTTAACATTTTTTTTAAATAGTTAAAACTAATTTTTTTTTTTTTTTTTGGGTCACACCCGGCAATGCTCAGGGCTTACTCCTGGCTCTGCACTCAGGAATTACTCCTGGCAGTGCTCGGGGGACCATATGGGATGTCAGGGATCGAACCCGGGCTGGCATGGGCCAGCTGCATGCAAGGCAAACGCCCTACCCATAAAATCAACATAACTGTCTACTTTAAAAAGTAATTGTACACACTAGAAATTTTTGGCCTTCAGAGCTATACAAAATCGTTAAATCACCAAATATCCTCACTGTTGTAATGCTCATTTTCACATTTAACTTAATTATCATAGTGAGATATGCATATACCCTAGTTGTGCTGTGTGCAGATATTCAAATCAAAGATTTACATATCTTTTCATGCATGTCGTCGTGGTATTCCCATTATGTCCTATGGAAATTGCCCATACATTTCAAAATGAAGTCAAACTCATCACAAGAATCATAAATAGGGCGGAGCCGCCCGGGGGCCCCCCCTTCGATCCCCAGCACCCAAGGCCCCTGAGCACCGCCGGAGTATCCTGAGTGCAAGCCAGGAGAAACCCCTGAGCATTGCCAGGTGTGACCAAAAAAAAAAAAAAAAAAAAAATCATAAATATTTTATGTCAGATGTTTTATTTATTCCCCCTCCATTGGTATTGCTGTTAAGTCACTTATTTATGAAAGAGGGTTGATAATGTTAAGTAATATTAGACAAAAAATTATCAATATTATAGCTGAATTAAATCAGCATTGTAATACTATACTGCCTAATCTTCAGAATTCAAATAGAATTTTGGTGGTATGTATTTATAATGAAGGAGTGTGTGTGTGTGTGTGTGTGTGTGTGTGTGTGTGTGTGTGTGTGTATGTAAAATCAAATACAGACAGGTAAAGTGTTATCTCCTCAATAAACTAATTCTCTGCTAGAAAGTTTGTTGGTAAATCCAATTTATCAAATATTTCCCAGTATGTTCTACATTAAAATCTCCTTCGGCAGGAAACATGCTTTCAGAACTCAGTTTTCCTTTCATCAGGAGTAAACTGGGTGTTCTCACTCATTTATAGACCACAGGGGAGCCCAAAGAACAGTTTATTCAGAACAACTGCAAATCCTTGGCACTTAGATATGGAGCCGGTACCCAGTAGTCGAGGAGGGGAACGGAGGCAGCGCATGCTGGAGGCGGCTTGAGGACAGTGACAGGGTGCTAGGCCTACCGTCATGGTGTGGCACAGTTGTTTTGTATATGAATACCACAAACTTTGACAGTAATTCAACTACTTAAATTCATATTTATTTCTTAAAGAGGCAGACATTTTCTCCAGCTCAATTTATCCAACTAGTCAAAAGTATTCTAAGGAAGCAAACCAAACAGTGCTGGGGCTGGAGCAATAATTCAGCGGGTAGGGGCGTTTGCTTGTATGCGGTCGACCTGGGTTTGATCCCAGCAATCCATATGGTTCCCTGAGCACCTCTAGTAGTAATTCCTGAGTGCAGAGCCAGGGAGTAATCCCTGAGAATTGCCGGGTGTGACCCCCAAAAAAAGTGCTGTATATACACTAAGTTCATGACAATTAGCAAATATCGCAAATTAGATCATCTCACTGTCATTTCTAAAGTTTATAATTGTAGTTGAATGTACTCTATAATTGTAGTTGCATAATACTAATATATGTACTAATGATAATGGTATTAATATATATTAGTAGTAAGTACTATCTAATTTGATGAAAATTTTGATATAATGACATTTAGATTAAATCTTTAGCCAGATCCAAATCCAGCCATAACTATGGAAGAATCCATATGTCCATATTAAAAAAAATCTTTCAAAAGTAAACAAAACAAAAAGATACAGCAACTACAAGAATTTTGTTTTACAAGAAAAACTTGTAGAGCTAAATATCACAATGAAACTTTCAGAAGTAAAAAACCCTCTTGTTTTATTTTTTAGATTTTTATTGGAAAACATTTTGTTTTTACAAGATTATAACTATTTGCATATGTATGTGTATCACTGTCACTGTCTTCCCGTTCATCATCGATTTGCTCAAGCGGGCACCAGTAACATCTCCACATATCCGGTTTCATGCAAGTAGAGCCCAAGGGCACCTGCTTGCTCCAGGAACATAAAGAGCCTCAAACCATTCCATCAGGTCATGGGAATGAGGTCTATAATTGTTACTGGTATTTGGCATATTAAATACGACACGGGTAGCTTGCCAGGCTCAGCCGTGAGGGTAGAATACTCTTGTAGTCATCTCTAAATCCAGCATTTATTGATGAACCCGGCCGCGCGAGCCGGGCTGTGATAGGCTGGTATATATAACCATATATGTGTGTATATGTATATATACATATATATTTTGATTTGTTGATATATTTTGGGGCCATACTCATACTCAGCAGTGCTCAGAGTTTACCACTCCAATCTCTGCAATCAGAGATAACTTCAGGCATTGCTCAGGAGGAAATGTAGGGTAATAGGCATTAAACTGGTTTAGTTCCATATAAACTAAATGCCTTTATTCTGGTACAATCTATCCAATCCAACTATGTCACTGTCTTCCCCGTTCATCATCGATTTGCTCAAGTGGGCACCAGTAACATCTCCATATGTCCTGTCTCATGCTAGTAGAGCCCAAGGGCACCTGCTTGCTCCAGGAACATAAAGAGCCTCAAACCATTCCATCAGGTCATGGGAATGAGGTCTATAATTGTTACTGGTATTTGGCATATCAAATATGACACAGGAGGCTTGCCAGGCTCTGCAGTAATAATACAACTATATTAACTTTTTATTTATGTAGTATTTACTACAATGATATAAACTGCTGGAAAGTGTCAGCTCAATAATCTATGCACTTTTCTCAAATATTGTCCAAATATGTTGTGGGACTAATTATGTAACTTATGCAAATGTCTAAATTGTTGTAAGTCTAGGTAAGTCAACAAGAAAATGCTTGTAGTTATTTTACAAAAATGTTAAATATATTTCAATAAAGCATGCACTGTGATATATCCTTAAGTTCAGGTTTCAGCACAAATTTATAACCTTTGCATTTTTTTTGTTTTTGCTTTTTTGGGTCACACCCAGCAATTCTCAGGGGTTTCTCCTGGCTCTGCACTCAGGAATTACTCCTGGCGGTGCTAGGGGGACCATATGGGATGCCGGGGATCGAACCCGGGCCAGCACAGGCCGGCCATGTGCAAGGCAAACGCCCTACCCGCTGGGCTATCGCTCCGGCCCTAACCCTTGCATTTTTTTAAATAGTATTTTTTCAGTTTAGTGACCAATGATCCTAGCAGAATGGCAATGCAGGATCCATTAACTTTACATAACTAAAGGGCTTTAATAATTTACTTGGGTCTGTAATATTCAAAATGTCACCAGGTAAAGAAACTAAATGGTTCATTATGTTCCAATGTCTATTGCTTACTTATATCTTTATTTTCTGAGCTAAAAATACATTATAATGCTAACTCCCATTTCACCCTACATAATTACAGAGAAGATAGGCAAGCATGATTCTTTTCAGGAAAATCAAGTTCAAAGAGGTTATTGTCAAGATCATAGAGAGAATTAATCATAGTGTCAAAAACATAACACCATGAATTCATCCACATCACTAATGTGCTTATAGTACTTAAAAGTACACTGCAACATAAGAAAAATTCATAAGTTTTCTTCAATAAATTATGAAAAAGTATCTTAAAATGAGAAGGAAACACGGACCAGGGAAACAGCAATGAGGCTGGGACATGACATTTCACTGTGGTTTGTGAAAGTGACAGTGTGCGAGTGTGATCTTCATTCTAATAGGCGGCCTTTCTCTCAGTCCATCTCTCGAGCGACATTTGAATTCACATTTCATTTGGAATTCCTTTAAAGTAATACAAAACCCAAAGCACTTAAAACTGGTGAAATTGTTCCCTGAAAAACTGACTTTGCTACAGCCTTTCTAAAAATCTGTGAGAGCAGTAAATCCAGGTTGCTTAAGTCAACAGGTTAAGAGATTCTTCACAGAGATCCTAGTAAGAGGCTAGTCAATTTCAGTTGTTCCTCATTCCTTTCTGAACAGACTATGCATTTCATGTGTGTATGGTTAATGGGAATAAAAAGCCCAAATTGTTAATTTACAAATATGATCCATTTGCAATATTGTAAGAAGTGGTAGTTTTGAGTGGTGGGCATGTCTGGGATTTGTAAACAAAATACTAGATCAGAGAAACAGTGCGCCAGGAGGAGTGCTTGTCTGGTGCACTTCTCTGGGTTAGAGCCTTGGCACCATATGATCCGCATTCATGCTCCATCAGGACTCCTCTCAGACTGCAGAGCCAGTAGTAACACTGCGCCCTCCAAATAAACCACTGTATCACTGTATCACTGTCTTCCCGTTCATCATCGATTTGCTCGAGCGGGCCCCAGTAACATCTCCATATGTCCTGTCTCATGCAAGTAGAGCCCAAGGCATCTGCATGCTCCAGGAACATAAAGAGCCTCAAACCATTCCGGAATGAGGTCTATAATTGTTACTGGTATTTGGCATATATATCAAATACAACACGGGTAGCTTGCCAGGCTCTGCCGTGCAGGTAGCATACTCTTGTAGGCATCTTAAGTCCAGCATTTATTGATGAACCGTGCGGCCGCAAGTGCCGCGCGAGCTGGGCGCTGATAGGCTGGTCTGCTGGGTGGAGGTCTGATGAAAGAGAAGTCTGGATGTGGAAAATGGAGGCCCTCATGGAGTGGGGGTCGTCTGGCTTGTTGCGAGGATCTGCTGGGGTGGTGGGCCAGGGCTAGAAACCACCATCCCTCCTGGGCGCCTCCTGAGCGGCTGGTCACAGGGAGAGCCAGTAGCAGCTCTGCCCCATGTCTGCGAAGTCTCTGGACCGGCATACCTGAGCCGGATTTAAGAAAGACTGCTGCAGGGTGGAACTCGATGAGCCGGGCGCTGATAGGCTGGTCTGCTGGGTGGAGGTCTGATGAGAGAGAAGTCCGGATGTGGAAAATGGAGGCCCTCTTGGAGTGGGAGGTCGCCTGGCTTGTTGCGAGGCTCTGCTGGGATGGTGGGCCAGGGCTAGAACCCACCATCCCTCCCGGGCGCCTCTTGAGCTGCTGGTCACAGGGAGAGCCAGTAGCAGCTCTGCCCCATGTCTTCGAGTCAGCCAAATAAACCAACAAATATAAAATAACAGCAGCATTTCCTGAGAATTCTGGGAAGAATGCGGATTGTAGAGCATTGAGAATATTTTCCCACTTACAAACTGACTAGCATATTCCCTCAGATGCAATTATTTTTGCAACAATGGGATGCATGAAGAGTTTGCAATGCCCAGAGGTGTTGGATGACAGGTTTAGCTAGTTTGGGAGCTTTGCTGTTTTACCAACTCACAGCTTAATCTAATTGCATGTTCTTAAACCAAGATTCATTCTAATGAAATCTCTCTTCTATGTAAACACTGCTAGAGGGTGTGGCAGTTACAGAAGTCACCTTGACTGAATAACTTCTGACTTATACATCTACTAAGACTTTGATGTTTTCTAGATTGGGCACAGCTCTTCTTTATACCCACTGCACCCAGTGTGGGACAGTTAGAATTTACCAGGAGACTACCACCCTGGCTACGTTGAGACTATAGGAAGACTATGGGAAGGATCATACTAGTTTGCCCTCAAGCAGGCGAGTGTGACCCTTTCAGTATATGGAGAACAAGCTACTCAGAGTCACCCTGGTGCAGATAATAAATAAGAATGACCTTGTGGGTACTATCTAGATTACAGGAAGCCCATGAAATTAAGATGTATTACTTTATACCCCCCCCTCTCTCTCTCTCTCTCCAGTGTTTACATAAGAGATAATCTCAGAAGAAAGGATTAATTGCTGTAATCCTTTGTTTATATCTACACCAGGGTGTTGCACCACCCTTCTACAAGCTGCTTAGGGTTGTTTGTTAACAGGACACTCCCTGCCAGAGATAAGATTACTTTGTTGTACATAAGGGGACTGACTTGAGCCCCCCTCCCTTTTTTCCTGCTCTTTCTTTTGGGTAGGACGCCTCTCAGGTGAGATCCTCTCTCTTTGGTGGAGACTTGGGCTCTCTTGTATGGTCTAGGTTCTGACCACAGCTAGAGTTCTTTCATTATACTGGATTGCGGTGGTAGAGATTTTGCACTATTAAAAGCCTTTTTGGGAATGTGCCGGACTAGTGAGTTTTCATCCGTTCCCGGCAGCCTTGGAGGTAGAAGAGAACTTCTGTCCTGATACTGTCGGGGGCCCCAGCGGCACCCCGACACAGAGGGAGGTTTAGGGGATAAATTACATTTTAGTTAGTATAATCAACTCTTAGTTCAGCAGTAAATTGCCATGCTCTAGCTCTACTATTAAACCCAATAGGCTGGGGCCAGAGCAATAGTACAGCAGGGAGGCTGTTTGCCTTGGATGCGGCAGACCCAGGCTTGGTGCCTGGCTTCCCTTTTGTCCCCGAAAGTACCACCAGGAGTAATTCCTGAGCGCAGAGGAAAGAGTAAAGAAAGAGTAAAGAAGTAAAGGAAGAGTAAAGAGGAAAGAAATAAAGGAAAGAGGATAGGAAAGAGGAAAGGAAAGAGGAAAGAATTGATACAACGATGGTTTGTAAGAGTGCAAATGTTTCTGAGGTTTAGGAGTAGGTCGACAAAGGCAACACTCCACAGACCATATCCCTCCATATCACTGTCCCGAGAGACCACGAGAGAAACCTTCGTCTTTCTGTCGCCGCCTGGGTGCAAGAGCTTAGTTGCCCCTCAAAGGGGTTCTTTTCATGAGACAAAGCCTTTGTTTTGTTTCTTTATAAGGGATGTTCAGTGAGATCATCCCCATTCATCTTTCCCCTCTTGCTTCAGAACAGCTCATCCTCTAGCTCCGTTTATTCTCACCCATTCTGCAGCCAAAGGCACAGCCTGATCTCTTATCCCTAAAGAACCTCCCACTGTCCGCACAAACACGGGGACTCCATCATCCGCTCATTTCTTGCCAGCCATTTAGACTATTTCTAGGCCTTGGTTACTATAAATAGTATCAGAAAGAACCAAAGTGTACAAAGCATTTCAGAATTAATATTCTTTCCACTTGGGGGCCATGCCCAGGAGTGTGATTGTTGAGTCATGTGGTAGTTAACTTATATTTTGAATTATTTTACATGTCAACATACTCTTTTCCACTGAGATTAAACCTCTTTCCATTTACTTCACATCAGCTCTAGCACTTGCTTTCTTTTAAAGTGAGAAACAGTCTGATTTATAAAAATGTAGTTGAAGGGCAAAGGGTGAGAGAGAGAGAGAGAGAGAGAGAGAGAGAGAGAGAGAGAGAGAGCAGTGGCCCCAATGAGAAATATAGAGTAGATTTTTCAGTGTATTCAGTGTTTTATTCAGTGTACGCATATAGGACAAGCTCAAATAGAGGTTGAGATAAATGTGAAATAGGTGTTTTCCGTAGGTGCGGTTGTGGTAATTCTGGGGTTGACAGTAGAAAACCACTGTTTTCTGGGCCCAGACAGTGAATCCAAGAACAGAATTGGCCAGACAACAACCCAGAGAAACCCTATACAACAACCCAGAAAACAAAAAGCCATGACTTTTTCAATACCATTCCTTTATATGGGCTGTAATGATCAACCCAATTGGTGCTGGCGAAGGGAGCAGGCAAGGGGATGGGGATGAGGCGTGGGGGGGGATGCGAGTCTCTGGTGGCAGTGGGGGGGGGCACTGGTGGTGGGGTTGGTGTTGAATGATGAGTCTAACGACTATTGTGAAAAGCTTTGTGCTTTGTAAATCACAGTGTTTAAATAAATAAAAGAAGGAAAATATCCCAAAAATATTGGAATCCCACTATCTATATGGTGCCTATAATAAACTTACTTTAAGATATATTTGTAAATCATACCGCTGATAAAAACATCCTGGCTTAAGGAGAGCTGAAATTCTCAAAAAAAAAAAAAACAAATAATTTTTTAAAAAAGGCAAACACTACGGATTTCTTTAAAGAATGCACAGCTGGCAAAAGAAAGGATAATGCCACTGCATTTAGGAAATGAACAGCGAAAGGACACTGAGCTTATGACCTCATATCCTATTCTTAAGGTCTCTATCAAACCCACAGATGAGTTCTAAGGATGCAAATAAAAGGCAGAGGAAGTGGGCATTATTTATGGAGTCCTAAACTGAAGTGTCTAACAAAAACAAGTTTTTCATTATTGGCTCAGGGGAATAGCCGAGTTCCCAGAGAAGCCGGAAGCATGTGTTGTGCCTGTTTCAAAATCTGGCATTGAGGCTCGAGGGATAACACAGCATGTAGGGCTTTTGCCTGGTGCATGGCAACCTGGGCACCGCATACTGTGACGCGCAATAGTAAGGGTTAAAAGACAGTTTCTCTTTCTGTGCCTCTGCTGCTTGTGCTGTTAAGAGTGGTGGGAAAGTTAGAAACATGAGCAGCTAAGCGAAGGGAACCAGGTAGGTGGCCAGAGGCCAGAGCTCCGAGCAGTCGCTTCTGGGAATAAGGGAGAGATTAATATGTCATAAATCCATCATGAAGCTGATCAGAGCAGAACAGAAGGGCTCACACACACCTGTTAGCTTAGCAGCCAGGCGAGTGGGGGCCGCAGAAACAACTGGTAAATTAATAACTGATTGCAGGACTTAGAATGTATCCACCACACAGACACCCAGCTACACCGACCCCACAACCCCCACTCTGTGCCCTTCTGGCCTCAGTGTCCTTCCGTGTATTGTGGTGAAGTTACTAATCAAGAAACCTCATTCTCAACTGACACAACCTTCTTCTGTCCTTCTTTCGTTGTTTTACCATTTCTCTGTAGAAAAACTATCAAAAGTGCTCTGTACCCCTTTTGGAGCTGCAGTTTCAGGCAATCGTCTCATGGTTTGCCTTAATTTTAAATTATTTAATTTCCTTGCTTTCCCTCCTAAAGATATTTTCAGTGCCACCGATTAAGTGAATTAGTTTTAAACAATATAGTCTGAGTCCTGCAGAAGCGATCACTTAGCTCAGATCCCGGAGAAAGGCCAGAACATTATTTTATTATATATTAATAGATAAACGGAATGTAATATATGCATAATCTAAGAAAATCCTGACCCTTACAATGAATTGAAGAACATTATGATAGAAAAATAAACAAGAGAAAAACAGACAATTATAATGAAGAACTTAAAGTACTCATAAGATCATAAAAATATAAAGTGGGGACCAGAGACACAGCACAATGAGTAAGGTGTTTGCCTGCATTCCAGACACCTAAGTTAGATCTTGGTACTCTATATGTTCCCACTCCATTCCCAGGAGAAAGGCCAGAGCATGCAGGTGTAATGCTCAGCAGATTGGGAATGGCGTGCTGGAGGTGAGCCCTGAGCTGCACTGTCCAGTGTGCAGAACACAACTGTTCTAATCAAACAGCCCAGGGTGTCCCAGCCCGACGCCAAAGCCCAGCACTGCAGTTGTGTGGCACAAACAGTGTGCTTGAGCACTTGCGGGAGCACCTTGGCATTTCATTAAATGTGACAGTTCAAGTGGTGCATTTTATTCTTTATAAAGTATGCTTTGCTTATGTCGATTTAGAAAGGACATGAAAAAGAACAAAATAATTCAAGTTGCTTTGTGGAAACAATTCTACATATAAAGAGTTGATTTTAAACACATACAGGCATGCATGAAAAATCCAAATGAGACAGGCAGAGTGTGACTCTGGCACTGTTAAGAGGAGAGAATATTCATAGGTTTTATTTTTTTAACAATTACAAAAATATTCATGTTTGGGTTTTGACCATACAGTGTTCCAGCACGCATTCCTTCACCAGTGCCCATTTCCCACCACCAATGTCCCCGATTTCCTCCCCCTCCCCTAGCCTGCCTCCATGGCAGGTTCTCCATCTCTTTTCTCTCTTTCTCTTTCTCTCTTCCTTATCTTACATATTGTGGATTGTAATACATATACTTAAGAGGTTATCATGTGTATCTTTTTGCCTGTATTTAATGCTAAGTTCTATGTGGTAATAGACTTTCAAAAAATTTTTGGCACACTGTTCCCTTCTCTGTCTTACCTAACCTCTGCTCCCACACGTTTGTGGTAATTTCCACCTTTGACAAGACCTCCTGATCCATATTTTGCCTGGCCTTGGATATTGGTATCATAATATGTATATATATATATTTATATTATGCATATAACATATGCCACCTGCACGGCAAGCCTGGCAAGCTGCTCGTGTAGTATTTGATATACCAAATACCAGTAACATTTATATTAGGTCATTCCGTGACCTAATATAATTGTTTGAGGTTCTTTATGTTCCTGGAGCAAGTGGATGCCTTTGGCTTCTACTAGCATAAGACAGGACATATGGAGATATTACTGGTGCCCGCTCTAGCAAATAGATGATTAATGGGAAGATAGTGATAGTGATAGTGATCATGCAAATAAATGCAGTCATTCTATATCTGTCTCTCTCCTTCTAGCTAATTTCACTCAACATGATCCTCTCCATGTCCATCCATTTATAGGCAAATTTCATAACTACATTTTCCCTAACAGCTGCATAGTATTCCATTGTGTAGATGTACCATGGTTTCTTTTATCAAATCATCAATTTTTGGGCACTCTGGTTGTTTCCAGATTCTGGATATTGTGAATAATGCTGCTATGAATATAAAATATTCACCAATTACAGACTTTGGACATAGAAACAACAGAAAATATGTATACAAAACCAAATCATGTTCAATGTATTCTTACCAGGAAATAAGTAGAACATCTAAAAATACTGTGCTCTATTATCAGAGTTCATAAACTAAATGGCATAATATTGACATGCCATTCAATAGGCCACAGAGATAAGCAAAGATGTAAACGTCTGCTTGTCGTGGATTGCAGCAGCAAATCCAAGGAATATATTACAGACCCCACAATAGCAATACAACCGAGCCTGGTCCCTAAGTTCCAGAACTAGAAACAGCTTCCAATTAAAAAAAAGTCCACCTTGTTCCTGGTTTGTTTGGGAAATATGCACTGGTGAAGGGATGGGTGGTGGAACACTATATGACTGAAACCCAATTATGAACAGATTTGTAATGGTCTATCTCACAGTGATTAAATAAAAAATATAAAATAAGATGACCAAATATTTTAAAAAAGCGAAACAAAAATAATAGCATTCGCCTTGCATTTTTTGTTGCCACACATACAAAGTAAACTGACTGAGACACAAATAAAAAGTATGAGAAATTTTTTATGAACTTTTCAAATAGAATAACTATGTTAATAACCTAATAATTGCCTTATTTGGATTCTGACTGATGGAAGATATTAACAATTTTCTCAATTTTTGGTACGATTCTCTATCTTGATTTGAATGAGATACTTTTTGAGTATGCCCCTAGAAAATAATTCATTGTGAAGTTAAATGTTTGAAATGTACCTGTGTAACATATCCATAAAATTCAAATAAATATTAACAAAAGAAAAATCATATAACCCAGCAACACCATTTGAGTATGTATCTTAAAACTTGAAAAGCAGTCTCTTAAAGATACATTTATGGATAGCATGCAGAGCCTCAGAAGCAAAAAGGGAGAGCTGGCATTCAGCTCTCCCTAGCTCAGCTGACAATGAGGCTCCCAGGAGGACAGATGGGTTTTTGGGAGTGGGCCTATCACCTCTAGGGAGCCCCAGAAACAGCAGGATGAGACTCGCCTACCACAATAGACGGCATTTTCACTGTCCAGGCGTGTTCCATCAAACTAGTGGAACCAAGCATGTCCTAGAATATACTACATTCCACGATGTGTAGGAAAGGTAGGCATGAGGGACGGATAGAAAGAAATAGAGAAAGGATATACAGAACCCACCATGAAGGTGGGCTGGGGAAGGGGGGAGGGAGGTGGGGATATTGGTGATGGGAGATGTGCTTGGGTGGAGGGATGGGTGTTGAAACACTGTAGAACCAAAAATCAAGCAAAAATCAAAACTACAAGATGGACATCTTGTAACTGTATGTCTAAAGGTAATGTAATAAAAATTTTTAAAAATGAGAAATTTATGTGCCCATGCTCAGAGCAATACTATTCTTAACAGATAAAATATAACATAATCTAAGAATCATTTTATAGATTAATAGGTAAATGAAATCGAACATATTCATAATCTAAGAAAATCCTAACCCTTACTTACAATGAACTTGGAGAACACTATGCTTAGAAAAATAAACAAGAAAAAATTAAAAGACAACTATAATGAAGAAATTAAAGTAGGCAAAGTCATAATAATATAAAGTGGGGACCATAGAGCTAGCACAGTGTGTAGGGTGGCTGCCTTGCATGTCACAAGCTGAGTTAGATCTTTGGCACTCTGCACGTTCCCACAACCATACACAGAGCCAGAAGAAAGCCCTGAGTCCCTCTGGGTACAGCGATAAAAACAAACTAAAACCTCATAAAGAAGAATAATTGTCATGGGGTCAAGGAGATAAAAGACCAAGTTTATTGTTTAATGCTTTTAATTCAGATAAGATGCAATTGTTCTTAAGACATAGGATGTGTATGTACACATCCATAAATACATCATTATGTCTGCAGAACTATTACGTTTATATTTATATATAGGTGTATGGATGGATGTACTTAATGCCACAAATGATACATTAATTATTAAGATGACAATATGTCATGTACATTTTAACACTGTAACAAGCAAAATGACAGTTTGTCTCTTTAAATTATCCAACTTTCATATTACTCTGTAAAATAATCCAAAACTTTGTATGTTAAGCCTTACTTTTTCAATATATCAACCATGTGTTAAACCAATGTCCTATAGCTACAAAATTAACTGCTCTGAATATAATAAAAATGAAATTGTGAAAAAAGTTTTTAGACAATAAGCAGTAATCCACATTTCTTGAATTGAAATGATGTTCTTATTTTTAAAAAGGTAAGAAGGTAAGAAGATAGCTACTTGAAAAGAACAGTAACGGAGAAGGCAAGCATGTATTTTTTAGAAATGCATCAGATTTGACTTCTTTTCACCTGTCATTTCACAAGATGCTTTTAATACTACATTCAACTGTCATTATAATGTGTGAGAACTGGTATAGGTGTTATAAGTAAAACCGTACATGAAAAAGTACAGGTAAAAATGGTGAAAAGTATGTTATTCATAGAGTCAAGTGCATTTTGCTCACAATGAGTTGGTTTTTCTTTTACATAGTTAAAAAGCCTCATTTTATGCATAATAAAATTAATTGCACTTTTAGATCCAAACCTCATTTTAGTGTCTCTGACACAAGGAGATGGTGGATGGGAGGCATGTGGGGGTAGGAAGGCATCGGTGGAAGAAAGCAGATACTGGTGTGAGCATCAGTGTGGAAACATTACATGCCTGAAACTCAATCATGAATCAATTTGTAATTTCACGGTAACTAAGTAAAAATTTTAATGAGCCCATTTTAGCCATTTGTGTTGACATCATTAAATAACATTATTTGAAAATAATCAGCTGTAAATATAAAATATGCTCCTGCCAAGTAAATGAATGCATTTCATAGCTATATTCTGGACATAAGAAGGAGCCATTCTGATGCACATCAGAAACATGGTTATAGCTTGACCATTATCATATTAGAAAACTAGTATGCAAAATGCAGATTATAGAGAAATCTACTAAAACATTTTTTCAAGGATTGTACTTTGTGTTGCTTCATATACTGATTAGAAGGTGCATTGGATCGCAGCATAAGTCCATTTTCAGGGGCTTGTTATGCAAATATTTCATAAACAGAGAGAAAAAAGTCATTATGACTTAAGGCTATACCGTGGCATCATTTTTAGTTCACTAATAGTTCTAAGTGGCTGCAAACTAAATTCAATTTATTTCAACTACAGAGATCTGTATCATAATCGGTTTTTGATCCAAGTCAAGTATTTCTGGAAAATCAATTTTCAAGCACCATTTTAGTAATAAATTCCTGGACAATAAGTTGACTAAATATGGCCAAAGTTACATATGCCTGCCACTGTGTTGATTTCAGTAAATGTTTGAAAAGCTGAAATACCATCATAAGGCATTTTACACTATTACTTATGAAAAAAGAATGAGAATCAGAAAATTTGGGTGAACTTATAACATTCTTAAAATGTAAACTGAACTAGGATTTTATTGGGATCTCTCTAACAGCTAAAATCTAAATTTATTTATAAGCATAAAATTATGCTTTTAAGAGCTATTAAAAATAAAAAGGCCTTAACGAATCTTTTCAAACTGAGTCTGCTTATTTTTTTTAAACAGTCTGTGTTAATGAAAGTGCATGAAGGAAAAAAATTAATGGTTCAAAATAGCTGACAGTAAAGAAGTACTGTGGATCATATAGAAGATATGCCAAAAGAAATGTTCGATATGTTCGATATGTTTGATATGTCATTTTTAACCTTTGAAAATTATGCAAAAAGTGAATGTGTTTCATAGGATTATTTAACATACTTTATATAAAACTATTCATCACAAAGCCTAAATTCAGTTGTTAAGAAAAACACTGACAAGTTTTAAAAATATCTATTGTTTTATATAACTGTGGACCTCTGATTAAAGTTTACGAAGTAAAAATTAAGTATATTCTAAGAGAGAGCCCACTGTGTTGAACTCTTGTGGGGCGGGGGATAGGTGACCACACTCAGTGATGCTTAAGGATCATTCCTGGGCCTGCACTCAGGGATCACTTCGGTGGGGACTATATGTGGTACTACGATCAAGCTATGTTGGTTGTGTGCAAAGCAAAAGCCCTACTCACTTATATCTCCAGCTCCATGACATGCAACACTTTTAATTCATGACTTAAGTTTTAACTTAAGCCAAACTTTGTTTTCCCAGCAGCATTTATGTAAGAGACTTTCCTTGTTCCACTTCACATTTATTGCTCCCTTATTGAAGATTAGGTGATCATATATTTGAGGGTCGGTATCAGGCTGTTGGACTCTGTTCCACTGGTCTGTGAGTCTGTCTTTATTCCAATATCATGCTGTTTTAATTACTGCTGTGCTATAGTATATATAATAAGTAAGGCACAACAGTCAGATCAAAATGGTTTAAAGACCTCTATATCAGGCCTGAATCCACAAGGTATGTGGAAGAAAATATGGGTAGAACTCTCCACAGCATTGAAGATAAAGGCATTTTCAAAGATGTCACACCACTGACCAAGACAGAGGACGCAAAGATGAATAAGTGGGGCTACATGAAATTAAGAAGCTTCTGCATTTCAAAAAAAAACAGTGACCAAGGTACAAAGACATCCAACAGAATGGAAAAAGTTAATTATCCAATACCTATACGATAAGGGGTTATTAGCCAAGTTACATAAGGCACTGGTAGAACCTTATTAGAAAAAAACATACAACTGCATCAAAAAATAGGGAGAAGAAATGATCAGAAACTTCCTCAAAGAAGAAATTAAAATGGGCATCAGACACATGAGAAAATGCTCTACAATATTAATTATCAGGGAGATTCAAATGAAAACAACAATGAGATATTACCTCACAACACAGAGACTGGCACACACATCCAAAAGAACAAGAACAACCAGTGCTGGAGTGGATGTGAGGAGAAAGGGACTCTCATTCATTGTTGATGGGAATTCCGACTGGTCCAGCTTTTTTGGAGAACAGTATGAGCATTCCTCAAAAAGCCAGAAAGTGAGCTTCCATTTGACCCAGCAATAACACTTCTAGCAGTATAACAGGGGGCTTAAAAACACATAGCAGAAATATCATCTGCACTTACATATGTATTGCAGCACTATTCACAATCATCAAAATCTGGAAACAACCTGAGTGCCCAGTAATAGGCAACTGGTTAAAGAAACTATGGCGCATATACACAATAGAATACTACACCACTGTTACGAAGAATTAAGTCATGAAATGTGTTTACAAATAGATAGACATGAAGAATATCATGCTGAGTAAAATGAGAGACACTGAATGGCTGCACTCATTTGTGGGGTGTAAAAATCATAATATGATACCAATATCCAAGGACAGTAGAAGCAAGGGCCAGGCAGTTTGGTCCACTGTTGGAAGCCTGCTTCTACCTCTTGAGAAAAAAGGCAGTTGGGATAGGGAAGGCGCTACTATGACAAAGATAGTGGTAAGTGACCACTCTATATGAACGGTGTGCAGAACAGGTAAAGGAATAAACATGGTAACCTCTCGGTATCTGCATTGCACCATAATGCCCAATGGGAGAGAGAGAGGGAGAAAGAAGGTAAGTGCCTGCCATAGAGACAGGCTGGTGCCTGAGGGTAGGGGGGTTGCAGTAAGTTAAAGTGGCACATTATGGTGGGAAATATGCATTTGTGAGGGATGGGTATTGGAACAATCTGTGACTGAAACCCAATCATGAACAGACTTCTAACTGTATGGCTGTGTTGCACGGTGACTCAAAAAAAATAACTTCAAGTAACTATTCCCAATCAAAACAAGCGAAACTTGTTTATGCATGCTTCCAGTCATGCATAACCTGGAAGTTATGTTATGCTTCCAGTCAACGTAACACCCCCAATCCCAGAGGCAATCCAGTATAGTATTAATTAGAAATGTTCAGATGTGGGTGATTAGAAGGTATCACCAGTGATACTGAAGGAAACTCAATTAATTATCACAAAGAAAAAGAGAAGTTTGCTAATAACAGAATAATCAACAGAGATTTTCTAAATGGGAGAATAAGAACGAAGGATGTACCTTTGCTATGTATTTGATAACATTAAAATTTCTGATAACGTATTTAGTTTTCTTGTAGTTGGTGTAACCTGGCTGCAACAGTGAGATCACAGAGTCGAGAACATTAAAACTTAGAGTTACACACAAAGTAAGGACACCAAACCTCAAAGGAAACCAAAGATGCTCCAGTAATGTTCTTAAATTACTCCTGGTCTGCCTTTCAAAGGCCACTTCCCCCAAAATGCCCCACCCTCTGCCTCCAGTTTGATAACCTCAATTCTGGAGTCAAACCCCAAGAGTTTAACATCAGATACTGTCTCTCCTCACACACACACACACACACACGGGGCAGAGCTGCTACTTGCTCTCCCTGTGTCCAGCTGATCACAAGGTGCCCAGGAGGAATGGCGGGTTATAGACCTGGCCTGCCACCCCAGCAGAGCCTAGCAAGAAGCTGGAGGAACCTCCATACCATGAGGGCCGCCATTTTCCACATCCAGACTCCCCTCTCCTCAGAGCTCCACCCAGCAGAAGAGCTGATCACAGCTCGGCTCGCCTGGTTCATCAATAATTGCTTGAGTTTTGAGGTGACTACTAGAGTATCCCACCTGCATGGCAGAGCCTGACAGGCTATCCATGTCATATTTGACATGCCAAATACCAGTAACAGTTATAGACCTCATTCCCATGACCTGATGGAATGGTTTGATGCTCTTTATATTCCAGGAGCGAGATGATGCCCTGGGCTATCTCGCACGTGACAAACGTATTGAGATGTTACTGTTGCCCGCTCAAGCAAATTGATGATATGCAGGAAGACAGTGATACAGTGATACTGTCTGTCTCTCCTGTGCTTGGTTTCAATGTATGTTATATCTGAGTGAAATTATCCTATTGCATTCTTCTCTCTCTGACTTATTTTGCTTAATAGCATGACCTCTATTCCCATCGAAGTTGTGATAGAGACAAGATTTGTTTTGTTATTATTTTTATAGTGAGTAGTATTTAATTTGGATCTATCCCATACCTTCTTTGTTCACTTATCTAATAATAACATTTGTACTATTCTTAGACAACTGACCTTCGTAAATTGTATAGCAGTGGACTGTGGTATCGATCTTCTTCAAGTTAACAAAGTTTTGTTCTTGAAAGAGATGACAAGTGGCAGAGCCACTACCTTATATGGGATTCTTCTTTTATTGTTTTAGAAGTCTGTATAGCAATTTGCAGAGCAGCTGAACCAGATGACACCCCCACCAGTAGTGAATGAGGTTCCTTTTTAAGACATTCCTGCCAACATTAGCTTTTCCTGGAATGTGTATTGGATAATCTTACCAGTGTGAGAAGGTATCTTATTGTCTGATTAGTATTTCCCTTTAATAAGCAATGACAGATTTTGACAGGGGGGGAGTATAGAGCTTCTAACAGCTTAGTGGACCAAAGTCCCTCTCAGTGAATCTACATCAACAGGCATTGGTACAATCAAGGGGAGAAAAATAATTTCATGAGGCCCTGCTGGGTTGAGGACCACTCAGAAAATCCCAGCAATGATCAGGGGCTTCCAGGTTGCGGTTGCTCTCATAGATGCACAGAAGAACGTTTGGTGCCAAGGACTGATCCAAGGTTGACAGTACATATGGCACATGCTTTAACCCCACGGCCATGTCTGCTCCTTGATGAGCACACATATGCCTGCATCTGCATGAGTTCTTTGCAAATATCTGTTAATCTTTTCTCATCTTTTTATAGACCATTTGTTCTATTTGTTGGTGAGCTTTGTGAGCACATTGTGTATCCTGCCCTTCATCAGATGTTTGGGACAGAAATATTTCTCCCAAACAATCAGATGTATAGAGAGCAAACATTTCTCCTTCTTTTAGTATGTGTGTGTGTTTGGTAGCAGGACAAAAATCTTTGAGATTTCTGCAATCCTGAGTTGCTTATTTCTGATTTTGGCTTCTTTGGCAATTGAGTCAACTAATCGAAGATATTTCTCAGGTTATTTTCACAGAGAATTCTGCACAATCTTGTCAATAGATTTGCTCAACGTAGCCACAATGAAATTGTTTAAGTGTTAAAGGGAAGAGGGGAAGCAGAGTCAGAGTTTCAGCACATTTCAAAAATGGTGCTATAATTATCCCTCCCTTCATAGGTAGAGACCCTCAAAAGAAGGCTTTTATTTGATGTCAACAAGTTACAAGAGCTATGGTAGTAGAACAGAAATTCTGAAACAGTGATATAACTCCGTGTTATAGAACATTTAAAAATTAAATATTCAGAGCTGGGGTGAGAGCTGAACTGGTTCAGTACATGCCTGGCACAGCATCTTGACTTCTGTATCAGGAACCAGAGGCCCTGCAAGCATCAAGCTATCAGAAACGGCCCAGGCCTCCAGCACTATGGAGTGCTGGGCCTGCACAGGCAAAAAGAATCACAGAAAATAAAGATAAGCACACCTTTCCAGACAGATGTATTCCACTGACATTTTCTAGTTTCATTTATCCTTAGGTTTGACCAAAAGAGTTCACACAGAAGTGGGCTATATACCATTTCTATACCAGGCATAAAGACAATGACATTTGGCTGTTTCTGTCTAATCCTAAGGTAATATCTGCCAGTGACTGTGAAAGTGAGAATCCTGAATTCCTACTGGAAGGAATATTGTTAATCACGTACACATGGAGCAGGCTAATATGAGGAATTCGGTAGCTTTCGAGGAGAATCCTCATTCTGATGGAACAGCATTACCATCACCATGAACTTAAGTGAAGTCTAGCAATTTCTTCCATTCATGTCTTGTTTTCTGGGGTGGGGGTCATCCCAGAAGTGCTTCCCCACTCCTGCTGGCCCTGGGCTTAGGGTCACACCTATAGTTACAGACCAAGTTGAGTCTTCTGCATGTAACCATGTTGAACTATGTCTCTGCAACTCCATCTATCTTTATAGATACTCCAGGTAACAACAGAACCATAACATTTTAAAACTTCTAAGACAAAAAGACATAATTTATTAAGAATTACTCTGTTCACTTAACATTTTCTGCAAAAGGCAGAGCTAATGAACCCTGTATTCTCCATTGAGTCATAATTCAGATTCGTAATTCCTGGAATTTTATTGATGCTTCCTGTGGTCCTTTGATGCAGATTGTGTAGACTTCATTTCAGAATAGGACAATTCAGACAGAAGTTAAAGATGGTGTCCCCTGGTGAGTGAGCAGTTTCTACAAACCTGGCTTCATTCGGATCAGGTCTGCAACTGTTTTCACTAAGGTCTGTGCTTAAAGAACCTTAGATGCTGTATGCCTCTCACTTTTACTTTGTCTCATTTTCAGATAAGTCTTTGCCAGTCCTTTATATCATTCTGAATAGGGTCTTTTATCCAAATTTTCTTTTATACTAAGACAGGAAAACTTGATTCCTCATGAGTTGGCAGTGATTTCTAATCTTCTGAAAAGTAGGTAACTATATTACTAGCAAATTCTGTATCACAGTTTGAAAGGCTAAAGAATGAGGACAAAATGAAGCAAGCTTCCATTGCTGGACCAGACCTACTGGCCTTTGTTCTCGCTGTTCATAGTATTAATCATATTGTACATTTTTATGTGCCACAAATGAGTGCTACCATTTTATGTCTGTCTCTCTTCTTTTCACTCATTTCGTTTAGCATGATGCTCTTCATGTGCATTCATTTATAAGCAAATATCATGCTGCAAGTAGGAGGGCTGCAGGAGAACAGTTAAAATAGAGACGGGACCAAAGTGACAATGATAGTAGGAAATGATCTCTCTGAGCAAGAACTGCGTGCTATTGTAGGTAAAGGGATAT
The DNA here is from genome assembly GCA_021461705.1 of Cryptotis parvus. Taxonomy (NCBI): domain Eukaryota; kingdom Metazoa; phylum Chordata; class Mammalia; order Eulipotyphla; family Soricidae; genus Cryptotis; species Cryptotis parvus. Next base: position 313,281 of record JAJIBD010025069.1, read on the forward strand.
GCACGCTAAACTCTCAATACCTGTATTGTAAACCATAATGCCAAAAAAGGGAGAGAGAGACAGAGAGAGAGAGAGAGAAGGGAAAGTGCCTGCCACAGAGACAGAGGCAGGGGCAGACTGGGATGGCCAGTGGAGAAGGTGACAGGAAGGAAACTGGTGATGCTACTGGTGGGAAATGTATACTGCTGAAGGTGATGGGCGTTGGAACATTCTATGACTAAAACCTGATCATAAACAACTTTGTAAATGTGCTTTTCCTGCTGATTCAATTTTTAAATATTAAAAAAATTCAAAAAGAGAATTAGAACAAACTGCTTCAGAAGACCCCTTCCATAGTCTTGAGTGCTTCCCTTCATTCTTCCCTCTCCCTAAACAAGGCCTGTACTGGAATTGGCCATTCTGGTCTTCTGTCCTTTGTTTTCAATTCTGGCTGCTTGGACACAAGAACTCAGCATCTGAGTCCATTATTCCACTGTATTCATCAATATTCATCAATTATTTTATTTATGTGTTTTTGGGTCATGCCCAGAGGTGCTCAGAGCTTAATCTATGCGGTACAGTCAAAAATCACTACAGTAGGGATGCATGGATCATATGGGATGGCTTGAATCAAATCCAGGTCAGTTGCTTGCAAGGCAGGCACCCTATCCACTGTACTTTTCCCAGCCCCGTGCTTCAGTGTTTAAATGTACAAAAACCAAACAAACAATGCATATCTTTTCTGTATTGTGGGGTAATCAAACAAAAGTCTTTAGCAATTTCAAGGTATCTCCACACCTAAAAAAAATACCACATTTTTACACCTAAACAACAAACACCACATTTTTTATTTCTTTTGATTTTGGGCCACACCTAGTTACTCAGGTACTATTCCCAGCTTGGTCCTGGGGGTGATTCCTAGCAATGATCAGGAAGACTGTGTGTTGCCAGGGACTGAACATGGACCTCCTTAATACAAAGGATGTGCTCTAGTCCACTGAGCTATACTCAGGTCCATGCATTTAGTATTATATTTAATATATTATACATAGCATGTTATTTCATCATACCCCACAGGTTCTTGCATTATACGACAGTGTCTCTATTGCAATATTTAGGTAAAAAATAAATAGATCTCTCATACTTTTTTTTTTTTTTTGCTTTTTGGGTCACACCCAGCGATGCTCAGGGGTTACTCCTGGCTCTGCACTCAGGAATTACTCCTGGCGGTGCTTGGGGACCATATGAAATGCCGGGGATTGAACTTGGGCCGGCACAGGCCAGCCGCATGCAAGGCAAATGCCCTACCCGCTGGACTATTGCTCAGGCCCCCACTCTCATACTTATTTTATTTTTTTTTATTCTGTCTTTTTTATTTCCTTTTGTTGTTGTTATTGTTGTAAGCAGATTCACAGAAACATCCTGGTAAATAGCTTTTGGAAAACAATAAAACTTAAGAAATTTCCCAGTCCTGAAGTAGCACAAAGGCATGAAGACCACATCCCTATGATGCAAATCCTGAGCTCTTTGGACAGAGAAACTGAGGCACTACCCAGATCCAAAAACCATGAGGCCCCAGCAAGAGAAGGGAGGACCCCTCAAAAGGAGAATCCACAGAAAAATATCAAGGTTCTGATGAGTTCAGGAGAGAACCACCAAGGCACTGCTTTACCTTTGTTTTTTCTTTTTGGGTCACACCCAGCAATGCTCAGGGATTACTGCTGACTCTTCACTCAGGAATTACTCCTGGTGGTGCTCCGGGGACCATATTGATGCCAGGGATCAAACCCGGGTAGGCTGCATGCAAGGCAAAAACACCCTACCCACAGTGCTATCGCTCTGGCCCGGCAACAATATACAATGACTGGCTTAACTTTTCACGTATGCAGAGAACTGCAAGCCTAATGCACTTGGAGGAACTGAATACAACCCCTCAAAAGACACTCCCGGCTGGCCATGTATGCTTTCTTTTACTCTACTTTTCCATGCTGGAGAAGCCTGAGTTCTCTCTCCTGGAAGTATTCCTCTCTTTTTCTCTCCCCACATCTCTCTTCCCAAATTTCTTTTGTTGGCTTGATGCCACTTACTCAGGGTTCAGTGATCAGTCCTGGTGACCATATGTGATGCCTGCCACTGAAACTGACTGGCCACATGCAAGGTAAATTAGCCCACCCACTGCGTTAGCACTTTTCCTCTCTGGCCCTGTATTGCTTGCAACACAAACTATAAACCACACAAACAGGAAAAGCTAATGAATTAGATGCACTGGTATCTAATACATCATCTATGTATCATATATGATATATGAGTCTATAGATTTAATAAGTATTCCTTAAAAGAAAGTTAAAGCAATGTAAAGCATTGTTGTCTTCTAACTAATTGCTCAAAAGTAAGCAACAAGGAGTATGTAGAGAGGGAGGAAAACATTAAAATTTATGTAGTCTATAAACATAGTGTAGACAGCTTAATAAATAGTTTTTCAAACTGTAATTTCCAATTTCTCAAATTGACTTCAAAACTATTTTACACTTCCAAGTTCTGGCTAGATGACAAACTAGTAAAATTTCTTCATTTATTTTTTTCACCAACAACTATATAGAAACTTCAAATAAAGGAAGCTGCATGTAACTAAGGAACAAACAAAAATACTGAGACGCTCTAGGGAAGATCAAACACAGATGGAAGTGGTACCTGGACTCAAATGCAGCCAAGAGCAGTAGTATCTCAACACATATGCTGGCTGACTTCGACAGAGAATGTGGAAAGGTAAGTCTACAACTGAATCTGAAGGAAACCATGTTGATGAAAAATGAACTAGTTCCTGAGGCCCCATTCACTCTCAATGGAACAAACATCTCTGAATGCAGCAGTTATGTGAACCTAGGTCGAGAAATCAACATGATGAATGACCTAAAACCTGAGCTGCACAGGAAGAAGAGAGCTGCATGGATTGCCTTCAAAGCCATCGAAGAAATAGCTAAAAGGACAAAGAATCTCTGGCTCTGGGCACATCTCTTTGACTCCACCGTTCTCCCTGCATTAACATAGGCCTCAGAGACCTGGGCCCTACGGAAGCAGGATGAGAATGCTATTCGGGTCTCCCAGAGAGGAATCGAAAGAACTATGCTTGGAATATCATGCCTCACTCAAGTGAGAGAAGGAATCGGAGTTCTGACCTCTGTTGCTATTCCAGAATCAGGGATGCTGTCTCGTTTGCCAAGGCATCGAAAATCAGATGGGCTGGACATGTAATGCGATTTGGAGACAACCACTGGACTAGAGCCGTTACCAACTGGATCTCACGGAATGTCAAAAGATCACGTGGCCGCCCACCTACAAGATGGTCAGACTTCCTTGTCAAGACCCTGAAGGAATGGTTTAAGGCTTTTCATATTCCTGAATCAACCAGATGTCATTGGGCTACAATGGCATGTGATAGGGTCCAATGGAAATGTTACTGGAGCCTGCTCGAGCAAATCGATGAATAATGGGATTCAACTGATCAAGTGATCAAGTGATAGATAGTGAGATTCCAATATTTTTTGTGATATTTTCCTTCTTTTATTTATTTAAACACTGTGATTTACAAAGTACAAAGTTTTTCACAATAGTTGTTAGACTCATCATTCAACACCAGTCCCACCACCAGTGTGGCTGCCCACCTACAAGATGGTCAACTTCTTCGTCAAGATCCTGAACGAACGGTTTGAGGCTCTTCATATTCCTAAAGCAAGCAGATGCCATTGGGATACACTGGCAAGTGATAGGGTCAAATGGAAATGTTACTGGCACCCGCCCGAGCAAATCGATGAATAATGGGATGTCAAGTGATCAAGTGATCAAGTGATCAAGTTTGGGATCCACATCTGGCAGTTCTTAGATCTTACTCCTGGCTCTGCACTCAGGGATTGCTGCTGCAGGGCTCGGGGACCATATAGGATACCTGGAACTGCATGTGCAAAACAAGCACTAATCCACTATGCTACTGCTCCAGCCTACAATACTACTCTTAAAACCATTTTCATGAATTTTGAAAAAGTGTTAATATAAAATACACAGAAGAAAAATCAAGCATAAAAGCCATAATATATCCCAGCATGTCTTTATGTATAGTGCATTTACTGAATAGAATATCAACATAGAAAATGGACATTCTTGGCATATCATGCAAAGTTTATTAAGAAAATTAGAACAACAAGTGCTGGCGTGGATGTGGGGGAAAAGGGGACACTCATCCATTGTTGGTGGGAATGCCGGCTGGTACAGCCTTTCTGGAACACAATATGGACATTCCTCCAAAGACTAAAAACTGAACTCCCATTTGACCCAGCCACACCACTCCTGGGAATCTACTCTGGGAAACCAAAAATACTCAGCGGAAACACCATCCCTACTGTTATGTTCATAGCAGCATTATTCACAATAGCCAGAATCTGGAAGCAACCAGAGTGCCCGAAAATCGATGACTGGATAAAGAAGTTTTGGTACATCTACACAATGGAGTACTATGCAGCTGTTAGGAAAAAATGAAGTTATAAAATTTGCCTATAAATGGATGGACATGGAGAAGATTATGTTGAGCGAAATTAGCCAGAAGGAGAGACAGATACAGAATGACTGCATTTATCTGCATAACATAAATATATATGTACATATTATGATACCAATATCCAAGGTCAAGTGAAACATATGTCAGGAGGTCTTGTCAAAGGTGGAAATTATCACAAACGTGTGGGAGTCAGAGGCTAGGTAAGACAGAAAATGGAACAGTGCGCTAACAATTGTTGAGGGTACTAATGCCAACCTAGAACGGAGCATTAAATACAGGCAAAAGATACACATGACAACCCTTTAATGTATGTTCTGTAATCCATAGTCTTGAGGGAAAGGAAAAGAGAAAGAGAGAGAAATGGAAAGAAATAAAGAACCTTCCATGGAGGAGGGCTGGGGGAGGGGGAGGGAACCGGGGACGTTGGTGGTGGGAGATGGGCACTGGTGGCGGGATGGGTGCTGGAACACTGTATGACCAAAACCCAAATATGAACTTTTTAATTGTATATCTTTGTAATTGTAAAAATAAAAAAATAAAAAAAACAAAAAAAAAATAAAATTAGGACTTTTTAAAAATATTGCACTCAGATTTCAAATACCTGTTATACCTAGGGCTAGTTACCTTTATATTCTGATCATCCTTTCATCCAATGGTTCAACAATATCCAGTGTTCATGTAACTCCTCCCAGGTACTCATTACTAACCGAGTATTGCTGGGAATGAAGTTTTCACATGCAGTGAGAGTCCTGAGTCAATTTATTCCCTATAAGCTTGATTATTGGAGTGTTCCTTCCCTTGGCTAATTAGCTTAAGGGTGCAGTAGAAAAAGATAGTGACAATTTGGTGCCGCTCTGTTGGGTGGAAGATAAAGGAGGATGAAGTACCCAGATATGACGGCGGACCAGTGGCAAGGAAATGACAAATTGCTATTTGTTTCTGATTTGGAAACCATAAATGAATGGCTCAGGGCTTCTCCTGGGAGCGTGTATATGGGGCACTCTTGGCTGAGATCGCTGCAGGTGGTGGAGTCAAACCAGGAAAACAAGTATTTCTATTATTCAATTCCATAAAACACCAGGGTGAGACTATACACATATTTTCCTTTTAGTCAGAGAGAGGAAATCAGCCAAGCTGATATGTGGACTTGGAACGCTCCCAGCTGAGAATCCAATAAGACCATGACAGATGTCAATCACATGGAAAGACAAACTATAAATACATTTTGCTTACACAGCCAACTCTTGATCATTTCTTAATCGACAGATCTACTCAGTTGAAACATTTTTTTTAAAAGAGGATCAATAATATTTAATTCACTGATGTGTGAGAGCAACTGGTAAAAAGTCTACACTAGAGAAAGCTGTGATGTTATCTTTATACTAAAACACACATGATATGAACATGTGCACAGGGAAGACATGCAGTTCTGTGATAAGCACTGAAATGAGCCTTGTCTTGAAGGGATCAATCTAATTAATAGAAGTCAGCAGGAAAAGAGAAGAGAGGCACAGAGATAGAATGTACAACAGACGATGGCATTAGGTTGGCATAGAATTATCCCAAATAGAAAATACGCTAGTGAACTTAGTCCTGTAGCAAGTTCTTCCCCTCCTGAGGAGCAGCTTCTCTTTTTTCATCTACTTTTCAAAAAACAACTTTCCTATTTAATAAAAAATAGATGAGCAGAAAATCTGTAATTTTTAAATTGTTTAAAAACATGTTGTGGGTTTTAGTAACTTAATTTGTTTAACTGTCATAAAAAGGCATAAATAGGCAAATATTTAAAGGTCTGGCTCCTGGCAAGCATCTGAATTCAGTAAACAGAAAACTTACTAAAATATTTTGTAATAAAAATAGTAATTGATAGACCTGATTCACATATTTTGTAATATTGTCCAATTTTATTTGTCTAAGAGGCATTCTTTTATTTTTCTTTTTTGGGTCACACCCGGCAATGCTCAGGGGTTTCTCCTGACTCTGCACTCAGGAATTACTCCTGGCGGTGTTCGGGGGGACCATATGGGATGCTGGATTGCAAACCCAAGCCAGCATGGGCGGGCCACATGCAAAGGCAAATGCCCTACCCGCTGGACCATCGCTCCGGCCCCCAAGAGGTATTCTTATCAAAAGGTAATTTTCAGAAAATTCCCTTAAATGTATTGTTATAAAATTAACTACTTCCTGATACCAAAATAAACACCTGAAATTATGGAACAATATAGCTCTATGCAGAAATATGGGAAATCGGGCCCTATGTATTCAGATAATGAGCAGTGCGGGTAAGAGATTTCAGTGGTATAGCTCTTGCTCCGCAAATGGGAAACGCAAGTTGATTGATGCCATAATCAATTTAAAAAAAAATCTTGTCAGAACAACAATACATTTCAAAATAATTTTATATATTTGTAAACAAAACTTAAATAAGAAATAAATTATTAGGCTCCTAGTAACCAAATTAAGAACTTCACTGACAGATGGGATGGTTCAAATTGTTTTACTTTCTCACAATTAAACATATGTATTTTGAGTTTGTTGGTGTTGTCAGCTTCACATGAAATTTCATCGCCTCGATAACAACTGATTTTGTAGCCATTATATTTGTATTAGTTTAGAGCATCACTTGTATCAACTGTCTTCCCATTGTTCATCAATTTGCTCAAGTGGTCATCAGTAACATCTCCATATGTCCCGTCACATGCTAGCATAGCCCATGGCGTACTAGTATTTATTTTATATCATACTTATAATAAGATATAGAAGTATTCCTGCTCTATAATTATATCAACCTCTCCACTTTGCCAAGGAAGGAATGTTCTATACTTATTCAAATAAATGCATTTAGGCATCTAGGTTTACAACACTGTTAATGGTAGGATTGAGTGCATAAAACATCCCAACACCATTAACTGCACCTGCTTAACTTTGCTTCTGCTGCTTAACCAGTTACAATGAGTCACTGAACATTCTTCTAGATTCAACATCAAAGAGTGTTATATATTAAACTTAAAAATAAATAAACAAATACATAAATGTTTAAAAGAAAAAGAACAAAGAAGAGGAAGTGCCTGCCATAGAGGCAGGCTGCGGGAGGAGGGAGGAAATCTTGGGACACTGGTGGTGGGAAATGTGCACTGGTGGAGGGATGGGTACTGCAATACTGTATGCCTGAAATCCAATCATGAACAGCTTTGTAACTGTATATTTCACAGTGGTATAATCACTTGATCACTTGATATCATGTTATTCATCAATTTGCTCGAGCGGGCATCAGTAACATTTCCATTTGACCCTATCACGTGCCAGTGTAGCCCAATGGCATGTGGTAGCTTCAGGAATACAAAGAGCCTCAAACTGTTCATTCAGGGTCTTGACGAAGAAGTCTGACCATCTTGTAGGTGGTTGGCCACGTGAACTTTTGACATCTGGTGGGATCCAGTCGGTAATGGCTGTAGTCCAGCAGTCGTCTCCAAATCGCATTACATGTCCAGCCCATCTTATTTTCGATGCTTTGGCAAACAAGACAGTGTCCCTGACTCTGGATCGTCAACAGAGGTTAAAAATAAATAAAATGAAGAAGTGTTCTATGTTTTTCTCATTATTACCTATGGATTCAGGTGTGATATGAGGTCCTTTATTTCATTTTGATTTGGCTTTTGTGTGGTGTTAGAAGTGGTCAGGTTCTTATATTTGTTCTTAAAATAAGTATGGATTGGACTTAAAATAAACGTCCAATCCATGTGACTGACTAGTTTTCTCAATTCAATTTGCTGAAGACTCTTTCCTAGCTCCATTTAAAATGCTACTCCTTTTTTTTGGGTTGTTATGTTCATAGAAACAAGGATCTTCCTCTGGACTCTCAAATTCCATTGCTATAAGACCTGTCTTTAAGTCCGGGAACATACTGTTTTATTACTACAGCTTTATAGTATATTTTGAAGCTTGGAAAAGAGAAATCTTCAATCAGAATTTTCTGGCATTGCCTCACTTATTTTGGAGGGAGTTATTAGTCCAGATTTTAACAAAGGTTGATCTATGTATTTTTAATGCTAATATATTTTACAAATGCTATACTGAATTTGTCTAAAGTTCTGGGCAAGACTGTTTTTGACAAGACTGTTATTTGACTGATCCTTCCAATCCATGAATGGGGCATTGTCCTATTTTCCTATATCTTTTGTTTTATTTTTGTAGTGAATTCAAGTTTTCTTTGTATAAGTCTTACACTTGTTTTCTTGTTCTGAGTCCTACATAGTTCATTTTCTGAGGCACAATTGTGAACTAAATTTAAAAATATATCCCCTAACTTATCTTCATTAATTGCACATAGTTGAACTATACTTTGCCACATGTTCCTTTTGGAGCTTCAGCAACCTAAAGAATTTCTGGCTGTCTTGCCCATGGAGCATTTTTTTGGAGTAAAGTACTTGTAGAAAACAGTACTCATAGGTGAAAGAGCTTTCACTTCTTTTGTCTTTTTTTTCTGCACATTAAATTCCCAGTTTCTTTACCTATATCTGAAAATAAAACCCCTAAAATTTCTCTCTAATTTCCTTGTAAAAGCAGCGTCACAAGTCTCTGTTTACTCTCTGGAGCCCCATATTTGTTTTCCTAAACCCCTATCTTGCTGTGTGACTCCCAATTCCTGTGCTATTGTCCTCATAAGGGCACCTTCTCCTCATAAGAACCTATGAGAACCTCATAAGAACCTATGAGGGGCCGGAGCAATAGACCAGCGGGTAGGGCGTTTGCCTTGCATGGGCTGGTTTTGGTTTCGATCCCCAGCATCCCATATGGTCCCCTGAGCACCGCCAGGAGTAATTCCTGAATGCAGAGCCAAGAGTAACCCCTGAGCATTTCCGAGTGTGACCCAAAAAAAAAAAAAAAACTATGAGATGTTTCCATGGTATTCAAAACTTAGCTAAAACTAATACAAACTATTTTTCAGTTGGAATATTTGTGTTCCTACTAGAATTACATTTAGGGGTGGGTGAAGAAATTGGAAATATGTGTCATTTCTTCTGCTATGTTTCACAAAGGGCAAACGAAGCTCTTACAAAAAATTACCCTCATTGTTTTTAGGCCTGGTAGAAATTGTATCCATTGTAAGCATAAAATCATTTTCTGGCCCAAAGAATACTTAGTTTATGCATTATTCATGCTTTACTGAAGCAGAAATGTTGATAAAGCTAACAGTTTTGTAGAACACGTTAAATGTGTTCTTTTAAACATATTAAAAAACATAAGTTTTTAATTTAGGTTTTTTAATGTTCTGTTAAAAACATAAGTAGAAAAGGTGTATCCAATTCAGAGGTAAGAGGATTCTTCCAAATGGTTGTAGCATCTCCTTTTCTGAACTTTCTAAAAAAGAATCCTAAAAATGTACTAATTTTAAGCATTAAATATAGTAGGGAAAAGTCCATTTTCTCCTTCACAAAAGTATGCATCACACTTATCCACTGAACGGTACTGGGACTCACCAGACAGTTCTAAAGTTACATTAATTTTATAATCCTCTGAGTCAAAGTAACTCTTGATAATTTAGTACTATTTATAGTATACTAATATAAATACTGATAAATCTAAACCTGGAATGTTTCACCTATATTACTGAAATTTTGTGAGGTGAACAAAAACTATGAGTTAGAAAACCAAGATTCAAATATGGACTATATGTAAGAACCCAAGGTCTTCCTACTAGGCCACTATCTGTGTTACTAAACATGTCTGTATCTGTGCTAATTTAGTTTATAAATTAAATATAATTTTTAAAATGTTAGTTGTAAAATTTGATGCTTACCTAAATAATCACTTATTAGAAGGTAAACTCCGAAGTTACAGTAATTAGCCTCATGGAAAAAAAGTTAATTATTCTCACTTCTGTCTTGATGTTATACTAATTATCACCAAAATTATTAAAATATTACACTACCACTCTACCACTATTAATTTGACACTGCTCATTAACCTGGTAGAAATCTAGGTTAATTTTATCTTAGGCTCTATCACTTAAAGCACTTAACTGTATTTTTCATTTTTTTTCATTGTTTTGTCCTCAGTTTAAGTGCAATGAGTTTGTGCTATCTGCGACTTCATGCTATCACAGAGTGAAGGGTTTGCAAATGATTCTCCCTAGGCAAGAAGGGATCTGTAGACCAATTCTGAGAAACAAATCCAAAAAGAAAATCCATACTCTTTGAAAACTATTCCAAACTCTTCAGAGTAAAAAAGAAAATGTATAAATCTTATTAAAATTAAGTTATTCATTTGTTGATATAAGATATGCTAACAACAGAGGGCCATTACTTGTGTTAAGATTTACCTCTAAATTTGTTGCTACATTATAATTGTTTTATAAAAACTGTGAATGATTAAACTCCTAAAGCCAAGATATAAGTAAAGCACCATGAGTGTCTAGGTATGTATTAATAATGGTGAGTTTCTGTATTTAAAGTCACTGGAATTCAATGCATTTGTAAGATTAATAAATAACCAAAACTATTAACTTCAAGGACAATGTTAATCTGAGGGAAGAATTATAGAAAATTCAAAAATGGAGTAATAATGAAGCCATTATATTCAGTGGCAATGAGATTTGGAAGATTTTTTGCATCCCCCATGCAGAATACAGAAGAATAACAGAATCATCTCAGGAGATCTGTGTGGTTGTGCTACTCCTCTTTCCCTTTGAAATTCCAAGATTGCGACAAACAAGAAAAAGATACACAGAATGCATTTCCTGTCACAGAAACACACAAAAATTGAACTAAAAGAGTGTTTAGGCAAGGAAACAGCTCAAAGTACTGGAGAACATGCTTTGCACATTAGAGAACAGGGTTCAATCCAAGGAACTGCATGGTTGCCAGAGCTCTGCTAGAAGCAATGTCAGAACACGGTGCTGGGAGTAGACCCTACGGACTACTGGGTGTGGGCAAAAGAGCAACAAAAGGCAGAGCTCTAGGCAATCAGAGTACAGAAGATATAGATTTATTTGTTCATGTTTCTACTTCCTAAGAAATACCTGCCATAATTCTAAATGTGACTAAAGAACTAAATAAATAAAAATAAACAGATGCTTAAAATAAATTAAAGCCCAGGCAAAACATGGACCAGGACAACTTGTCAGTGGTTGTAATCAACCGCATGTGTGTGGGAGTCAGAAGCTAGCTAAGATAGAGAAGGGACTAGTGTGCTAATAAATGATGGAAATGGTAACCCCAGCCTAGAACTGAGCAGTGAACACAGGTAAAGGGATGTACCACGATAACCCCTACATGTATGTACACAAGCCACAGTGAGTAAGAGAAAGGGTGGGGGGAGGGAGGCGAGGAGAGAGAGAGGGAGAGAGAGAGAGAGAGAGAGAGAGAAGAGGCAAAGTGCCTAACATACTGGCAGGTGGGGGGGGGGAATGGAATCAGGGACATTGGTGGTGGGAAATGGGCACTGGTGGAGGGATGGGTGCTAGAACACTGTATGACTGAAACCCAATCACAGACAGCTTTGTAACTGTTTATCTCACAGTGGTATAATTAAATAAAATTATAAAAAATTAGTAAATCACCAAATAAAGACATAAGTTGTCTAAAAACAAATCACACACATACACACACAAACACACATAAAAAAGATATATCAAGCACTGCCTGCCATCCATCATCTACATGCTTCCTGTTATCCATCATCTACAAGCTGTTCACTCGAGTCATACTGAACCGGATTGGCAGAACATTAGACGAAAAACAACCATGCATTCTGGCTTCCCAAAAGGATTCAGCAGAATCAACCATAGCCACATGGTAACCAAGCTCCTTGAGGTTTGTAGGGAGTTCAAGATGCCGCTCTGTCTCAAGTTCATTGATTTAAAGAAAGCCTTTGGTTCAGTTGATACTGAAGAGGTTATTGAAGCCCTAGCCAAACAGGGCATTCAAACCCAACACATCAAGATCCTTCATGAGGTCAGGAGTGATAGCACAGTGGGTAGGTTGTTTGTCTTGCACACGGCTAACCTGGGTTCAATCCCTGGCATCCCATATGGTCCCGAGCACCACCAGGAGTAATTCCTGAGCAAAGAGCCAGGAGTAACACCTGAGCATTGCCAAGTGTGACAGAAAAAAGCAAAAAAAAAAAAAAATCCTTCCACGAGCTTTATTACGGATTAACCACCAGGATATCGCCAATCAACAAGGAAGTGATCAATGATGTCAAAGAGAGGGGATCGGCAGGGTGATACCATTTCGCCAACACTCTTTAGCATCACCCTCAAAAAAGCCATGCAACAATTAGAATGGGAAGGAATGCGAGTGAAGATAGATTGTTGGCAACTACACTACCTCCCGTTTTGCTGATGACATTGTTCTAATAACTCCAAACATTAGCCAAGTGGCACAAATGCTGGCTGACTTCAATCATGATTGTGGAAAGATAGGTCTACAGCAGATTATAAACAAAACAATGTTCATGAAAAATGAACTAGTTCCAGTTGCGCCATTCACTCTCAAGGAACAAACATCTCTGAATGCAGCAAATATGTGTACCTAGGTTGAGTACTCAACATGATGAATGACCTAGCACCTGAGCTGTGCAGGAGGAAGAGAGCAGTGTGGGCGCCTTCAAGAGGATCTAAGAAATAGCTAAAAGGATGAAGAAACTCTGGCTCCAGGCACATCTCTTCAAATCCACAACATTAACATACATCTCAGAGCCTGAGCCCTATGAAAGCAGGATGAGAATGTTATTCGGGTCTCCCAAAGAGTAATCAAAAGAGCTATGCTTGAAATACCATGCCTCACTCGAAAGTGAGAGAAGGAATCCTGAGTTCTGACCTTCTTCGATGATCAAGAGTCAGGGACTGTGTCTTGTGTGCCAAGGCATCGAAAATCAGATGGGCTGGCCATGTAATGTGATTTTGAGATGACCGCTGAACTAGAGCCATTACCAACTGGATCCCACAGGATGTCAAAAGAGCACATGTTCGCCCACCTACAAGATGGACAGACTTCAATTTCAAGACCCTGAAAGAATGGTGTACAGCTCTTCATATTCCTGGAGCAAGCAGATGTCACTGGGCTACACTGCACGTGACAGGGACAAATGGAAATGCTTACCGGTGCCACACTCGAGCAAATCAATGAATACTGGGATGTCAGTGATCAAAGGAAGTGATCAAGCACTACTCAAGTGAATCCAGTAGTCAAATCAAAGAGAAAGATTGATTCCCCTTCCATCTGCTTATACTGGCTAGTCTTTACCTGTCACCATCCTATATTCTAAATATTCCAGAAAATTTTTTTTTTTTTTAATTTTTTTTATTTTTAAAATTACAAAGATATACAATTAAAAAGTTCATATTTGGGTTTTGGTCAAACAGTGTTGCAGCACCCATCCCGCCACCAGTGCCCATCTCCCACCACCAACGTCCCGGTTCCCTCCCCCTCCCCCAGCCCTGCTCCATGGCAGGTTCTTGATTTCTTTCCATTTCTCTCTCTCTTTCTCTTTTCCTTCCCCTCCAGACTATGGATTACAGAACATACATTAAAGGGTTGTCATGTGTATCTTTTTGCCTCTATTTAATGCTCCAGTTCTAGGTTGGCATTAGTACCCTCAACAATTGTCAGCACACTGTTCCATTTCTGTCTTACCTAGCCTCTGAACTCCCACACGTTTGTGATAATTTCCACCTTTGACAGGACCTCCTGATATATGTTTCACTTGACCTTGGATATTGGTATCATAATATGTACCTATATATTTATGTTATGCAGATAAATGCAGTCATTCTGTATCTGTCTCTCTCCTTCTGGCTAATTTCGCTCAACATAATCTTCTCCATGTCCATCCATTTGTAGGCAAAATTTTATAACTTCATTTTTCCTAACAACTGCATAGTATTCCATTGTGTAGATGTACCAAAGCTTTTTATCCAGTCATCGATTTTCGGGCACTCTGGTTGCTTCCAGATTCTGGCTATTGTGAATAATGCTGCTATGAACATAAAAAGTAGGGATGGTGTTTCCGCTGCATATTTTTGGCTTCCCAGAGTAGATTCCCAGGAGTGGTATGGCTGGGTCAAATGGGAGTTCAATTTCTAGTCTTTGGAGGAAAGTCCATATTGTTTTCCAGAAAGGCTGTACCAGCCGGCATTCCCACCAACAATGGATGAGTGTCCCCTTTTCCCCACACCCACGCCAGCACTTGTTGTTCTTGCTCTTTTGAATATGTGCCAGTCTCTGTGGTGTAAAGTGGTATCTCATTGTTGTTTTGATTTGCATCTCTCTGATGATTAGTGATGATGAGCATTTTTTCATATGTTTTTTGGCCATTCGAATTTCTTCCTTGCTGAAGTTTCTGTTCATTTCTTCTCCCCATTTTTTGATGGGGTTGTTTGTTTTCTTCTTGTAAAGTTCTACCAGTGCCTGATATATCCTGGATATTAACCCCTTATCAGATGGGTATTGGGTGAATATTCTTTCCCATTCTGTGGACTGCTTTTGTATCTTAGTCACTGTTTCTTTTGAGGTGCAGAAGCTTTTTAGTTTCATGTAGTCCCATATGTTTATCTTTTCTTCTAGTTGCTTTGTTAGTGATGTTTCACCTTTGAAGATGCCTTTAGCTTCAATGTCATGGAGGGTTTTTTCTATATTTTCTTCAATGTACTTTATGGATTCAAGTCTGATATTGAGATCTTTAATCCATTTTGATCTGATTTTTTGTGCATGGTGTTAGACACAGGTCCAAATTCATTCTTTTACATGTCGCTGCCCAGTTTTTCCCAACACCACTTATTGAAGAGGCTTTCCCTTACTCCATTTTAGACTCGTTGCACCTTTATCAAAGATTAAATGATCATGTATTTGAGGTTGGGTGTCAGGATACTCAATTCTATTCCATAGGTCCACAGGTCTGTTTTTATTCCAATACCATGCTGTTTTAATTACTACTGCCTTGTAGTACAGTTTGAAGTTGGGTAAGGTGATGCCTCCCATCTTCTTTTTCCGAGGATTGCTTTAGCTATCCTTGGGGGTTTATCGTTCCATACAAATTTCAGGATTGTTTGGTCAATTTCTTTGAAAGAATGTCATGGGTATCCTTATAGGGATTGCATTGAATCTGTACAGAGCTCTAGGGGAGTATTACCATTTTGACAATGTTTGATTCTCCCCCATCCATGAGCAGGGAATATGTTTCCATTTCCTTGTGTCCTCTTTTATCTCTTGGAGCAGTGTCTTGTAGTTTTCTTTGTACAGGTCCTTTACACACTTGGGTAAGTTGATTCCTAGGTATTTGATTTTCTGTGGCACAATTGTGAATGGAATTGTTTCCTTAATATCCCTTTCTTCTCTTTCGTTATTTGTATATAGGAAAGCCACCGACTTTTTGCGTGTTGATTTTGTATCCTGCCACTCTACTATATGTGTCTATTGTTTCTAGGAGTTTTTTTGGTAGAGAGTTTAGGGTTCTCTAGGTATAATATCATGTCATCTGCAAATAATGATAGCTTGACTTCTTCCTTGCCTATCTGGATGCCCTTGATGTCCTTTTCTTCTCTGATTGCTATGGCAAGTACTTCCAGTACTATATTGAATAAAAGAGGTGAGAGTGGGCAACCTTGTCTTGTCCCTGATCTCAGGTGAAAGGCTTTCAACTTTTCCCCATTGAGAATGATGCTCGCTGTGGGCTTTTGGTAGATGGCTTTTACTATCTTGAGGAAAGTCCCTTCAATTCCCATTTTCTGGAGGGTTTTAATCATGAACGGGTGCTGGATCTTGTCAAATGCTTTCTCTGCGTCTATTGATAGGATCATATGGTTTTTTATTTTTTCTCTTATTGATATGATGTATTATGTTGATTGACTTGCGAATGT